>CM030877.1:1449270-1970789 GCA_018132145.1 Boehmeria nivea var. tenacissima
CCGACTATTACCCTTTACACAGCAATTGTAACAAAGTTGAACTATTACCCTCGTGTCTTCCCATGTCACTCATTTCTCACTTTTTCACCGACGAGTTACACACCCGAGCTTTCTACGCGAGGTAGCTCGATCTCGTTGCACTACGTATACCTGTATAGTACCCCTGGTTCACCTTGCTCTGAGGAAACAACTCGGCTTTACTTGCGAGTCTCTTGCACACAGCATCGCTCCTCGTATCTACAAGGCCTCCTAATCGGTTATTCATCCACCACGATTCTTCATATTCCTTCTAGAGGAAACGTCTCGTTAGACTCTCTCCGGACTTAATAGTTTCACACAGCAATTATTTCGTTACTTATTCGAGCTCGACATCTTTCTCAAGTCTAGGATCCACTGATAGTCACAGTGATTTCTCTAACACGCAGGCGTAGAGATGGTCTATCTCCCGGCAGTCCTTCAGACTCTGTCTCAAACTCAACTGGCCCGCTTCGTGTGAGGAATAAGCTCACCCTCAGAGAGCGGGGCTCTTTTTCTTGTAGCTAGGACTATCTCTTCATTTAGAGCCATGGTACAATCGACTTTTATTTGTTTCAATATTAAGATTGTATTCATTTATCTATTATCGACTCCTGTCAGAGGATTGAGGCTTTTTTCAGATTCTTGTCATTCCATCTCGTTGTCAAGAAATCGTGACTCTATATCTGATAACCATTCCCTTCCCGCTCACGCAGCGGGTTGGAATGACAAGTATGTTTGTCTGATCACACAGCAGACTGGGTTTCCTTGTTGTTTATCCCCTTGTTAAATCGTTACGAAAGCTAGGACATTGCAAGAGGCCTTGGATTTCGTTTAGAATTATTTATCTTCGAAGATATCACATTAATGGACTACTCATGAGTCCCATACTTTGGCCTCTAGCGTTTGGGTATGAGACCCTTGATCTAGTTTGTAAAGTGCTTTCACAACAAACATACAATTAGGCTAGGTACGTTTTCCTACTAGATTGCTTTAATGGACCACGGTCCGAGAGGTACCGTACACGGGCAGAATCCCGGCTGTGCTATTGATTACAGATTACTATCGATCTAATGATCGACATCACACCCATTTTAAGGTTCTTTAACGAATTACTCATTCGTTATTAATTAATGGTTTAGCATCTACCTTGGCATTTACAGCCTTAATTATTACTGGTGGCTCAAGGCTACTTTCGTTTGTTGTTAAGTTGTTTCTTTTTTAATTATAAGTTCCGCTTAAAGTCGACCTTCTTGATTTATAAACTTGGTGGAGATCAAGTACGAGCGAACTCGTACTAATGAGTTTTATTATAGCTTATCCTCTCTTATTGAGGCTTATTAAAATCTAATCTAAAGATTATATTATAACTAATTACCAATGTTTTATTCGAGATTTATTTATGCTAGGGTTCTCCTTCGGCTAATATAGTTTATATACTACACAACGCAAAGATATAGCAGTTACACATTATTTTTTCAAAAAGTACTAATGCAACCCTAGCAAACAATACACATATATACTCGGTGCCGTAGGTGCATCGCCACTTACCGTTGTAGGTGTTACGGTGGGTCCGAGGTCTTTTCAGGAACTTGTTCCGAGCTCCAACCATCTTCTTGTCTCCTTGTTCTTGAACAGAAGACATGGTCTCGTTAGTTTGCCTGTCTCGAAAACACAAGAGCGAATTATTAAGAGTTAATTCCTAAGTGCTTGGGTTTGCATCTTAAACTTTTCTAGACGGTCTCTCCTCTTTCAAAATCTTCAGACTATTCAAAGTCCGTCTGAGCTTAGGGAAGTCTAATTTTAACTCGATGGACTTTCTAATGACTTACTTTGATTGGGCCAAGTTAACTGGCCCACTATTAGGTTCAAAGCCTTCTTACATATTTGGCTTTAATACATATGGGCCTTAGCCACTTTCGAGGCCCAAATGGGTAATTTGGGCTTTGGGCTAGAACAAGGCCCAAAATGACCGTCACAGCTTCCTTGCTGTTAGGCCCACTAACGGTTTGGGCTTCCAACAAAGTAAAGGCCCAAAATGCCCTTCACAATTTCAAACAATTTGGCCCAACAAATTTTAGGCTTCAAAGATTAAGGCAAGGCCCAAACTGGCCTTGGCATTTTCAAACATCTTTATGACAGAAAGTTTGTCTGTTTTAACGTTTTCGCCAAAATATTTTTTAACACTAAGCTTAGTTAAAAGATTTCTTTATTCAAAATGTGTTCATTAAATCCTTTCTCAACTAGGATATACTTTACAAATATTTTTTTTGGGCTCGGTATAGTTGTTTAAACGCGATATAACTGTTTCTTAAGAAAAATGCTCAGTTTCAAGGAAACTCAAGTCTCGCTTTATTTGGAAAAGCCCGTTTAATTAAATTTGAACAACTATGGTTCTTATCTCACTATGTTTGGGCTGGACTAAGTCCATATAAGTCACAACACCCGTTTTATATTAGTTCGAGATTTCATTGAACCTTCGATTTCGGGTAAGTTGTGAAAATGTCGTTTTGAGTATTTAATTTTAACTCGTTCTTTTATTGTTCTTAAAATTGTTTAAGGACAGCAAGCTTGACATTTGAATAGGCATATATGTTTGATTTCAAATCCTTCTTGAGGAATAGGAAAAGGTGCATAATTTCTAACTTGTAAAAACATGGCGTTTTTTAAACAAGTTTTGCAATCTCTCGCGAAACCGTCGTTTTTGGTTAAACGTTGTTTTAAACTTTTTTCAAATCTCAATATTAACAATAAGATAAGTTGCTTCTACGTTCTAAGGAGATTTTTCACTCCTTTATTGTAACCTTTCATCGAAGATTGAATCTCACGTGAAAAAGATTCTCAAGCTAAATGATTCCGAACCATTTTCACAGGTTTTAACCAAGACACTCGTTTCATCGTGACTTTTCGATTACCATTTGATTTCTAACACAAAAGGTAAATAAAAACAGTAACTAAACAATCAAATAATGAATCAAACAAACCATGATATTTGCACAAGTTTAGATTCGGATTTTGAGAAGAAAATTACCAAGTTTTATCTTTTTAACGGTTACACTTTGGTTCATTGAAAACCGTTGTGTGCATGGTGATTTTGAAAATATTTTTACATTTGAAACACATAGAGGCAGCCATGCAAGCAATCAAAAAGATAAAGCCAAAATTGAAGGGTCACGGCCAAAAGAAACCGAACCCTAGACATGCAACAAAGCAAACCAAACATACCGAACACAAGTTGAAATATTCGGAACCTAGCCGATCTAGCTTCCTTAAACTTGAGTTCGAAAAATCTTAACCATATAGAGGCCATACAACGAATACAACTCAAACCTATATATATTCATGGTTAACCTAAGGAAGCTTAAAAGAAATATAAAAAGTCCTCACGTTGCTCAAGGGTTAGAGATTTATACCTAGCTTTCAGACTTTTGAGTGTTCCTTCGGCGTGCTTCCTCCTTGGCCGAATGGTCACCTAGGTTTGGCTCCAAACCACCACTTATGGTTTCCTACCTCTTAAAGCAGAATAATAAGAAGGTTTTGGTTATGTTTTTTTAGTATAAAAATGTGGAACAAAGCTAGCCAAGGACAAGGTTTTTACCTTGTGAATGCTAGGGTTGGAAGCCTTCTGTTGCTCTTGTTTCTCTTGGTCGGCCTCTCTCTCTTTCTTTCTCTAAACTTCTATTTTCATTTCTCTTTTTCTCTCTCAAGCTTTCTCTTTTCTCTTCTGTCTCTCTCTCCATGGTTTTTCTCCCAAGATTTTGGAAAGGAAAGTGTCAAAAACCTATTTATACTACAGAGGGTTTTAGAGAGAATTTCACTTGTCTTTTTCTCTCTCTCCTTGGCCGAATATTTACACTCTCTCTCTTCCAGTTATTTTAAATTCCTCATTTAAATAATTGTTAAGTTCCATAGCTCATCTTAGCCCTTAATCTTATACATCAATCAATCCTACGGTTGTGATTCATCTATAGAAAACTTTTCATTTCTCAAAGCACTCATCGTTAAGTTGCATTCTCCAAGCAACTTAATGAATTTTTTCCTCTCTCTATTTTTTTTAATGGCCGAATATCATTCACTCATATTCTTCAAATATTAATTCTAATAATATCATTTAATTGGTAATTCGAATCAATCTTGGCCCTTGATTCAAACTTGGTGGTTAAGGCTTTTAAATCCTAAGGCTAGGATTCATCAAGAGTATTGAGTTGGAGATTTTTCATTTTCCCCTTCTCTTTCTCAAAAATGGTGCCCATAACAAAAAAATTTATGGTTGGTTGGTTCAAATGAGCGACCAATAAAAAAATCCTTGGATTTATTTTATTGCTTCACCACTTATTCCACTTAAACTATTAACACACTCAACCACTTCTCAACACTTGGGCCCACGGTTTCTTTGCTTTGGTTTAGGGCCTAGAATTATTTCTTAGCTCTCCAAGCCCACTAAGGCTTATTTAGGGATGGTTATGAGCTGGCCCGAGGGGTCAGGAACCTATCCCGAGGCCCGTTTCGTACGAAGAGACCTAAACGTACCATTTTCGAGTCATCGGTCAGGGTTTTGACCTAATTCGAATTCCATTTAACCCGAGACTTGACGAGACTTACCTATGTCACTAAAAACTTCTAAAATACAGTTTAGAAGTCAAATATTAAGTTAGTAGTTGTCGTTCGGAGCTCGTTCCCTTCCTTTAACCGTGTTTACATGATTTATCCCTACTTTTTGAGTTTAAGCCGTTTCAGGTTCGTTTTAACTTGAAATAGTCTCAAATTTGAAAAAAAAAAGTTAATTATATGATTACAAGTCATATTGTAACATTAAAAATAGATTATAACGCAAAAAGTGTCATTGTTTTCTAAATTGGGCCAATTTTGTAATTTCTTAAGAGTTATGGACTCACGGTGTAATTTTACATTTTACGGAGTCAATTTCAAATTAAATGGCCACTAAGAAATCAAACATAATTCCAATTATAAGTTGGATAATGCAACGATGGGAGTGAGTTCGAATCGTATGATGGGAAATAAGTTAATTATCGAGGGGTCATTAACTACAAAGACGACTATCTCGTCTATCGAAAAAGTACCGTAAAGGATAACTCCGAGGGCTGGGGTTACAAATTGAGATCAACTTTTACGACAACCCAATGATGTTTCATCACACTTAGCACCGTCTATAAGGCTTGCTTATCCTTCCACTTTCTAGCAAAATGCAATGGTTGTTTACCATTCGAATATAACATTATTATAGCATCACACTCGTAACTGTTACCTCTTGCATTTGCTCTTTCATTGTAGGCGCTTAAGATAAACTGGAGGAATGGTTCATCGAGCACAACGATAGATTGATCAAATATATCATTGTTCTTCTTTTGTCGCTTCCTCAAGCCAAACAATGCCTCATCAATATGCTGTAAATAAAAAAGCGTAAACTATAGTAGCTAATGTAAAATAAAGATTCAAACTAAGTAAAAGCTAATAAGGGAAAGAGATCAAAAGCACTGTGTATTTATTCCTCTGAAAAGAACTTTGTTTGATGATTACAACCTAATGGTCGTGGTTTATTATATATACACAACTAGTCTAACTGATAAGAGCTAAAAATAAGGAAACGAAATCCTAACAGAGAATAATAAATAAACTATCTAGAATATCTGATAAAATAAATAAATACATAAATAACTAGCTAAATAAACGTTAACTAATGCAGTGCTGCTCACACTCCCCCTCAAGCTGGATTGTACAGGTCGTACAATCCAAGCTTGTCTACTAGCTTCTTAAACGAAGGCTTGAACAATGCCTTAGTGAGAATGTCTGCTGTCTGTTTAATGGTAGAAATGTAGGAAATAACCACTGCCCCATCCTCAATCTTCTTTTTAATAAAGTGACGGTCCACCACGATATGTTTAGTCCGGTCGTGATGAACTGGGTTGTGTGAAATTGAAATGGCTACCTTATCATCACAAAACATTCTTATAGAGCCTTGTACTGTATTTCCTAGTTCTTCTGACGGCCTTTTCAGCCATAATCCTTCACACACTCTATGAGCTATCGATCTCACTTATGCTTCAGTGCTGCTGCATGCTACAACTGGCTGTTTTTTGCTTTTCCATGTAACCAGGTTGCCAAACAGAAAGGAACAGTAGCTCGATGTACACCTTCTATCATTAGGGGAACCTGTCCAATCAACATCTGTAAAAACATCAATGATGGTGCATTCATTCTTTTTGAAGAAAAGTCCCCTGCCTGGAGTCCCTTTGAGATACCTAAGAATTCGGTACACTGCTGCCATATGGATTTCTGAGGGGGCGTGCATAAACTGACTTATGCGGCTGACCTCAAAAGCAATATCGGGATGAGTATGAGCCAAATAAATTAGTCTTCCCACAAATTGTTGATAATGCTCTTTATCTGCTGGTTTGTGTCCATCTCTACTTTCTAATTTTACATTCGGGTCCATTTGAGTTTCAACCGGCTTACTTTCCATCATTCCAGTGTCCTTGAGAAGATCCAAGATATACTTCCTTTGAGAAACAGAGATACCTGTTTTATTCCTTGCAATTTCCATCGCCAAAAAATACCGAAGATATCCCAAGTCTTTCATCTCAAAATTAAGGGCCAGCTTCTTCTTGATTCTCTCAATCTCATCCCAATCGTTCCTGGTTATCACTATATCATCCACATAAACAATTAGAACAGCTATCTTTGCACCATCACCCTTATGAAACAGAGTATGATTAGTGTGAGCTTGCTTATACCCATGTAGAAGAACAACTTTGGTAAATCTGTCGTACCACGCTCTCGGTGATTGTTTAAGGCCGTAAATAGATTGCTTAAGTAGACATACCTTTCCTTCCTTTTTCGCTTCATCAAATCTAGGATGCAGATCTATGTAAACTTCTTCTTCAAAGTCGCCATTCAAAAAAGCATTTTTAACGTCAAGTTGGAAGAGGGGACAATTCAAATTAATAGCCAAAGGCATTAAAACACGCACCGTATTAATCTTTGCAACCAGAGCGAATGTCTCCTGATAATAAATCCCATAAGCTTGAGTGTATCCCTTCGCCATTAACCAAACCGTATATCGTTCGATTGACCTGTCAGCTCTACATTTCACCGTGAACATCCATCTACATCCTAAAGGATTCTGCCCTATAGGCTTCTGAATAGTTTCCCATGTTGCATTAGATTCTAGTGCTCGCATCTCTTCAAAGACAGCCTTGGACCAATATTTATTGCTCAATGCCTCTTGAATAGTCTTGGGAACTTCAGTGCTATAAAGCTGAGTGACAAAGCATCGCATCGTTTTGGAAACATGAGCATAGCCAAGGAAGTTGGAAATAGGATGCTTTGTACATGTTCGGGCCCCTTTTCTAAGAGCAACGGAAATGTTGAGGTCCTCGAACTTCGTGTTTGAACCAGAATTATGGTCAGAGGCTTGTTCGGCAGGTTGTTCTGGCATATTACTATCCAACGGTGCTTTCTTCCTTCGAGCATAAGTAAATTCAAACGGTTGAATCGGTCCACCATCTTTGATGTAGTTTTGAGGACTTATCGGTACAGGAAGTATTTCAGAATTTGAACAAGGATGAGATAAAGGAATTTGCTCTGGATAGGATTATGGAAGTCCACAAAATCAGGAGAGCGATATTTTGGGGTCCTGGAAGGTTGGGATTTTCTGTGTGAGGTGGCGAGGTTTGTGTGGGGACTTGGTGTAAAGTGGCCGGATTCTGTGCAGGGGTAGGATCTTCTAAGATAAGATTTGGAGGAATATTTGGGTGGTTAGGATCCGAATATTATGGATCTAATGGAGATGCTGACGGATTTGAGGAGGATTTAGAGGGATCAGGATTTGGTGGAGAGGTTGACGGATTGAAGGAGGATTTGGCGGAATAAGGATTGGCGTCCCATAAACATTCCCACATGGGATTAGGGGCTAAAATTATGGACTTATTGGTTGGATCAGGTTGAAATTCCAAAAAATATGAAGGATTGTCCCAAAAATTCACAGCCTTTAGATTCTCCCCTTGAAGTGAATTGTTGGGGTAAAAAGGCTGATTTTCAAAGAAGGTAACATCACAAGAGACAAAGAATTTACGGTGAGAGGGAGAATAACACCTATAACCCTTTCGAGTGTAGAGTAGTCGAGAAAAGTACACATGTGAGAGTAGGGATCAAGTTTGCTGCGTTGTTGGTCATGGATATGAACGAAAGCCGTATAACCAAAGATGCGAAGATCGAGATCTAAGAAAGCCCGAGAGGTTGGAAAACATGATTGAAGCAGCGCAAGCGGAGTTTGGAAATTGTGGACACGAGTGGGCATGCGGTTGATCAAATAACAGGCAGTGAGTAAGGCATCCCCCTTAATGTGTTTCGGAACATGAGAAGTAAATAACAAAGAGCGTGAAACCTCTAAGAGGTGGCGGTTTTTCCTTTCGAAAACACCATTTTGCTGTGGTGTATTGACGCAAGAGCTTTGGTGAATGAGTCCATGTTTTTGCAAAAAATTATTAAAAACCAAATTAAAAAATTCAGTGCCATTGTCGGTGCGTATGACTTGTATATTAGAGGCAAACTGATTATTAATAATTGAATGAAAGATTTCAAAAATACCACTAACTTCCGATTTATCCCGTAAAAGATACACCCAACAAACACGAGTATGATCATCAATAAAAGAAGAAAACCATCGTTTATTAGTAACAGAAGTAACACGAGAAGGTCCCCAAATATCACTGTGCACAAGTGGAAAAGGCTTGGAGGCCTGATAAAGATGAGAAGGGAAACTAACACTAGTGTGTTTAGCCAAATGACAAATTTCGCAGAAAAAAGAATCATTATGCCAAAACAAAGAGCGAAACAAATACTTCAAGTACGAGAAACTAGGATGGCCAATGCGACAATGGAAGAGCATTATTCGCTGCCGTCGGGAAATATTAGTGAAACCGACAACCGCTTGAAAACAAACACTCATTGGAAAATTGCTCGAGAAATAGTAAACTCCCGAAACCTCCTTAGCACTCCTAATCCTCTGGCCCGAATTCTGGTCCTAAAAAATACATAAGGTGGAGTCGAAGTTAACAACACACTGTACATATTTAGTGATTTTGCTGATGGAGAGTAGATTACAAGCTAAACCCGGGACAAAGAGAACATAAGAGAGATGAAGCTTGGGACCAAGAATTATTGTACCAATCCTCGCAAGAGCAGTGGATGAACCATCTACGATCTTAACAAATCTACCAGACACACAGTTCTCAAAGCTAGAAAAAAGAGATTTATTTCCCGTCATATGATCTGAAGCCCCTGAGTCGATAATCCAAGGCTCACCTGTATGAATTGTATGGGAAAAATAGGTGACGGCTGTACCAGAGTGCACAACGTGAGAACGAGGAGGATGGAGCCGGAGGAAGTGAGAAGTTTGTTCAAATGCTCCAGTTGGGCTTTGGAAAACAGGCTGGCAACGACGGTGTCAGGAGCTTGAGGCTTCTTTTCTGCCTGGAAACTTTTGCCGTCAGTGCCCCGTTGACTCCGAAGAACCCAATCAGCAGGCTTTCCATGAATTTTCCAACAAGTAGCCTTCATATAGTAAGGATGCTGATAGTGCTCGCACCATTGGGAACCACCACAGCGAGGATCACGATCACGAGAAGCCATAGCGGAAGAGTCGGTCGAGGGCGTAGGGGTGGAGGATGAGCCAAGCATAATCTGGTGACGGTGTTCCTCGCGACGTACTGTAGCAAAGATCTCATCAAGGGACGATAGTGGCTTAGAAATGATGATACGACTGCGAACATCATCCAATGCAGGAGTAAGACCAGCCAGAAAATCGTAAACAAGTTCACGAGCTAACATGCACCTATAGAGCTCGGTATCTGCGGGATTCTTCCAAGTTTGTTGAGTGAACAAATCCAGCTCCTACCACAGCCTCTTCAAGGCATTAAAGTAGGTTGTCACAGAGTCATTCTCTTGCCGAAGATTACGAGAACGAATCCGGAGATAAAATATTTGGGAGGAGTCTTCAAGATCGGAGTAAGCCAAGGAGACAGCAGCCTAAATCGCCATGGCGGTTGGATAAAGAAGATAATTTTTGGCAATCTTATCCTCCATAAAGTGGATGAGCCATGACATCACCATAGAGTTTTGGACATCCCAGGCAGCATATGAGGGATCTGTATCAGAAGGTTGAGGAATACTTCCATCGTGATTTGGAGGATAAGGAATGATCAGAGGATGCAGTGGGGACGATTGTAGGGGTAGGATGAGAAGCATCTGAAGCTACTTCTGACCCATTGCCCCTGCTTGCCCCTATCATATCCATTTTGGTCATGTTCTCGATCAACCCTAAAAGCATCTATTGCTCTGATACTATAAAAGCTAATAAGGGAAAAAGATGAAAAGCACTGCGTATTTATTCCTCTGAAAAGAACTTTGTTTGATGATTACAACCTAATGGTCGTGGTTTATTATATATACACAACTTGTCTAACTGATAAGAGCTAAAAAACAAAATCCTAACAGAGAATAATAAATAAACTAGTTGGAATATCTGATAAAATAAAGAAATAAATAACTAGCTAAATAAACGTTAACTAATGCAGTCCTGCTCACACTATGATAAGAAAATAAGTTAAAAATTTACCTTGCTGAGGAGCCACTTGCGCGCAGCCATGATGTCCTTAAAGAAAGTTTTCGTGTGCGATCCAAAAATATATGAGATAGTGTTGATTTTTTTATCGCATAGCCATTATCTAAAAGAAGCTAGTTTTGTTTCTGAAACCTCTCTTAAAGGATCATATTGAACTCCATCATTCCGCCGGAACTTACAACGTTTACAAGGTCTATATAAGGATGTTGCAGCACAGCAAAAGGTTTCTCTCCTCCACCGTTGGCACCAATAAGCTATGTGTCTATAAAATTTCACACAAAAATACAATAATGAGTGAATATTGTTCATTAAAAAGATAAGTTTAAGAAACAATATGTAAATGACATCTTATTCTTTTCTTCAAAGAGAGATTCAATCTCCTTATACTCGGGAGAACACTTTTCCTTCCATTAGTTCGTTTTCCAATGAAGTATTCATGGAAAAGAATCATCGTGCCGTTGCGCATACTTACTTGCAATAGCCGGTACCATCTTGTAGGCCCATGTCTAGAGAACATAAAATAACAATTGTTATATGAAATTAAAAGTTAAGAATCAAAACAGTATATTAATAAATAATCAATTTGAAACATCAAGCTGAATCACGTGCACAAAGCCATATACTGAAAAACTCAATCTTTTCTTGCCACCTTTATTATTTAATTCTTCGATCTTGCTTTTCAAGTCTAATTTCTTAAAAGAGTTCAACATCCACAAGTATGCTTGAGCTCCCCAATCACAACTGTCAAATAATTCAATTATCGGCCATCGCAAGAAGATTAATATCGATTCCTCGATTAAAATCTTGTGTCTTCACTATACCCACAACAAATAGAACAAGAGCAAGCTTTAATCTATTGTCATTTATATCCTTCGGAGGCTTTTTAGTAGGCGCAAGTGAAGACAATAATTCTTTTAACTCGTTGACAGTGATTGTGAGATGGCTTTCAAAATATTTATCTCTGAGGCGATTTTTTTCTAACGCTGTTTTCACCAATTCTTGATTTGCACGGCCTGAAAATTTAAGCCCAGTTATCAAGGAAAACTCCGTCATAGAAAGCCTCATCGGTCTCTTGTTGACCATCATCCATATGTCTTTTTCTTTTTTGATTTTTATTTATCGAAGAAGAAAAAACCACAGTAGTTAGCTAGATAACTGATGATGGGTAGGCACATCAAGAAGGTGGTCAATTGCGTCTTCCTAAACTGATCGAATTCTTCCTCACTAAGGCTATCACTGATCGCATCACAGATCTCTTTAAATCTGTATCTAACTGTCATCTGGCTTAGAAGGTATTGTTCCTCTGATAGTATTGGCTCAAGCGATTCAATTTCTTTTGCCTAAAGACAAATATTAACAAAAATTACTAAAATAAAACTAGTAACGACAAAAGTTGATATAATATTTTAAAATTAAAACTTGATATAAAATAAAACTATACACCCCGAAATAATTTCTATCGGCAGGCTCTTCTCTATCCTCGGCTATCGGCTCCATTGATTCCATACCTGCTCCATCAGCTCTCTCTTCAGCTATTAGTGGCTCTTCTCTATCTTCAACTATCAGCTCCATCAGTTCTATACTTGCTTCATTGTCTCCATCGGTTTTGGACGTCACGCGCCTACCGTCAATGTTCGTGCCACTAAATCGTCGACAATTAAACTAGCCACGAGCTGATAAGTCTTATTGACCTTTTGATGCTCGTCAAAACTCTCTTGAATTTATTTTCTTCTCGCCATTGTAGATATAAAAGATCTAAAACACTGATAATGTATACTAATAGAAATTAAAGATGCTAAAATTAAGACACTACATATTCTCGACCACTGACGAAAGAGACACATTAGTTTATGGCCAAGTTTTTTCAGTTTTTATATAACATAATCTAACTATCTGGTTTTGCTGCCATCCTAGATCCGTTTGGATTATACGGGGCAAATTTAGAAATTTTGATTATGTACATACATGAAAGAATAATTAGTGGGGCCTCCAATCAAGTACCTATTAAGTTGGTTCTGCTTTTTTCTACTCCCACGAAATGGGATTTTTTACCAGAAAACCAAAAACGTAAAGACTAGAAAGGAAATCTTCTAATCCAAAAGATTATTTGAGCTACCACATTGGAATTCAAAACAGAAATATAAATGGGTATACTATGCATCAACTTAATGTGCATGACTAAGTATACAGGAATTGATGCTTAAACATAGTTATAGGTAAATTTGATTGAATACAGGCACTCAGCTGTTGTACACAATTCTGTCTAAGATAAGATTGATTCCAAAATTATATTTTGTACATTTGGTTTGAGAAGAAGATCAATACTAGGTAATATCTACGTGACAAACTCCTTAAAGATTATGTAGCCATTAGTTCTAAAGACTTTTGAAACACAACTCGTTTTAGTGTTTCAAAATAAATAAAAAAAATGAAAATAAAAAAGTAAGATCTATATCCCAAGACCGTTTTTTTAGAGATCTACTGAGCTAAAGTTCTACAACTTGTTATTGTGGGCATATAACTAAGAACACTAAAATAAGTTTCAGTTTTGAGAAAAAAAATATATAAGACCTTAGAAAAATAAAGATATAAAACGTATTTTGATTGTCTTTTTTAAAAAATATATATTAGGGATGTGTTTAATAAATTGAGGGATACAAAACACAATATCATTAATTTAGGAAAAAATAGTCACTGTTTATAAAATAATTTTAAAAAATAACCTATAGTTTCAAAACATTCAAAAACTAGCACTGTCAGAAATTTTTGACAAAATTTCTAACACGTGTTAGAAATTTTTTACAGTAATTTTATGTGTAATTTTGATATTGTCAGAAATTTATTACAATAATTTTGGCTAGCTTTTTAGATTTTTTAAAACTTTGGCTATTTTTTAAAAACATACAGTCTAAAATGGCTATTTATCTAACTGACCCTTAAATTTATTATATTTATCATGATTAGTTATAAGCAGTGACATAATGTGATCCTAAAACACTTAATACATAATTTTGAACACTTAAAGATGTCGGGGCGTCGGGCTACATTCCCAGCAAAAAAAAAAAAAAAAAAGATGATGTCGGGCTACTTCCTAACTTATAAATATTATAAAAATAAGTGGATATTTAATTTTACAACACAATTTTTCATCTAAAATTGCATGAAACAATAAACTTTTTTGACATAATATCAATTTATTAACTAAAATTATTCTACCAAGAATATTGCATAACAAAGGACAAAATCTATTCATACAAAATATCTAATAGTTTCAAGCATAGAAATTAAAAAATATGTATATATATATATATATATTACGAATTTTTGTTATAAAATACCTATATATAAATTAAAATAAACTAATCTTTTTAAAGGATATATACATAGATATATATCCTTTTTTGAAGTGACTTTCTTTTAGGTGGTACGTGAGTTTTAAAATATAACGTAAGTTTAAAAAAGTGATAAAATAATCATAGCTAATAATAAAATTTCTTTTTTTTTTTCTAAACCAAATTAAATTTTTAAAGAATGTGTCCTAACAAAATTAGCATACGGTTGATTTTTTGAAGGGCTCAAACCTTAGCTGATTTTCTTCTAGAAAAATCCTCTAATAAGGCCGAATATATTATTAAAAAAATAAGAAATATCATAAAATAAGTTCAAGAAAAAAAGGCTTGAGTAGTGCTTGACAAAAGATCATCCATTAGAAAATCTGTAAAGTAGAACATTCATGTAGATCTTTGTAAGCAAATCACACCAAATTATCTAGAATGCTCGGACACCAATTATGATTCTATGAAGAAGAGGCGTGAGTAGTGAGCCTATATGCAATAGTATTCTCATCTATTAAGATATATGAAATAATTGTATTAATCTTTTTTGCTATCAAGACTGCCCACGACCATCAATTGAGGATACGGCAAGAAATTTGGCCAGCTCCTTTGTTGAACAAGTTAACTATAAATGAAGAGTCTGTTTCTACCCACATAGATTTGTCCAGTTTAAATTTGAAGCCTTCACAATTGCAAGAGTAAAACTCATCAATTCGGTTCAAAAGCAAAGCAAATACCAACACGCCTTGAGAAGCACCCTTTTGTGAACCCTCGGCAGGTTCTGAAGATGTCACCACAACCACTAAGTCTTACTGAAGCAAGTGTTGAACCATCAATATTGCATTTAATCCAACTCCGAAGGGAAAATTCCAAATCACCTCCCTCATGATGCTCAATTTCAGAACCTTGTCACCTAGCCGTTGAATAATGAGTTAATGACTATGTCCTCAACTAAATTGCATACAAAACCTAAATTAAGATTCCCAACTCCCCTGACCAATGCTCAAATAGAAGTCCTAGCAAGAAAATGACATTGATAGTCTCTCAAAGACTCGTTCGTTACTCGAGCTCCAAATAATATCATAACGTGCAAAAATTACTACCTTTTAAGAGAAAATATTTGAGAACTTTGTGCGCCATGGCCCAAGAGAAAAGGTCAACAAAGCTAATACCAGAAAAAAAAAATAAATAAATAAGGTCTTACACCAAACTTTCCTATCAGAAGCTTCCATAAAATTGTGCAAGTGGGTAGCTCCAGAATAGATGCTCTAAAGATTTCAAACTCGAATAACAAAAACGACAACAACTTGCAAGATGATAATAAAATTTATTTTCATAACAAAATTTAGCTCAAAATTCGTGATAAAAATATTTATTACCAACATAAGAAAATTATTGCAAACGTAAAAAATAAATAAATAAATTTGTTACGAACGTAATAAAAATTTCTTAAAAATTTTGAAATATTAAATATTTATCAAAAATTACACTTTAAATACTGTTATTTTCTTAAAAATCTATATTTTAAATAAATATGTGATTTTTGAGAAAGATAAGTCTTGCTGTTTGGGTGGCTAATGACCTTTCAGGAGAATAACATGTTTTTTGGGTGAAGTATGGAAAAACCTAAAATTTATTAAATAATAAAAATAAAAACCCAAAATTTTGAAGTAATTGAGTTCTCAGTCAATTCGTCATGTTTTTGGTAACTACATTAATTATCACCGCTTACTACTGTGTAAGTAATTGAATCACTTGGGTAGTTGGTTATATTTTTCAAAAGATTGGATAATAATTTAAATTAGGTGTCAAAAATTAAGTATTCGCTATAATTTCTCTTGTTTTTTAAATAGCTAAATGACATGTAGTTTTCGGATGTCTTCAACCTCAAATCGGGTCATTTTCACCCGTTTGGATCCGTTTCCAACCCGAATAAAGCAGGCAGATTCTCAATCTTTCGAAAACTAAAATCGTTGTTTTAAATAACACAAAGTAATTCCTTAAGTCATTTTTCATTCAAAAAAAATAATGACAAGCGAAAAAAAAATAAAATTCTTAAACCATAACTTTGATATTAAGAAACTAAATATCACGCACAGTTTCACAAAAAAAAAAAAAAAAAAAAAACTGTAGGAACGTGAACAAACAAGTCAGACACACTTAATGGGCGTTTAATACCAATTCTAACATATTATCAACTATCTAACCATGCTTTGATATAAAAATAGCATTCAAATCAACGCAAAAAAAAAAAAAAATATATATATATATATATATATCGAAATAAGCGTACCTCCTGCCATGTTTCATAGCAACAGCTTTTACATTTTTGAGTCTCGACTTTAAATAAAATCCATCGCAATGTCACGCCTTTACATTTTCTTTTTCTTTTTCTTTAAATTACATCAGAAGAGAAAGACTTGGAAGATATGAGCGTGTAGATTGTAGCTATTGATCAGGCGACGCCTACACATGAAAACATCCTAGCCCTGAAGGATCGCTGACTCTTGAAGCGCATCAGTCGAGCTTCTTTCTGGTAATTCGCCGAGTCTCGCTCGTCTCCGCCGTCGTACTTCGTTCCAAATGCGTACTCGCCCATCGATCTGTGGCGCCGGTGGTGGCCGCTCATCTCATGCATACGAGGCTGACTACTCTTTTGAGTCCATAACTGCGGACGAGAGGCAGTGTCCGCAGCGACGTAGGCATCGTCGAAACTGCGTGGCGCGCCGGACGAGAGGCACTCGTATCGGCTGCGTCTTCGGCTATTTTTTATGGCCTTGTACATCATTGGCAGCAGTCCCTCCATGGCTTTCATTCAGTTTTGGGATTTTTTTTTTTTTTATTACAAATGGAGGAAGGTTGGGGGGTTTGGTTTGGTAGCATGTATTATCATAGCGCATTGTTGTTCAACATAAATTATAATTTTAAATTTTTTTTTTAAATGTTACGTTTTCTTGTAAGAAAGTTCCTCACTATATAGTAATGTTTTCTAGTCCAACACGTCACTTTTTGTTTTGACTTTTACACAAGACGGCTTAGACTTGTTGAAATAATGGCCTAAATAAACTTGCTCCCATTCTTTTAAACATATCTTGTTGGCCATAGCCTGCTATTTGCATACCTTCAAATGCAACTACTTCGCAAGTTGTATTATAATATAGTATATACATAAGATTAGTTCTCGGTGATGATGAATTTCTCTTGATTAATGAACAAAAGATATGGACACGTGTATCCCCCAAAATTCGTTTTACTTATTCCAAGTTCATGTTTGTCTGCCCATTTTGTCTACAATAACATCGTCATCGCTATTGCTTGGTCAACTCAAAACAAACAAGTATTCCAATGCACCAAACTTTGCCATTTCTAATCATCCGTTAATTCCATTAATTATCACCAATCTCTAAAAAAAAAATTAGCACTAAATCAATTCAGCAAAAAAGGAAAAAAAAAAAAGATTATATTAAATGGCCGGCCGGCCAGCCCTCTTTGCTTCTACTTATTATTATTTTCAAACAGAGTCTAAAGACTTAAAAAGGGTTTATTAATATAAAATATTAAATAATTATCCGGCATTTTTTTTTGGCTCCGAGTTCCTTTATCTCTCGACTTGAGAGTTACAAAGTAATCCTATCGGAGACTCAGTATGTCCAAACCTTTCAACATGACGTACATTTGTAACACAAGTTTCTTGATGGTTTTCAATATAATTATTACAATCACAATGACACGGCAATAAACTATGGATATTCATATTGGATAAGATCAACTCAAATATGTTTTTCGTTGACAAAAGAGAACGCTAGGGAAAAAAAATGCAAATGCGAATAAGAATTTAAATTATTAGAAACTAGTTAGTAATCAAGACAGGCTTATCTGAATATTTCGTCATATCATTAAGGCTCTGACCAGCTAGATTATTTTGTACCTAGCTGACTCATACAAGTATATTAATTTCATAGTCACCAAATGAGTAATCAATTTCCTGAATTTTTTATTTTTATTTTTTTGTTTCGTTGATGATATTAATCATCCATCTTTGCTACATACAACTTGTTATTCTCTTTAATCTGACTTGAAATTTTCAAAACTCGTGGTACTTCAATTTTCTAAAAGTAAAACCCTGGCCCTGAAATATCACCCATCAACTTGAGAGTGCAATATTTAATTAATGAACAAATTCCACGGCGCAAGTATAATGACGCAATTAAGAGTTAAAAATGAGGGTGATTCATATAGTACAAGAGTAAAAACGAATGAAGCAATTTATAAAACATCTAGACATATTCCCCATTTGTCTAAGGCAGGGCAATACAAGACTAACAGGAAATAAAGATCCTACTCAGAACAACTCATTGTTTTTGTGGTACAAAAGCAGAATCAGAATCCGTTGAAGAGGCAAGCAGGCAGCCTTCGTCGGTGCTTATGGACTCCGCACAAGAACCATGAGGATAGCTTTCTTCTCGGCATTGTTGACCTTTCTCTTCAACTCTAGGTTCATGGTAAAAAATGTTAGGATCAATGCAGGTGGTATTGGCATCATTGTGGCCCTCCTCATCTGATAAACACCTGCAGAAATCAAACTCATCCATTTTGTAGATCTCGCTCATTGACATTTCTCTCGAGGATATCATCATTCCTGACTGGGAAGAGCTGCAGGAGTTGCATGAATTGTGGTCACCCACTAGTTGGCGAAAGTGGGTAAGATCAGCTGAAGCGTAAGATGCAGTTAGAGTCTCAAATTGGAAGCTAGAGTCGATGCTAACGGAGTCTCTGAAAGGTTGAACATCAAGAGCAGTAGTGTTATTGGGGGCGGAAGACAAGGTGGCCGCGTGAAGGCATTGGGCAACAGAATCAAGTTGAGAAGTGAAACTATTTCCGGTGGTAGTGGCAGTACTCAAGCATGACAAGTCATCAACATAATTATAAGTATGAGAAGTTGAATCAGATGTCGGGGTACAAATCACATTTCCACTACTACCACCACTAGTAGTTGTTGTAATGTTACCAGCGGTGCCTAAAGAGTAGAGAGAGAAGGGACTAACACTGGAGCTACGGGAGAAAAGAAGAGGCGGAGTTGAAGAGAGAGACTTAGAAGAAGAAGTGTCCAAGGAGGAATCATCGTTATGATGATAAGTGTCGGACGGTGATAGACGAAGCCAGTGCATAGAAGCATGGGTAGGGGAAGGCAAAGGCAAAGAAGCATCCTCAATCGAATAAGAATGAGAATTTGAAATTGAATGATTCTTCTGAGCAGCAGCAACTGTGAGAAGGCCTTTGGGGCGGCACTTGCGCTTGTCGGTGATGCCTGATAGCACATGTCCAGCTGCGTAAGTGTAACAACTTGGTGTGGTTGAAGATGAGGACGACAACAATGACACTTGCAGGTGCTGTATCTCGGGAGACACAGATGCCTGAATTGGAGGGGTTTTAGTGGACTCTTTTTCGGAAATGGAATGGGAATCCAGTTTCTCATCTGTCTTGCCTCTGTTCAAAGGCGTAATATAATTTAAGCACCCACCATCACCATCATCATTACGAGTCGTCTTCTTTTTCTTCTTCTTGCTATTGTTGTTGCTTCTTTTGTTCCTATTTCCAACCTAATCTTTAGACCACGATCAGTACGGTAAACGTCATGTCAAAAAATTTAAATCGCCAAATTTGTATTCCACAATTCGACTTATGATAAAATCGTTGACATCTACCTACCATGCGTTTGACCATTAAACGGACCCTAAGGCCACTCCTCCTGTTCCCCTTATCATTCAACTCCACAACCTGCAAGCATGTAAAGGAACATTTATTTCTTACGCCAACACAAACAGAGAAGAATGGCCAAACACTATGATAACAGAAATGATATTATACTTACTGCCTTCTCAGCTAGTTCAACGGATTCATATTCAACAAATGCATGCAACTGCACAAAAGATGCGATTGTGATTAAAATATCTCATCTTCTCTCAATTATATATATATATATATATATATATATATATGCTAAGAAAACTAGAAACCCGTACATAAAATAAAAACTCCTCTGAATCTTACAATCGCATCAAACCAACAGAGATATTGATCAGGATATGTGTGTGTTTTTTTTTTTTTTTTTCCAAAATTCAATCGGATAACATGATTGGTGAAATTCCACCCAGCATTTTCATATATGAAAAAATTTACTGTGGAAGGTAATGTCAGTCATAAAATGTATTTTCAATTTGTTATAATCAAGCATCATCACTCTAGTTTAAAACTTTATGATTCAGTAGCAACAAATATTAAGGTATTTCTTGTTACTCCAAATATCCTCCTTGTCAATTAAAGTAGTATACCATGCCTAAAATGACTAAATCAAGAATGGAAATTTTCTAAAGAAAAAGGGGAAAATACCTGGAATTTCAAACAAATTAGAAAAGCTTATATATGCTTTACAAGGAAGACAAGTATTATCATCTAGAGAAACTCCATGGCAAAACCAACAATCAGAAACCTGCACAGAAGAGAGTTTTTATTGTAAGCCTACCTTATTGTTGTAGCGCATACTGTCAAATTTTGCTGATCTTGACACTGAGGAAGCCCCTTCATTAGGAGCCTGCGGCTGGCAGGTCCGGATTGCCTTCACACTGCCAGATAAATCCACCTTCTATGAACATACTATAATGAGCATACAAACCAGGCCAATCGGCAATTCTTCCGGCAAGTGATTACTTTACCTCCCAACAGCTGAGAAAACCTTCATGAGATTTTGGCGGCAGTGATCCTCGGGCAAGTTCTCAGCAACAATAATGCGAGACTACACATCAGAACAAATGTCAGAAAAATATTAAAGGGTGAAAATATATGAAAACTCAAGAAACACCATTTTAAGCAGGAAAACTTGTACATGCACCATCTTACAGGACATATCAAAGACCCAGACAGGAAGCCAATAATTAATTGGAATTTAAAACTAAACCTAAATGGAAACAGAGGCTTTTGACGAAACTCTAACAAGCAATTTGTCACTATAAGGATCACAATATTCTAAACATCAGACAAGGTACAGTAGCATCTTGTTGAAAGCTTTAAAGCTAAAAGAAAGAACAAACAAACCATCAAAAACCTACTTGCAATTCTTCATTTCTGACTCGGTAATTGGATGGAGACGTTTAACTTTCGTTCCTTCTTCACTAACTACCTACAAAACATGGCATCAAGAAAGAACAACAACGAGTAAAAACATATAGTACAAGGTAGCGAAACAACAAAAGAAATTTGAAAGCGAGGCTCAAAAACCATTAATGTTTTAACAACATCATTTGACAAGAATAGTAAATTCGAGAATCATAAATCTACTCACAAGCTTCGACGAATTACGCAAAATAGTTGAAAGCTGGCGGTGACCATTAACGAGGGCCTTAATCTTCTTGAAAGATGCAACAACAGATATGGGAACTAGAAAATTAACAATTAAAAAGAAGTAAATATTACCAGGAACAAAAAAAAAAAAATGTCATCTTACTATTATCTGGTAATAAAAATTTGCAAATAAGCTGCAAAGTGACCAGAGAATCAGAACAGATCTAAATAGAGAAAAAGCGAAAACTTACCAAAACCTTCAGGATCTTTGCCAATGAACCTCATAAGATGATCAGTAGTTGCCAAATTAAAATCGCTGAAATAATACTCCACCTGAAACATATTAAACAGCAAAAACTCATTGACAATAATATTTAAAAAAAAAAAAAACAGAGAGAGAAAGCCCATACAACACAATGTAGCTAGAATTAAAATGAGGTATTGAAACTTTACGATAACTATAACTCACTTCAGACAATCAAACCATCTTTGATTCTATCGACTTTTTTTTTTTTTTTTCCTTTTCTCTCTCTATATTTAGCTATTAAAGGGTCGTTCTTTGAGGGTGAGAGAGTTGTGACCTGATTCAAAAGCTTTGAAGAAGTTTCGTCGGAGAGCTTAGCGGCAGCAGAAGAGAAAGTAGGGTTGGAGTGGTCGGCGGAAGCGCTTGATCTGGGCGGCTGCGGTGGAAGGGACAGCTCTTGCTCGGCCATTTTGCTTTTTCACTTTCGCCAGGTTTTGCAAAGCACACGAAGAGCCAGAGATCGTGGTTTTAAGTCCCTTTCAAAAAATCTCAACCTTAACTGGGAGCGAGTGTGTGATATTTTCTGTAATGAATTACAATGAATAGAACCTTGCTCTACTGCCCACTTCCGCCCGCTTATTCATAGTTCAAAATCCATCTCATCACTCTCTCTCCCTCTATTTTCTGCACACACTTTTCAGAAAATACTAAACGTCCCCTCATTACTGTAACCCTTTGTTTGGCTATCATTTTACCACCCATTCCATTTTTTTTTTCTTTTTTTTTAACTTTTATAATCCTTTCCATTGTATTTTTTTTTTTTAATTTTCCAAATCACTATACAATATCTTAAATCTCAACCATTATACTACATCAAAATTAACAAAGTCAAATTACTTAATAATTATTTCTAATCATTCTTTAACTTATTTTTTCATTTCAAAAAATAAAATAAAATAGGTAAAATAGGTACTCCAAACAAAGGGTAAATACCAGTTCTCTACTGTACTTTTCAATATAGAAAAACTATCCCCTAAGTTATTAATGCCTATCAAAAATGTACCTTTTTAGCTCTATCCTATTGACAAAAAAAAATCAATATATTTATTCTTAGCACCAGTTAAGAAATTAGTTATTTTTAAATTAAAGATTTAGTTATAGAATATCAAAATTAAGAATTTAGTAAAATTTAGCCCTAGAAGGACCAGTTAAATTCTTAATTTTATGAAACTATGACTAATTCCTAAAAAATTAGTAAAAAAAATTGATTAAATCCTTAAAAATCTTTTATTCTTATTCTCATCATTAATTATTTTGGTATCAATTTATAATAGAAATAATTCATATGACAAATATTTGATTAAAGTTATGGGAATTTTAAAAATATAGCCACTGTTTACAAAATAATTTTAAAAAATAGTCACAGTTTCAAAAAAATTAAAAACTAGCCCTTTCAGAAATTTCTGACACGTGTCAGAAATTTCTTACAGCACATTTTATGTGTAATTTTGTTATTGTCAGAAATTTCTTACAGTATGCAATGGCTAGTTTTTAAATTTTTTGAAACTGTAGCTATTTTTTGAAAACACACAGTTCAAAATAGCTATTTACCTAACTGACCCTAAAGTTATTTCTGAAAAAATATATATCGTTATTTAACATAACGTAGGTGTCAATCTAATTTGACTTTTTTTTCTTTTTTTTTTTTTGCATTTTTAAGGTGAGATTAGTTATTTCCGAACTCAGAAATTTATCCACTGCTCATATAAATTCTTTAAAGAATGGTAGAATAATTTATGTCATGACATAATAATAGTGAGACCCAGGGGCGGAGGGAGGTGGTGACGAGTGGGGGCAATTGCCCACACTCAAATTTTAAAAATTAAATTTTGTACTAAATTTTTTAAAAAATTATAAATATTCTCCTATAAAATAAAATTTAAAATATGCCCCCACTCAAAATTTTGAAAACTAAATTTTATACTATAAATTTTTAAAAGATTATGAATTTGTCCTCATAAAAATTAAAAATTTTTAAATTTACCAAAAAATTAAATGACTTTATAGATATGTCTCCACAAATTAAATTTTTTTCTTTAAATGTACTCCCACTGAGATCCTAGCTCCGCCACTGGTGAGACCCACTTGAAAACTAATTTTTTTTATTTTTTTTCTCAAAAGTAATATTTTTATTTGTTTTAAAATTAATTTAAATAAAAAAAATTACATGTATGAATTGTTAAATATTTTTTATTTTACTTATTATTTATTTTCATTTTTTAAAATTTGATTATAATTCAATAAATATTTTAATAAACAGTCATAATACTAAATACAATCTAATGCAGTCCAACACAATCCATTCATACGTATACTACAATACAATCATATATGATGCAACAATTATTAATTTAATGAGTAACTCTAAATAGTAGTCAATTTATTTTTAAAAATTAGCAAACTAGTCATTTTCCTTAGATATATTATGCAATATGACAAAATAACCCCTATCACTTTCTTTTCAAATATGGACTTTAACTCAATCTCTTGTTTCTTCCTAGATCTAATCCCCACTTCCAGCTCTCTAGCACCAAGTTCTCAGCCCCCATCTCGACAAGCGCTTCTTTTTTTTTTTCTTTTTTTTTTTTTTTGAAATGGCGTCGTCAACAAAGGCATGCTTGTTGAAGACTATACAGTTGTTGATCGTTGAAAAGTCATCTTCATCATTGAGACAGAAAAAGATTGGAGTTTAATCAAGAATCTAGAAGAAGAAGAAGAAGAAGAAGAAGAAGAAGAAGAAGAGAGGTAGGTGGTTATGGTAATTGAGGAAAGAGAAAGTGAGGGGAAGAGAGAAAAGAGTAAGAGTTATGATCTATATGTCTATATTATCTCGGTCTCAATCTCTTTTCATTGATGGTATTCTAATATTTATTAACAAATTTAACTGTAACTTTTTCTCTTATTGATGTGATTATGTTGATTTTGAATTTGAGGTTCAAATTTGCATGATTCTCGTTTTTCGAATAGCTTTTGTTCTTTTTATATCGTAATAAATTTTTCTATACGTAATAATTTTGTTACGCTGTATCATAACAAAAGTGTTATAAAGTCGTAACAAATTTGTTACGATCGCCTCAGGACAAAAAAACTCAATACATATTGCTTAAAAGTACAACTAAAAAGAAAATTAACAATAACTAGTTACTAAAAAAGTCTTTTTAAAAGGGCGATTTAGCCAAATTCCTTAAATGGCCAATTTTTTTTATACATCACTTTACTTTTGGCTAATACGCTTTAGAGCATCTCCAATGCAGTGCTAAAAAGATGTGTCAATGCTAAAATTTAGCATTTGAGAGAAAAATACATCCTCCAACCCAATGCCATTTCTAGTGTCAAATTTGGCAAATGCCAAATTGAGTGTCAAATTTGGCACCAAGTTTGGCATAATGCCAAATTTTAGCATATACTTTTAATAATTAAATATTCAAAAAGCACACAACTTCCAACAAAGTAATAATTGCTTATTACTATTAATTGACATTTTTTTATTTTTACACCTAAAAAATAATAAAATAGTATTTAGCATTGATAATGCTAATTGAGTGCATTGGAGTAAAAATTGAATGACAATGCTATATTTGGTATTTTTTCACTTTTTGGTGCCAAATTTAGCATTGGCATTGGCATTAGCATTGGAGATGGTCTAACTTAGTAACAATTTCAAAAAATGTTGTGATATAAAAATAGACGGTGGCAATGAATTTAAAATACTCGTTTCCTTTTCAACTTAATTTGTCACAATAACTTATTTGTCTCGTTATTTTTTTCTTTTATTTGGTTACATCTATTTAGTGGCGCATTAGTGAAATTGGTGTATTATAGTCATATTTGTTACAAAATAATTATATAATATATAGACAATTGTATTAAGATAATATTTTTTTGCAATAAATAGGAAACAAAAAATAAATAAATTGAACCAGAAAAAACAATCAAAAGTAGAGGGGAAAAAACAATAATAGGGAAAAAATCGACATAAAATTTTTCGAAGAATTGTATTTAGCATCTTTTCTTTAAACGAAAAAAAAAAACATCAAATAAAAAAATGAACAAAATGAAGAAAAAATAAAAAAGCAAAAAAAAAAAAAAGAAAATTATATTTTGTCACTCATGTTTAAAGGATGTCATTTTGATAACTTTATGAAAATAGAATTATTTTTGTTATTCCTAGACATAATATTTAGGAAAAGTAGAGTGACTAGATTGAATAAATGTTATTTGGGTTATTTTCATGTTTAATTTGAGCAGAACTCCTATTGTATTATGTTGATTTTAGGAGAAAAAGAGAAAGGAAAAAAAAAACAAGCAAAAAGAATTGAAGGAATTCGCATAAGGAGGCTTGTGGCAAAATGCTGTAGCATTGTTTAAGTAATGTTATAGCAAACTGGACCAATTAATTTCAGCAAATAGACAAGTGCCAGCTGGATTTTCTTCTGCCAATTTTTACCAAATAGTACTTGGAGGGGGCATTTTTCACCTTTGGGTCAGATTTAATTTGGGGCTGCCAGGTGTACCCTAGCAGTAGAGAAAGAAAAATGGGGCAGCCAAGAAGGGAAATCAGAGAATGAGATTTTTTGGAAGGTAGATGGGTTTTGAAGAAGGCTGCTAGAGAAGGAGCTTTGCTACAGCAAACATGAGCTGGGACACTTCATCTTGCTCCATTTTCAGTCTTTCTCTCTTTATTTTCTCTCTAATTTCTTCCTTCAGCTCTTATTTAGTAACAATGGTTGATTTGTGTTGTTGGATATTTGTAACCCTAACCATGAACCAAGTTTTCCTTAGCTAGGATTGATGATGAACCATTGGTTGTGACTTGTTAGTTTGCTTATTTACTTAGTGAAATTTGTCCATGTTCATTCAAGTGTGCTTTAAGTTTAATTCTTGTTTTTGTTTGGCCATCAATTGCAGATAACATGCTGATTTTTATGTTGGCAAACATGAACCTTGGTAGATTTAACTTGAATGATGCAAGTTCATTTATCTCTCCCTTGAGTTTTTGACTTGTAAATGGTATATAAGAATATATTATTTACCTTGCATGACCTATAGATATTGCTGCTTTCATTCATATTCTTGACCTGAGATTGGGATAGGAATATGTTCAATCTATCTAAAGAACTAAAGTCATAGTGAAATCAAAAGATTCATATGTACTAAAATATAATTTCAAGTCACTTGGATAGATAATGCTGCAACAATATCTTTCACTGGAACGATAATGCTATAGGACATTAGCAAAAAAAGGAGAATTTATTAATCCTAGCTTAATATCACCATTGATTACCAACTTTTAGAATAAATTTTGCTATCCTTTATTTATTTTTGTTATTTTGTTTTAGTTTACCCATTATTAGTTTTCTTATTTTAGTTAAAACTCAATTATCCATTTTGAAATTTGGTTAGTAAGTGATTATTACAATTAATTTCTAATATCCTGTCACGACACAGCTCTCTCGGCTGGAGGCCGCGACAGAGGTTCTTTTCTCTTTACTACTATTAATTTGACTTAAAACGTAAAATACAAATTACTTTATAATATAACGAGCTCGTATTTTTTTTTTCTTTTGTAATGCGAAGTTAAAATACTTTTCTAAATCAAAATACTATCTCCTGACTTCTCTTGAGTTCAGGAAAAGAGCCACTACTTTATCTCAAGTTCGGGGCCTCGGGATCTATTCCCGATCTCAACATTACATCATTGTTATCAAAATACAAAATGCAGAATTAAGATATATATGCCACAGGGTCTTTCTCTTCTTTGATTGCCACACACATCGCCCGTCGCCAACAGCTCTACTTCTACTGTTCTTTTGATTTAGTTTTTCCCTTACCTATAAGACCAAGGAAAAACTAATGATTTGATAAACTCAGTAAGGGCAAAACTACTCTATCTTAACGATGCAAGGCAATGCAATAAGAATTCATATATGCAATAACAATTCTCAATGCAAAGAGGTATAAAGAGTTTGATCGTCTTCGGACGATCAAACCCTAACAAACCATTCTTTCTGTGAGTCACCACCTCTGGGGTCAACTCTTCTTTCTTTCTTTCTTTCTTTCTTTCTCTTTTGTCTGGGATCCAGTGATGGAAATCGCTTCTGTCTCAATACTGAGGCTCGCCACAAGAGATGGCCAAATCTCCTGACAGTCAATGATATAGCTCCCTCTTAGAGCCGGTGGTTCCATCGACGTACGTTCTACTATATTTGTACATTATGACCAGCCATCCGCTCTCTCGAAGGATCGGGGTCTAACAAGAGATGTTAGTTTCTCTAACGAAGAAAAGTCACATGAAACCGGGCTCTTCTAGAGTCTGGGTTTTAACCTCTTGTATCGGGTTTTAACCTCTTGTATCGAGGTGCTAAGACCCACGACAATGATTTCATCGGGCCTTCTAGGCTTAACAAACAACAAGGCTTGGTCGTCTTTTTAGCCCTAAACTTGCTCGGGTCAAAACCTGACTTTAATTCTTTCACGGGCCATACTCTGGCTTTCTTAACGTTTTAGTCACGTTTTATTCTAGAGGCAAAGCTCTACTTAATTACTTTCTCTTTCATTTATTTTCTTCTTTTCTTTTCTTTCTCTTTTATTTTCTTCTAAGGCTTGGTTAGGCTTTTTACTTCTTTTAGTTTTGCAATACATAGATATATTCACACGATACGGTTATTGGGAATAGCAAGTAAAAGTCTATTAAACAAGCATAAATAAGCACAAACACACAACTTGATGTCATAAGTGCATTGCCACTTCATAAGCGATAAAGTTTCTTCGAGCTTTTCTTGAGTAACGCTCTGAGCTCCGACCACTTCTCCGTCCTTTAGTCCTTTCACTAGAAAAGGAACCAACTCTCGTTAGTTCGCTTGTCTCGTTAACCGAGAGCGAAACTAATTCTTATCTTAAACGTTCTAATGCTCGGGACTTTCTACACTATCTTATTGCTAAGGCGGGGCTGCCTAGGAGACTTAACCAAGGTTTATTTAACCTTACTTGGGTTCAGGACTATTCTGAACCCTAATTGATGCTCCCGACGCGCCTCGGGAGCTTACCGAGCAATCCCGAGGGTCGTTTTGTACTATTCACTATTAACGGTTCGAGAATTTATCTAAATTTCTTACTTGGCAATTCTTAGGTTTAACATAAAATTTCGAAGACTATTTGATTTATCCAAGACCATGAAAATCTTTTTAGGGCTTTAAAAAGTTTACTTTTTAAAACTCATGGTCAACTTGGCTCGGGTTGACTTGGATTTTAAAGGTCCGAACCCCCCAAGTCTTGGCCAAAAAAAATTAAATATTAGCCATATTTAATTTCTAAAATTATTTTCTAAAGGTATAAAGACTTAAAAGTCCATGTTTGTTCAATTAAAACTCTAATTACCACTCTTGTGGTTTTACCGAGCTCTCGTTTCGGTTTCGTTAGAAAACGACGTTTTAACGTAAATCCTTATATTTCTTTGAAAATGCCAAGCACACTAGGTGGACAGTAGCTTCTAAGTTTCTTTTAGGACATATTTAGTCCTTGTACTCAACCTTCATCAAAGTTTTGAGAGCGCGTTCCGTTCTTTCTTTAAAACGACACGTTTTCCTTAACTCGTTTTATGGTTTCGCTCGAAACTGTTATTATAAGTCAAAGCCTTTATTATCTTTTCTTAAATGTCACTTATACTATATGGATAATAGCTTCTGGTATTTAAGGAAATATTTCATCCTCATTTCAAACCGTCATCGAAGCGCTAGAAGTCCGTTTAAAATCTCAACTTTTAAAACGTCGCGTTTTCTAGCTTTACTCACGGTTTTGTTCAAACCGACCATGTAGCATCCTTTCTTTTTAAACCTCTTTCTTTTCTTCACAAAAACACATTAAGAACAGTAGACTAAGGTATTAAAAGAGATCTTATGATTTATATTAATTTGCTTAAGAGCATTAAGGCTCAAGTTCTCGTAGTTTACCAAAGTCAAAAACTCACTTATCGTAATTTAAGATTTTGATCGGACGTTTACTGTACGATTTTTTTTTTTGACATTTCTCTTTTCTAATTTCTAAAATAGTTTGAGGGTAGAGGCTATTAGAGCCTAAAATCATTTTATAATTTCATTTCAAAGTGTTCAAAAAGGTTCAAGAACTCATTTTGTTGGATTTTACATTAAGCTCACGTTTTATAAAAATTTCTCTACGGTTGTTACGACGGTTCGTTGGAAATCGTCGTGCTCTTAAAAATCTTTTGTAGCCATTTCTATTCCTTTATCAAAGCATAAATATGTAAAATCTAAAGCATGCAAGAAGATAAATGGAATCTAAAAGCGAGCACGGCCGTGGTTCATACTCACGAGTACGAGAAACCGCCATGCAAGCTTAGAGAAAATCCGCGTAGCCTTATAAAGCTTAGGTTTGAGTTTTCTCTAACTTAAGCAAGCTAAAGAACACTAATTATTACAACACATTCTCATTAACAAAACACATCCCAAGACTTAATCAAAGAAAGCTATACTCAAAGATAATTAAGATCTCACAAGGGTTTTAAGAGATGTACCTAAGTTCAATTGCTTTGAACTTTGTTCTTTCTCTTCTAGCTAGGCCAGCTCCCTCTAGGATTTTTCTTCCAAAAATCCTTCTTGGTGACCTTTAACACACAGAGGTGAAAGGAAAGGATTAGAGAAGTTCTTAAGAGCTAAAACCATAGGAAAAGCTAGCTAAGTTACAGGCTTAGGCTTAGAAAAATGGCTTGAACTTCTAGGCTTTTTCTTCTTTCTTTCCTTGAGCAAATCCGCCCTCTCTCTCTCTCTCTCTCTCTCTCTCTCTCTCTCTCTCTCTCTCTCTCTCTCTCTTGGAACTTTTCTTTCCTCTTCTCTCTCACCCTAAGGAAGGTTTTCCTCTCTATTTGGCTAAGCAAAATGAAAAAAATGAGAGCTTGTGGTCTTAGCATCCCTTTTATAGGCAATTTGGAAGCTTGTTGAATAAGCTTTATCATTTACATTTCTCTCTCTCTCCCTCTCTTCCCATCATGGCTGAATATAACCATCAATTTTGCTCCAAAATTTAATTCAAATACCATTTCTAATTTGTTTCATCAAGGTTTGCTCATCTTGGCCATCCATTTTGCATAGAAACTCATCTAATGGCTCACATTAAGCAAGCTTTCACCTCTAAAGTCCCACAGTTTTGACACTTGTCAAAATGACTCCAAAATTGCTCAACACCTTTCCAAGACTCCTTTCACATCCAAGGATGAGTCAATGGCTGAGTAATAGCAAGAAAATTCGGATTTTCCTCCTATTTTTATCTTATTTTAATTGCTTTTGGTCTATATTTTTTTTTCAAGAGCTAATTATTAAGCTCACTATCTTTCAATCTTTCTTTTCTTGTCTTTCCTTCTCTCTCTTCTCCCAAAATCCGACCATTATATCCCATTTTTCTCAAATTTTATTTCATAAATTTGATCTTTATTATCCTTACTTATGGGCTGAAAATTTTTTTGGCCATTGGATTTAAAAAATCTACTCATCCAAGGGTCCACAACATATAAGACTAACATCATGACAACAATCCTTTCATTTCTCTATTTTATCTTTTTCTTTTGTCCTTTTCTCTTGTCTCATCTCTAGCATGTATCTCTTCATTAATTGATGAGATTATAATCAGCCCACTCCACTCAATTTTTGTACTAATAATCTTTTGTTTGGTTTGGCCATTTTGGCCATCTTTGACCATTTATGGGGATGAAAAAGTAGTTTGAAAATGGTTTGTAATAGTTTGAAAATGATTTGTAAAAATGATGTAAGAATGGTTTGACTTTGCTAATTTCGAGGTGATATGAATGATTGAGATTTAAAGATATTGTATAGGGATTTGGAAAGTTGAAAAAAATGGTTAAAAAAATGGAATGGAATGGAATAGTTTGAAGGATTTAAAAAGTTGAAAAAAATAAAAAATGGGAAGGAATGGAATGGGAGAAATGGGTTTTCCAAACAAATGGTAATGCTTAATGCTCACTGATAATATTTAGACTAACACCGATAATCCTCAAAACACGAACCGTGAAAATGTTAATTTTTTATTACAGCGTGTTACGGTTTCTGACACTGAAATTAGGCAAGAATAATTTTAATTACTGTTTAATCATCACAATAATATCTTCCTATTGTCCCGGGGCTATTTCTCTGCTAGGAAAAATCTCGAATCCCGTTCTTTAAGAGACGATGACTAAACCGTCACTATCACAAAAAAATTCGAATGACTTTTCTATTTTGAATTCTATCGAACCAAAGACTTGACAAGACTTTTTATTTAATTCTAGAAGTTAGCATTAACTCTTCGTGGTCATTTTTGAGCTCAATCAAGTTTTTTCTGTTCTTTACGGTAAAATCCTGACTTTGTCGAAATCTTCTCGTTTCGGCTTCGTTTTAGCTCGGAATAAGTCCAAACTTTAAACTAAAGCCTATTATGTGATTTTAAGTCATTTTCTAGCCTTACAAACATGCTATGACTGTTGAGGGTCATTTTTCTAAAAGTTGGGCCAAAATATAATTTTCCACAAGTTCAGGGCTATTGTGAAATTTTTACAAATTAAGCCGAACTTTACTTTTCAGACCACTATCATATAAAAATTATTTCCTAATGGATAAAATGAGTGGTGAAAGTAAAATTTCATACTTCATTCGATGATTCGAGATGACATTCAAAATAAATCTCAGAGTTTACAAAATAAATTCGTTCCTTGAGAATTTTATCCCGACATAGAGTCAGTAGAATAACCCTGGGGTCGGGGGTTGCATATCCAATCCCTGTGGAGACGATACTCAACTCTCTATTCTATTACTTGTTCGATTACGTACACTTGCATAGGATATTAATACATCAATCTATTAATCGCAACACATTTGTTACCTTGGAAGTTGAAATTGTCTTCACAATAACCTCTTTGTCTATTTTTGTAGAAAATAGTCGTATGATGTAACAATGACTCTGTATCTTAAAAACATATTAACATTGAGAATGAAACATTACTATTGCCAAAAAATTATAGTTCAAAAAATTAAATTGTAGTCTTTTATGATGTTATATTATGTTAGGTAATTGATTGATTGGCACATTTGTTGCTTTATTATTTGAGTAATCTAAGATCGTATGGTTTTATGATTGGATCGTGAATAATGGAGTCCTTGACATACAATAGTCGAGAGAAAAAATAGATTAACAAACCTTCAAACTAAATATGAATATCCTACGAAGTTATTGCATCGTGAAGGAAGTTATTGAGTAGAAAGTACTAGTTAAAGCACACTTTTATAATTTATTTGATAATTAAAGAATTCAGGTAAGACCTACAGTAGAGTGCTATCGAAGTTTTAAATGCCATAGAAGTAATCTAGAACGATCAACTTGTTCAAATTTTGTAACACCCCCTAACGTAATTATACATTAAGCATACTTACATTGAAGAGTACTAACATCAACAACTCTTTAAAAAAACTTGAGACCAATTTGAACTTTCCAAAAACAGATTCATAAAGACACCGTAAAGTACTTATACATCAAAACTATTGGTAAATGTAAGTGTACAAAATATAAGTTTTTGTTGAGTCAAAAAATACTCCTTATTATTGTTGTTCTTTACACTAAATACATAAGACAACACAAAAATTATGCCACATGATTATAGTCATCCAATATGCATCAATTCATGGGCTTGGGAGCTCTCCAATCAATGTCATCAGTATTCACTGCAAGTTTTCATTCTCTGCATCACAAGAATACTAATGAGCGATTGCTCAGTAAGTAAAAACCAAAGCTAAATGCATATGAATTAAAACATGTCATTTTCCATTTCATTGTACCATTAAATTTCTAAAAGATTTTCGTAATCGTTCTAGTTGAAAACACTTAGTGGGGCCCATAACGTGCTCAAATCATCGTTGGGGCCAATAAACGATTTTATTTGCAAGACGTGATATATGATGGCCAAATAAATCATATCAGAGATAGTGACATGTTACAAACATAATCGCCGTGATGTAGGGTTTAATAAAATCACATGTTCCATTGCGATCAACAATGGACTTCTCATACTGCGCCTGAAACATAGAGTCTGCTTAGGTCGAGACATCAGAGACAGGTCTACCGCCTACACAAACTCAGCAAAGAATTGATACACAAAACATAACATGGTATAACGCGGTACAATGACTCATTTCACAATTCATACAACTTACAAAATCATGTACTATTACATGCATAATGACGTGATGTCGTAAATGTACACGTGATTATCAAAGACCCTAGTAATGCAAAAAACGTAAAATAAACACATAGCATATATTGTTCTTGTAATACAGTTAAGTGAGCTTTTACTTACCTTTAATATTCTAGACAAGATGGTTTGTAGAGAAGAATTAGTCCCCTCAAAGTTCAAAACTTGCTATATTTCGTAGATTTCTTATTGTTTAAACTAAAATGAGTTAATTAGTCAAAGAACACAATTTCAAATACTTAATACTAATCCTAGGACAGAAACAAATCTTTGAAATCAAGTTGAAGATAAAATATTAGCATGAGTTTAAGAAATTTGAACGGTAATACTCTAAATATCATTCTAAACAGAAAGCTAGCTCTTTTTTAGTAAAACATTATCATTTCGGTTTTGTTTTTCAAACGGACAACATATGCCCTTATTTATTGACCTTTTCCTAAGTCCAAAGCATAAATTAAGAGCGTGTAAAATTCAATATCTCAACAATTCCAAATAGGTACAAGAATCCGTTGCGAATTTGACGTATTTCAGTATACTTAGTTCGTTAAGCAAAATTTCAACTTTTTCCTTAACTCGTAAGGGCAACCCATCGATTAAAAAAATATCTTAGAGAGTATAAAACATTATAATCATGATTAAGATACTGATTTTAGGGTTTTTTTTTATACAAATAGAATAAATCAAAATACTGAAAGAAACCAATTAAGCAAAAAATAGGTTTACATGGACAAGAATTCAATTTTTCCTAACTATTAACATATTAAAATAAACATGTAAGACTTATACAGCAAGAAAAATAATTTTAAAACATTATTATTGCAGTCTAATATGATTGACATTTTAACAAAATCTAGAGGGTAGAAGATTGACTGCTAAAAATTTCTAAGAGAAACTAACCGAAATCGGATGAAACCTTTTGGTTTATTTAACAAAACTCCTAAGCTCCTAAGACCTAACGCACCTTCAAATGACTTGAAAAAGTATATTGAATGCATGAAAACTTATAAAAAAAAGTCGAGATTCTCAATTCAAAAAGAAAACCCTAAGTGAATAGTGAACTAACTTTGTTTTCATACCAGTTCTAATTTGTGTCCTAGAGCTTCGATTGAACTTCCACCACTTGAAACTGATTAGAATCAATCAAATCTATAGACGAGGTCTTCTCTTTTCTGAATATGCTCTGGTTGTACAAGGACGTGAAATAATTGAGCAGCTAGCTTAATGAACTAAAGCTTACTTATAGATAATCTTGGGACATAGGTGGAAATTTTAGATTTGTTGTTAGGTGTTGTGAGAATGACCATAAGATGATTAATACACATTCCTAATGTTAAAATACAATTACTCTAATTCTAAACAGGTGTAACCTACTTTATAGCCCTTTGATCAAAGTATAACTATTGGTTTTGGTTCCACGTAGCTGAACCATATAGTATTTCGATGAAACCTATACCATGACCAATCAGTTTGCATACTTAAACAACTATACTTTCAAATGCTTGTATCAAGTAAAAGAAACTTCAATGCCATCTTAATACATAGTAGAGATCTTAGATTTTCATAACTTATCTTGATAATAAAACCGAGCATCAAACGGTTCCAAGCAGGACAATTTTTGCCACTTCTTGCCAAGACGAAAATGACCATTCTTCTTCCTATTTTATTTTACCATCCCTTTTCTTGTTCTCTTTTTTATTTATTGGATTCTCCTTACTTAACCCCTTATTTGGTTTGTTCATTCAAATGAGTCATTTCCGTTTTAGTAAATGGTAAAAAATGGTTCATTCTTAAATCATTCAAATCCAAATGGTTTGAAAATGGTTTACAGGATTATGCAAACCATTTTGAAAAAAAATGTGAAAATGATTTGTAAAATGAGTAGGAAATTATTTTTTCCAAAATTATATTCAACCATCAAATGGGATGTTAACACTTGAATATGATGCCCAAATAAGGGGTAAATAAATCTGATTAACCTAATCTTCAAGGTTACTGAGCTTACGTTCTTAAAATGAAACACTAGGATTAAGTTAAATGTCATATCACACACAATGTGTCACATTTGTTCTATGATAGAAAGTAGACTAAGTGACAAATATGAAACGCAATTTAAGTATGTTCTTGAAAACTTGGGCACTATAAATTTATCTTGACTTGATTTATGAGGTCCAATTGATCCATGTGTAACACTTTTTAGTCTTATAAGGAAAATAGACCTAAGATGTTGTTTCATTTTCATCCATCCATTAAAAAATGCAGAACACTTTTTTTTGAATAATTAATTATACAGTATATATAATCATAAATATCATATAAAGTGAATTTACAACTTAAATCATTACTCATTAAAATTTTCTAAATCACCAATCAACCATGCCGCCTAGTCGTCTTCTCATCATCATCGATCAACTATCTAATTGAAATTTGAAAACTATCAAAAATAAAAATAAGTTGATAATCCAGTAATCAAACCTCATGTGCGTAATAAATGTCGTGCTTATGCAGTATGCATGATTATATAAATATTTTTCTTATTTAATTTTCGTTTAAATATTTGTTTGTAAGTTTGAATGCCCGACATTTCTACGCCCATCAATACCCAAGACATTGGCTTATTGGAACTTGATTAAAATACCATGACAGTATGTTGACGACCATTCATTTGTTCGTTAACATTGTGCGGGGCATGGATCCCCCTTTCCTCTTGCCTACTCAGGTCGCTAGACATAGGCATGGACATCCCTTTCTTAGTTTGAAAACATTATCTTTCATTACTTAAAATATAACTACATATTTATTTTTGTTGGCAGATTTTTCTCACAAATATTAACATGCTATGCTATGCATGATGATATATCATAAGTGTATAATATACTATTTATGACTTTGATCGTGACATGTAAAATTCGCGTAAGTATATAATCCTTTAAGAGAGATAAACCTAATAACTAATTTGTATTATTTTTATTGTATATTAATGTCTTTAATTTTGTGTGAAATGTATATAAATTATACTTATTATTAATATAAATTGCGATAATTAGTATTTTATATTAAAGTATTCATTGAATTAAATTTAATATATATATTAATATTTTAAAAAGAACTAAAGTGTATCTGCAACTAAACAATTAATCGGGGATACAACTGGCCAGAATGTGCTTGCCAACAAATAGACAGTTGTAAATATATTACATACGACATAACAATTAGTGGGGGATATAACTGGTCAGAACACATTCGCAACTGAATAAATAGTTGTAGATATATTTCATGTATAAAAAATTGTACCTCTTTTTGTTGCAAATGTGTCGAATTTGGGATCACTTTTAGAACATAAAGCTTAATATTTTTTTTCATGATCGCAGGTATTCTGTTGTATCTGAACTTGTCCCCGTTACACTTTTTTTTTATATTTATTGTATCAGCAAGCAAAATACATATTTTATTATTATTATTATTACTATTATTATTATTATTGTAAGTGATTTTTTACCCGCGATCATAGTTTTGGGGGCGGATCGCGGAATAATGCCACGTCATCCCGGAAGCTTCCCTCAAGTATAGAACGAACGAGGACTTACGAAGATGACCCTCAGTCTCATACGCTCGAAGATAAACCAGAAGAAACATCACCAGAGGGATTGACGGACAAGAAGGTAAATGATCCTCGAAGATGATCCACCCCCGCGAAGCTAGCTTCGGAGAGGAAGAAAGGAATTCGTTGAAGACGGAAAGCTCGACCCGCGAAGCTAGAGTCCGCGCATAATAGTTAGGTCTTTCTTTCGAACTGATCGGCTACCCTGATTGTGGGATGTCTGACAGTCTATCCCGTAAAACTTGGGGCAAGGACTATAAGTATTCAGTTTCCAATGTATCTCTGTATTTAGTTGGTAACCCAATCCCGTAATTTAAGGGATTAGGAGTGACTGTGTGTTTGATCACCTAATCTTATGATTTAGGGGATTGGGTGTCAAATCTCATTAACCCATCCCTCACTCCTGACCTATATAAGGAAGGGAAGAAGAAGGGAGAAGGGGTTAGGAGAAAAATTGGTCAAATTCTCTGTAAGAAATTTATAAGAAATATTATAAAAGTGGATGTAGGCTATTACTCTAGAGGAAGGCCGAACCACTTTAAAAACCGTCACGTTTCCGCCTTTTTCCATCCAATTTCTTCCTTTTCATTGCCGCACCGCCGTCTAAAGGTGCGGATTACGACGTTGGTTTAAATTTCACACTAATAGCTTAGCGTTAGAAGGAGGGCTTAACACTCTTGTCCACCCTTCTTTCTAGAATTTCTTTCTTTCTACACTAAGATTTCTTTTTGAACTGTGTTAATTGATCGGAGATCAATGGTACCCAACACCAGACGCACTGGTAAAGGTTAGATGGATGCCGAGCAGGAGCTGCTGGAGTAGAGGTTGAAGAATGTTGAGGATTTCATGTCGTGCATGAACAGCATGATGGAGACTCTGGCTCAGAACCAGAGTCAACCCTTGTTTCTCATTGATGAGGAGTAAGCCGATGTTCTCTGGACGTGGCTCCAGGCGGAGCAGATGAAGACCACGGCCGAGTTAGCCACCGAAGGTGGCGACGAGGCTGAGCGGGATAGGTCCGATGGTGAGTCAGACGCCGAAGCCCGCAACCCCTACAACTGGAGAGACGCACCAGCGCAAAGGCCTGTAGCCCACTCCGGAGGAGTGCAGCCGCTGGCAGCCCGAGCCGGAGTCTCGAGAGCGGCTGCCAGGGCGAAGAACTTGGGCCAATCCGAATCCGTCTTTGACAGACTGGGCCTACTTCCCTAAGAGCCAGCAAGACGTGCCCTTCACTGCCCAGGATATGCATCGGAGATGCACGACTCTCGGTTATGGATTGACTCCACGATGGGTCGGCTACCATCGCTACTCGTAAACAGACCCAGGCGACCCAAGAGTTCTTAACTACGAAGATCGAGCGTCTCCGAGGGCTCCTCGACGGGAGAGCCCGCGATAGTAGTTTGGACGGGGATGTCACTCCCCTGGCGGAAGACATCCTCAATGCCCCCATCCCTGATCGACTCAGGCTACCGAAGGTGAGCCTGTTTGATGGGAGTGGGGATTCTTTCGACCACTTAGGAGTCTACTCCTCGTGGGCACGCACTAATAGCTATTCTGATGCCATTAAGTGCCGACTCTTTGATACGACGCTCTCGGGCGAAGCACGAAGGTGGTACTATTGGCTACCAGCCGACTCTATAGCGAGTTGGCAGGATTTGAGAGCGAGGTTCGCTTCGTAGTTCTTGAAGGGTCGGAGACACCTCAAGAATCATGCTTACCTCTCCCAAGTTAAGCAGGGGGATGGAGAAACCCTCCAGGTCTAGTTGAAGAGATTCACCAAGGTCACGGTGGAGGTAGGACATCTATCTGATGTTGCCAGCTCCGGGGTTCACGAGAATACGCCCTTAGCATTTTTGATCAATAAAAAACTGCCGCGGACGTATTCGGATTTCCAAGATCGAGCCAGGAGTTATGTCAATGCAGAAGCCCTGACTTCAAAGAAGTTTGGAGCTGCAAGAACCTTCAGAGGGAACCTCGAAGGGGACCGACGGAAGGAGAACAGGCCCGTGGACAACCCTACGGGCACGAGCCAACAGCCAAGCGAGGAGAAGAGGCCTCGTGATTCAGCACCGGGGATCGAGGCGACCCGAGCTTGTAGACTGCAATACGGGAGGTACCACGAGCTCGCCGCCTCGATAGAGAAAATATTTGTCAACTCGCAGAGCGAAGTTGAATTTCGACCCTCTTAACCTTTAAAGGGAAAAGTCCCGAAAAGGCACAATGACAAGTACTGCTTATACCACAACCCGAGTGGGCATTCCACCGCTACATGCTTCGATTTGAAGGATGAGATAGAATATGTCATTCGTCGAGAAAAGCTTGCAGGATTCCGTAAAGATGCAGACCGTTGAGGGAGGAACCCGCCAAACCGAGAGATCGAGGATGAGATCCATATGATCGCGGGAGGCCCTTATCCTGGGGGGCACTCTCAGCGGTCGATGAAGAATTATGCCCGGGAGGTGCGGCAGAAGCCTTCTAGAGTGGTTTTCTAGGTCGCGAAGGAACTTACGCGGCCTCCTCGAGGATCCGATAACGAGCTCTCGTTCACGGATGCTAATGCCGAAGGTGTCAGATTCTTGCATCATGACCCTCTGGTTATATCATCCATGATCGGGAACCATTTAGTCCTCCGTTGCTTAATAGACGACGGCAGTTCGGTGGATATCCTATATCTGTTTGTCCTTGAAAAGATGAAGATAAGTCTCCATAGCCTGCGAGCGGCCGCAAGTCCGCTCCACAGATTTACAGGAATTCTATCTTCACAGAGGAAAGCATAGAGTTAGCCATCTCCTTTGGTGAAGAGCTGAAGAGATCAACCACCATGTCTAATTTTATGGTGGTTAAGGGTAAATCTTCATACAACGCCATCTTCGGGCACCCTACCCTCGTGGCCCTGAAGGCAGTGACCTCGATTTATCATCTCTGCCTGAAGTTTCTCACACCCTGTGACGTCAGAGTCATCCGGGGGAATCAATATGAGGCTCGAATGTGTTGCACAACGAGCATTAGATCGGCTCCCGCAGACTCGAAGGGAAAGCGGACAACCAGGAAAATAGGCTTGACTGAGAAAGCCTTCACCATTGGGGTCCTCGAGATCCGGTACGAGCTGGACCCCCGACTGCCGGTCCAATAGCAATTAACGATCTCGGCCGAAGAAACAAAGGAGATGGGCGTAGATATTCACGAACCAGTGCAAAAATCACAATCAGAACTTCTCTAAGTCCAGAGACGCGCAAGGCTATCGTGACCTGCCTTCGCCGTAATCGAGACGTGTTTGCCTGGAGTCACAGCGACATAAAGGGGATAGACCCCCGGCTAATGTGCCACCGTCTCAACATTGATCCTCGGGTCCCCACCCGACGACAGAATAGGAGACCGCTTGACCCCGAGAGAGCCCAGGCTCTTAAAGACAAAGTCGATAAGCTAATCAGAGCGGGGTTCAGTCGCAAAGCGAAGTACCCCGCTTGGGTTTCAAACCCCGTACTGGTTCCTAAGCCAAATGGAAGATGGAGATACTGCGTGGATTCTACCAACCTCAACGAAGCCTATCCGACGGGCAGCTTTCCTATGCCCTGAATTGACCAAATGGTCGACGCAACTGCGGGCCATAAACTCATCAGCTTCATGGACGCATATTCAGTGTACAATCAGATCCCCATGTTCCATCAGGGTGAGGAACACACTGCCTTTATTATCGATCGCGGACTTTATGGCTAGAGTCATGCCCTTTGGTTTGAAGAATGCTGAGGCAACTTACCAAAGACTGGTGAACAAGATCTTCGCGGAGCTACTGGGAGTCTCGATGGAGGTCTACATCGATGACATGTTGGTCAAGAGTGCAGCAGCGCGAGATCATGTCACACACCTAGATCAAACCTTCTCCATCATTCGGCAAACCAACATGGTGCTCAATCCAAATAAGTGCATCATTGCGGTCAGAGCTGGAAAGTTCTTAGGCTTCATGGTGAGTCAACGAGGAATTGAAGCCAACGCAGAGAAAATCCAGGCCATCCTCAACATGGAGTCCCCTCAGAGAGGAAAAGAAGTCCAAAAGCTCACGGGGTGCATCACCGCATTGAATAGGTTTGTCTCTCGGTCTACCAACAAGTGTCTCCCCTTCTTCAACATCCTCCGAGGTTGTAAGTAGTTCGTTTGGACCGAGGACTGTGAACGAGCTTTCCAAGAGCTCAAGGTATACCTTGGGCACGCCCTTATTCTGTCGAAGCCATTACTAGGGGAGAAACTCTTCACCTACCTCGCTGTCTCGGAGCATGCAGTCAGTTCAGTACTCGTTAGGAAAGCAGCTGGAGTACAAGTGCCGGTGTACTATGTCAGCAAGCGCCTCCTCGACGTTGAGCTCAGATATCCTGAGCTAGAGCGACTTGCCCTAGCTCTAATCGTATCGACCAGGAAGCTTCACCATTATTTCCTGGCCCACACGGTGGTTGTTCTCACTAATCATCCGATGAAACAAGTGCTGCACAGGCCGGAGGCCTCGGGTAGACTTGTAAAATGGACAGTCGAGTTAACACAGTTTGACATTCTTTATCAGCCGCGAATAGCGATCAAAGGTCAAGCTTTGACGAATTTCATTGCCGAATTTACCTTTCCTTCGAAAGAGGATCGGGATCTGCAAATGGAACTCCCGAAGTGGAAGCTGTACGTGGACGGATCCTCGAACGAGAATGGCTCAGGAGTGGGTCTTGTGTTGATTAGCCCTGAGAACCACCGCATCAACAGCGCCTTGCGGTTCACCTTCAAAGTCTCGAACAACGAGGCAGAGTACGAAGCTCTATTGATCGGCCTCAGACTTGCTAAGGAACTTCAAGTAGACTCACTTCTAATTTTTAGTAACTCAAAATTAGTTGTAAGTCTTCAGGTGAATTCTAAGCCCGCGATGATCGGATAGTTGTAAGTCTTCAGGTGACTTCTAAGCCCGCGATGATCGGATGGCAGCATACCTGAAAAAGGTCAAAGCGGAACTTCAAAACATTTCCAAGTATGAAATAAAGCACGTCGACCGCGAAGATAATTCGAATGCGGATGCATTGGCAAAGCTTGCAACTAACAAAGATGTCGAGCTTCTTTGCCTAGTCCCGGCTGATATCATCCCCGAACCAAGTATCACGAAATGAGACTTGGTGGAAGCGATCGACTCGGAGCCTTCGTGCATGGATGATATCGTCATCTATCTGATGGAAGATAAGCTGCCAGATAATCGAGAACAGGCTTGGAGGGTCAGATACCATGCTGAATACTATTTGTTGGTAAATGACAAATTATACAAGTGAGGGGTTTCAACACCGCTGCTTCGATACCTCAACGACAAAGAAGCCGAAGAAGTCCTAAGTGAGATCCACGATGGATTCTGTGGAAATCACGCAAGGGGGGCAGTCCATTGTACATAAGGCTTTATTATAGGGATTCTATTGGCCCACGATGAAGCAAGATGCCGCCAATTATGCAAAGAAGTGCGACAAGTGTTAGAGGTATTCAGCACTTATTAGAGCACATCTAGAGCGGCTCACAGTAATCTTTTATCCGTGATCCTTAGCGAAGTGGGGAATAGACATTATTGGACCCCTAGCGAAGGCGCCCGGAGGACTTAAATTTGCCATCGTAGCAGTAGATTACTTCACCAAGTGGACCGATGCTATTCTTTTGTCAACCATCACTGAGAAGAACCTGACCAAGTTCATCTGCGAACACATCATCTACAGGTTCGGGATACCTCACTCCTTGGTTTCGAACAATGCTCTCCAGTTCGATAATCGAGCAGTAAGGGACCTTTGTGATCAGTTCGGCATCAACAAGGACTTCTCCACTCCTTACCATCCCCAAAACAATGGCCAGGTTGAAGCCGTCAACAAGATTATCAAGGTGACCCTGAAGAGATGCCTCGACACACTCAAAGGACAATGGGCCGCAGAGCTGCCTGTAGTCCTTTGGAGTTATTGCACCACCGTCAGAACGGCCACAGGGGAAACTCCTTTCTCTATGGCATATGGCAGCGAGGCGATGATACCCACAGAGGTGAAATTTCCTTCGTTCCGATACGAAAATCTCAACGAAGAGCTAACATATCACTTTTGGCCGCGGAGAGAGATATGATCGAGGAGCGTAGGGAAGTCGCGAGGATTCGAATGGAAGCCCAGAAGCAGCGCATGTCGAGGTATTATGACTCCAAGGTGAAGGAAAGAAAGTTTAAGGTCGGAGATGACGTCCTTAGACAAGTATTTCAAAACACCAAGGAGCCCAGAGCTGAAGTACTTCGATATTCGTGGGAGAGACCGTACCAGATCACCGAGGTGCTAAAATCGGGTGCATACCGAATTGCGGACCTCGCTAGAGTCCCAATCATGAATCCTTGGAATGCGGAGCATCTCAAGAATTACTATCAATAGGCTCTCATTGTTTGTAATTAGTTTTCGTTTTTATCCTCTTGTATAAATCTGATAATCCAGCAGTTATTAAAAAAAATTCAGCAAGTTTGGTGCCAAGATTTCAGTTTTCGATCATTTATTCTAAAAAAAAAAAAAGAGTCTACGGAGTAGACTATAAACTCGGTGTATAGGGGAATGAACCGCGAAGCAGATGATTCCTAGAAACACCACCCTCGACTGTCTCCTTGACCACAGGAGCGCTCAGGGAGACAGGGTGGCATCCGGGGTATCAGAAAGAAATAGGTGCGTCTTATAGGTATTTTGAAGACGTGCGAGGCTAGAACGTGTAAGTTCGGAGGGCTTACGTAGGCTTTAATCGTTGAAGCTTCTTACCACACAAAGATTTTTCTTGTCTGGTCTCAACCTGTTTGGGGATTAACTTTGGAAGCGTTTGGCTGATTTGCTACTAGAACCATTCTACTTTTCGAAGAAGATAGAAGATCTAGGTATGCTTAAATAGGGAACCCCGAGATGTGAAAAACTTAGGAGAATTTTAGAAAATTAGAATAAGTTTCATCACCGAAGCATATAAGTAAAAAGGCCACACTCTATTCCGAAGCATCGGGGACTGTTGCGAGTAATAGGGTGCTCACAAATTTCGTTAGTTATTTGATTTGGCCAAGATCTACCTTCAAAGAAGGGCCTTCGACCGGGATAATCCTTCGGAGAAAGAAGAACCCAGAGTGACTTAGAGCATCTTTCGAAGAAATGTATGTTCAGGTTACGGTCTAATTAATCGCTTAATTTATTTTAGTTATGACCCTCGGAGAGGGCATGATTTGAGTTGTGTTCTTGAAGAGGACGTAACTTACCATGGTCGACCCCGGAGGGGCTTGATCGGGTTAGTCAAGGGAAACAAGCGGAAGATAAAGTCAAAAGTTAGAGTTGCGAAGAAATAAATACTTAGACAATTTTGTGAAAATAAAAACTGTTTTATTTATTGGAGAGGTTACAAGAGGTGGGCATCTGAAAGACCTCGAAGGAAAAAAAAAAGTAAAATACAAAAAGCTGAGAAGATGGCTACTCAGACGACTCAGGTGGGCATGGAAATGGACGCCTGACTTCTGCAAAGACGTTCCATTTGGGATGAAGACTTTGAGCTTATCCAGTACCCTGTTGGCACCCGCGAGTGTAGCCTGCTGCATCTCAACTATAAAGCCTTCGCTTCGGTAAAAATCTGAGACCCCATTGTCATCTCCTCGATTCAATGTAGCTTTGGAAGACAGGGCTCTGCTTGAAGTCCACCACAGCAGTACGGATCCTAGCCCTAACCCCGTTGAGATCAGCCTTGGCCTTGCTAAGCTCACCACGAATAGTTTTAAGCTCATCTTCGAGTGCTTGAATCCTCTTCTCGGACGCTACTCTCATTCCATGTTCCTCCTTGAGCGCCGCATCAAATGCTGCCTTCTCGGAGAGAAGGTTCTCTTCGTGAACTCGATGCTCATCCTCAAGGGTCTTCCACGCCTCCTCCCATAGCTCCCTCTCTTTATTCAGCTCTACCTCGAAACTGGCCGCCACCTCGATGCAAGATGCTCTCTCTCTACTTAACTCATCCCGGAGTTTGGCTACCTCCTCATCCAGACCTCTTTTGAACTCTGCGGTGTGCCTAATGCTAGTGGTTGCCAGCTCCACCATCTCAGATGAGAGATCTGCTTTAGAGGAGGCTTCCTGGAGATTGGCAGCAAATTTTTTATTCTCCCCGCGAAGGTGAAGCAGGGCCTCTTGACCCTTGACGAAGATGGCCTCAGTTCTTCAGGAGTAGACAAAATTGGCAAGGAATGCCTACAACAAATAAGGGGGTTAGAAATGAACATAGAAATTCCCGAACGGAAGAGCGTCAGCAAAACTTACCCTCGAGAGCATCCGCATACCCTCCTAGTTGCCAGCTTGGAGCGGCTCCTCGGACAACTGCTTGAAGCTCTCCTCGGACCAAATCTCGTCTAGCATGGGACCAAGATCGGGGATCCAAGGAAAAGATCCCGAGGGATTAAAAGATCCCTCGCCAAAAGAAGCCCCAGCTAGAGGAACTGAGAAGTCCTCCAAAGGGTCCTTGGGAACCTCGGTGGATTCTTTCCTCGAGGACTCTCCAGCTGGTGCCCTAGAGGATGAAGGAGTCGTTGCTTCCCTGCGCAGAGTATCGCTCCCCCTGGGGAGCGTAGTCCTCGAAGGAGAAGCGTCTTCCACTGGCCTTTTTCCCTTGTCCTTGTCCCCGGTGGAAGACTTGGGAATAGGTGTTTGTTGAGTCAGGGATCTCGCCGAAGGGGAGGACCCCAACCGACTGAAAAATTCATATGCGAACATTAAGCAGGTTCGTATTCTAACTTTATCTATGCTTTTCATCACATTTTCGTTTTTGGCAAGAAGCGTCTACCTACCATCGTCGAGGATGATGGGTGGGAAGTGAGCCGACCCAGGCGAAGTCTGGGTCAGGATCCGAGCAGGCGAAGCCTACCTCGGAGGAGCATCCGACAGAGCAGAAGCCGGATTGGCATGCTCCTCTCCGAGAAGATCCTCGATGCTAATAAGAGGATCTTCCACCGTAGCTAGTGGAGGGATTGGTGAATCCGAAGGAATCGCCCCTTGAATTACCTCATTTGCTGCCCTAAGTGCCTCCCGAAAAACTTCTGCGAAAGCTCTTCCCTCTCGAGCCATCTCCGAGGGAACATCCGGGGGCACCTGAGAGTTCTCGGACTCGGGGGCGACCCCGGTCTGAGAACTTGGAACACCCTCACTCCTAGAGAGAGGAGGATTGGCGGGAGCGACCTCGGGATTTGACTCAGACTCCGTCCCTGATCTCTTTCTCCACTTCAAAGGTTCCGGATAAGGCACCTCTTCTTCGGCCTCGTTTGGCATAGGCAGAATGGGTACGGCCGCGGACTTGGGGGCCGCTTTCTTTATCTTCAATGGCCTGGAGGAAGCGGCCTTCTTCGGAGGAGCGGCTGCTCCCTCTTCAGCCCCAACGGAAGGCTCCTCGGAGGCAGCCTTGGACTTCTTGGTGACTGGCTTGTTGGGGCAGAGTTGGTTCTGATCTAACTCCATGTGGAAGGAGATCCACCTGTAGGTGACCAGGTTATCCTCGGTGATGAGGGCCCGGACATCTCGAAACTCGTCTGGATAGACGAGGGCTTTCTTGATCCTCTGCCGCTGATCCCTAGTCACAGGAGTCCTAATGAACGTTCCTACATAAGACCTCGAAGAGATTAGTCTTGGAGATATTGCCAAAAAGAGGAGAAATTTCATAAGTTTAATACTTACCGAGAACGTTGCAGTTCCTCGGGGCTAGCTGGGCTCCCGTGACAAAACTGAATGGGTCGAAGTTCCCCCCGACCCAGAAATTCTTCTCCTTCTAACCCTCGCAGGAGAAGGATATGTTCATCATTATTATCTTCTTCTTCTCTCATGGAGCCAAGAAGAAGTAGCCAACCTCGAACTTCTTCGAGGAAGGCTTGAAGAGGTAGCAGTCCTCCTCGACGGTGAGGTTGTCCTCAAACAACTGCCTCCATAAGATGTGCATCCCCGCCAATACCTTATAGGCATTTGGGTTTAGTTAGCTCCGGGACAGATTGAAGTACGCCAGCACTCCCCGAACTAAGGGATGCAGGGGGAGTCGCGCCCCGTGCTTCATGATGGCCTTGTTGAAGGCCACTAGCGGATACGGAGGATGATTGGAAAGCTCCACCTCGGTCATCGCTCTGGTGGTTATGTCCGCAGGCAGATGGAATTGGCTCCGAACGTGCTCCATGTCATTCTCGGAGCACGAGGAAACCCTAGTCTCTACGACGATAAGAGGCGGGGGCGTTAGGAGGACTGGGTCGTCGGCCACGATTACCCTCGCACCCGAAGGACGCTGTAGAGCAGCCGTCGCCTGGGGCGACTCTACTGGTTTGGCCTCGGCCACCCGCGGAGCGGAGAGTGAGGGGGCGAGTCTTGTAGCCACGGCTCCGGAGGACCGTAAAGTTGGACTGTCCGCCGCGGTCGCCGGCGAAGGAACGGGAGCGGTTGAAGACTTCACCGCTATTTTCTTCTTCTTTCCTTTCTCTACCGTCGGAGACGGTGGTAGACTCGTTGTCAAAGAAGCCTGAGGAACCTCCGCATGTACAGTGGAGGACTTAGACCAGGATTGGGTCCCAGAAGAAGGCATCGCAGATTCGCCTGACATTATTTCTGAGAAAGGGGAAAGAGAGCACTCGTTAATTTCTCGAAACCCACCCAGAATTTCCTAAGGGTCTAAACCCTAAAGCATTCGGAGAATGGGGGTTTGAGGTTACGATCAGAGAACTTACAAGAAAGTCCGAAGAGGAATACGGTCGAACATCAATTTCGGCTTCTGCGCGAGAATTCCGAAGGAATCAGGTGAAGTCTCTAGAACTTCGAGAGTTTTTTGGGATTTCAGAGAGAATGCAATATGCGAAAGTTTAAAAGTTTGTGAACAGATAAAGAAAATGGAATTTATGGGTGAAGAGGGGGAAGCGAAGCGGCGAAGTCTCATCGTGCCTGTTCACCTCAAACCCCGAGCGTAAATCCAGGGCGTCCGATTTGAATCTCTTTCTCATCATCTGACGGCCAGGGATTTTTGGTGAAAATCTCATTATGACCTGACGTCAGCAAATCCCATCGAAACGGCGGAAATGTCTTAAAAAGCATCACAGCATTTAATGCCTGTCAATCGAGGAGTGCAACTTTTCAGAAGGAAAGCTTCCCTAGGAAGGAATCCCAAGAGGCACGCTTCGTACCTTCGGGATTGGGGGGGGCAAATGTTGTAAGTGATTTTTTGTCCGCGACCATGGATTCAAGGGCGGATCGTGGAATAATGCCACGTCATCACGGAAGCTTCCTTCAAGCGTAGAACGAACGAGGACTGTCGAAGATGACCCTCGGTCTCATACCCTCGAAGATGAACTGGAAGAAACACCACCAGAGGTGGTATCAATTTTATGACGAGACCCTCGAAGAGGGAATAACGGACAAGAATGTCAAGGATTCTCGAAGATGATCCACCCCGCCAAGCTAGCGTCGGAGAGGAAGCAAGGAATTTGTTGAAGACGGAAAGCTCGACCCGCGAAGCTGGAGTCTACGCGTAATAGTCTAGGTCTTTCTTTCGAACTTATCGGTAACCCCCGATTCTGGGATGTCTGATAGTCTATCCCGTAAACCCTGGGGCAGGGACTGTAAGTATTCGGTTTCCAATGTATCTCTGTATTTAGTTGGTAACCCAATCCCGTAATTTAAGGGATTAGGAGTGACTGTGTGTTTGGTCACCTAATCTCATAATTTAGGGTATTGGGTGTCAAATCTCATTAACCTATCCCTCTCTCCTGACCTATATAAGGAAAGAAAGAAGAAGGGAGAAGAGGTCGGGAGAAAAATTGGTCAAATTCTCTGTAAGAAATTTACAAGAAATATTAGAAAAGTGGATGTATGATATTACTCCGGAGGAGGGCCGAACCACTCTAAAAAAACGTCGCGTTTCTGCCTTTTTCCGGCCAATTTCATACATTTCATTGCCGCACCACCATCTAGAGGTGCGGATCACGGTGTTCATTCAAATTTCACACCAACAATTATTATTATTTTAGCAAGCCAATTTGTTTTAGGCAACAAAAGGCTCATGTTTTCGTTATTGTTATTTCTACTTACTTTAGTAAGCCTAATTAATTTTATTGATAGTATTGGGTCAGTTTGGTAAATAGTCATTTTATACTGTGTGTTTTTAAAAAATAGCCACAGTTTCAAAAAAATTAAAAACTAGCCAACATTATTGTAAGAAATTTCTGACAATATCAAAATTATACATAAAATTACTATTAAAATTTTTTGACACGTGTTAGATATTTTGTCAGAAAATTCTGACAGTGGCAGTTTTTGAATTTTTTTGAAACTGTGGCTATTTTTTAAAATTATTTTTAAACAGTGGCTATTTTCTTTAAATTTCTGATAATATTTGGTGTCACAATAAAAGCTAATTAGCCTTCTTAGAAACGAATATGACTTTTGACATTAGTAATCAAGCATTTAGGTAAGCATTTATGAAATCACCGCCTCTTCTATCACTGTCTTTTTTTTGTCACTGATCTACAAAGCTCATTGATCTTGTTTATACATTTGACAAAAGCTTTTTTGTTCTTTGGGTTTTTCTTAGTAAGAATAATAGTAAGTTATACTCTCCTCGCTCCATTTTGATTATTAAATTCTTTTATGATATGTGCCTCTTAATTACCACAGATATTTGTCGGTCTTGGTATTTATTTTTTTAGGAGTTGTATTTTGTTTGTTTATTTGATTGTATGTTATGGTATTCATGTTTCTTTTTGAGTGAACTAAGTTGTTATTTGGCTTCGAAAGAAAATGGTACATGAGGCGGATTGGTTGGTTAAAAAAAAAAGATAAATATAAAACAAGAAAAAGCCAATAGCTGATGGACAAAATTAGGAAAAAAAGACTATCAGATACCTTTGTATTGGCAAGTAGATAACTTGTACAGTCTACATGTATCAAATCAAGAAAAAAAATAGTTTTGAGTTATATAATAATTGAGAGTATCTGCATGTAATTATTTTGAAAAACGTTTCAGCTTTTTATATTCTATTTCGACTTATATGTTCGCACTCTTGTTTTTTTTTTTAATTTTTTGTGTTTCGTGTTTTGATCTCTTTTAGTGACTTTATGTTTTGATTTTGGTGTACCTATTTATACAATTATTTTCTCTCTTGGTGATCCTGCACAATAGGTTGGCTATTTCCAATTCTCCTAGTAACAAAGAGCCTCCACCAAGTTTGCTGCAATTTTCGGAAGAGTCTCATCGGCCTCTCTGCGAGCTCCTAACTGTCCACTAAAGTATATCATTCAAGTAGAGAAGGATTTCACCCGTAGCAACTTCTCTCTTCGCCTTTTCCATGAGATTTTTCACCAAGTCCAACACCGTGTAAAAGAGATGACAATAAAAACAAAGATGCTGAGATATGTTGAGATGCTCAAGGACGTCGAGATGCCCGCTTTCTAAAACTATTTCCATTGTGGTGCGTCGAGATGTCATTCTCCAAATTTAGAAGAAAAATATTAGCGATTGGTTACGGTCCCAAAGGTTGAGGTGCAATCGTGGGTGTCAAAGTATCTTGACCTTCTTGTGTCACATGTCTCTTCGAGCATTCCAGACAAAACTCCCTTCACTACCGTGTTTTCCAATGTCTGCGACGTCAGAGAACCATCTGGGGGCTAGTGCCCCTAAGGCTACAACTCCATAGATGATGTACGTTTGTAAATTTTCCATGGATTGCGATGCCCTTTCCTCTTCTTATGGCACCCCGACTAGTGAAAGTTTTATTGTGTAAAGTAATTAACTTGGTTAGTATTTTGAGTTGTATAATAATGAAGAAAGCTAAGACAACCTTTAGGAAAAAGATTTTGATCTTTTGATCAATGTCAGAACATGGGAAAGTAAACAAAATGGACTTTTTGCTATATTATATTTCAAGGGTGTTGTTACATAGGGGTGGGATGTCTTATCATCATGTAAATATGTGATTTTCATGTACTTAACTATTAGACGGTTATAGCGATGTCTACTTCCTTTCAAACCAAGATAGTCATGACGTTGTTGATGACTCAATGCAGCCATGATATTGTCTCGTCAAAGTTCAACAGTCTTACGCAGAAAGAAAAGTTTGAATTGCTGGAAGGCAAGCTCAATGCCACTAAATTATTGGTCACTCAAAACGATCAACATATCAAGCACAGAGATATGTTAGTCAAACGCCACCAATATGTGGATAAACGTCTCTTATCTACCCTTGGAGAATTCCTTATCCTTCCTTCTCATTTGTATCGTTATCTTCTAAATATTAATGAAAGCTCAATTTTATGAAAAAAAAAGCTACCACGAAAATGTAATTTGATAGGTTCTTTTTTGTTATGTGGTGCTCCAGTGTCATAGGTAAGAGTTTTTTAATGTTATTTGCTATGAATATTAGATGCTTATGCCATATGCTAAGGGTGAACACAAAAATATTCTTTCTCCTAATTTTTGTTGTGGGGAGTTGATATGTCTTTTGGAGCAGAAATCTCACATGCTAACTAAGAGTACCAAAAAAAAAATCTTGCTCCTAACTTTTACTGTGGGGGCTTGATAGGTCTTTGGGAGTTGGAAACTACTTGTTTGCTAAGTATTGCTAATTGACCTGCCCTGCGTTATTTATTATACTATATTATTTTCTAAATTTAAGTTTTTATATAAGTTATCTGATTTTTTTGAAACTTAATGAGTTCTTTGCATCACCCATGAAGAAGCATAATCTATAGGAGCGTCTGCGATAAAGTTTGTGTTGTTTAGAGTGTCAAAATTCTCGATAAACAAAGAACAACCCAACATAGTGCATATTAGTACATTGCATAAGCTATTGAACTTAGAACTCTGCTGCACATAATTATAATTGATCATCAGTTATATGAGATGTATTATTTTCTCCTACAAGTTTCATGGTCATGATATGGGTTTACAACTTTCTTGTTTCACTAAAGAGTGTTGAAATTCATTGTGAATTTTCTTTTGATATAGTTGACTATTTCAATTTATATGAAAATTTAGTTGCATTCAATGTAAAACAGATTATTAGCAATTTTATGACTGGGCTTTTAAACTTGGCATCTGCTGATGAGATAGTCATAATGGATTGAGCCAAGATAGATGGCGATATAGCTTCAGGTAATCTAATGACAAACACATTTACTATTCTTCTAAGTTCTTCAGAATCTCGTCAAGAGAGTTTATCGAATATGTATGATTCAATTTTGGATAGGGCCTCATTCATTTCCCCCTTATATAATGTGAACCTACGTGAAGCTTGAACCCTAAACCAATCTCCAATTTACGAAGGCATGTAGAAAGTTACAATCTGGATTTTTTTAATAATAGTAAAGCTCTTATGCTTTTTGAGGTACTTGCGCAGATATTTCTCCTTCTCATTTTTTATATAATTTATTTACAGAAGCCTTTTTTTTTATTACCTTTTTTTTTCTGGGGAATTAGACTTTGCTTTCTTTGACTCTTCTTGCTCCCTTTATTGTGAAGAGAATTGTGGTGGACTTCTCTCAAACATAATTGATGGCAAAAGTAAGAATTCAGATTTGCATTACGGTCGAATAAAGGTTAGGTAGCCTTTCATCACCATGTCTTTCCATTTCACCCTATTCCTCATTGATACAAGCCGTTGATGTGTATGCTTGTGAATTTATCTACTTGTGTATAATTTTTTTCTTACATTTATGAAATTGATATCGGAAGGTCCATCAAAGGAATTTATTTACTTTTTGGAAGAATTACAATAAGAGGAAGAGAATACTTATTTTAGCCAAATCGCATCGCAGCCTCTACTTTGAGAGACTCTACTATTTTGCCAACTTTCTAACTCTCTAGATTTTAGCTTCATGCAACAACTACGTTCTCTTGGAAATTGTAATAAGAGCATAGTGCTCAACGTGTAGGTTGTATAATAGCTTAATTGCTACTTCAGTTCCAGAGGATGTTTATCCTTCTCTTAGAACACTATTATTAGAGATATAGAAATCTTTGTCAGATACATGTGTCAAGTCTAACTTATAGTTTCTTGTTTTGAAAGACATGGTGGACTTCTGGCAAGGAAGTGAAAAGTTATTGATGCTCGAGAAACAACAATGTGAAGTAGTAGATGAAGCAAAATAGGCCCATGAAGAGGTCGCAGAAGCAGAGAGGAGATATAACTTGTGTAAAGCGAAAGTTACAACATTGGATCATGTTCTAACGCGTGTAAGTGGGGATGTCTAGAGAAAAAGACAACTTGGTTTAGACTGTCGAACTAAGAGTTGATATGCTATGATCGTTTATATAGTTGTCATTTTGTCTCCCTTTTTTTGTTATCTCTTTTTCCTTCTCTTTTTATTTATCGCCCCGTATAGGGATGATAAAGCAAGTTTACTATGTAATTAGTACAATTTCATATATAGTATTGATATTGTTAAATGGGAGCTCCTTTCCTCTTTTGACTCTTTGTTTCTTTTTCATTTCTCTTTTTTTTTTAGAACAACTTCATTTTCAGGTCCGAAAATTCAAAAATCACAACATAATTTTATTTATACTTCACGTTCTTACGATTCTCATACACTTATGTTGTGATTTTTGAAATTCTGATATTAAGACGCAGGATTTGTGTCTTTGACCTTGGACATATTTTATCTTATTGATTATAGGTAATATTTTCTTGTGAATTTGATATTGGTACATGGAAATATGGTATTATCATTAGGATCTTTTAGCTTGTAGTAATAACTATTTGATATTTCAATTATAATATAACATCCATTCCAACGTGGAACAAATTTCCCTACATGAGTCCATTTGAAAGTAGCATATGTGGGATTGAGCATCAAATCACCTTCTCTGAATATCTTTGACCTGACCAATTTATTGTATATTCGAGTGGCGCGTCTTTGGAAACTTTGAACATTTTTAGGTGAAACATTCAGTTGTAGCTAGTATCCAAATCCTTCATTTGGATGAAGGAGATATTGGGCCTACAAAGTCTAATGCCCGCTTGTGGAATGTCCAGGGGGTCGAAATGGATTGCAGAGGTGCTGAGGGAGGATGAATTTTATTGTTAAATATTTGTCATTGGTGACATCATCTATCTTACTCTAGCATACCCTTTTCCATTGTGGGCAAATAATAGCCTATCCGCAATAGCTCTTCACTCAGTTTACGACCCCTTGATGTTCTCTGTAATCTCCCTTGTGACCTTCTCGGATGATGTCTTTAGCCTCGTTAACATTTAAACATCGTAGGTTTGTTCCATTTTATCCTCGCCTAAATAAGGCTCCCCAATAGACAACATACTTGAATGTTTGTTTTTGTAATTTCTTCGTTGTAATAGGGTCTTTAGGCGATATCCCTTTGGTGATAAACTCTATATTTGGTTGTCTTCAATTGTTAATTTCTGTAACCATAATTTTTTTTTTTGCAATTTTTGGCTGTAATTTGCATAGTTCATACAAATTCTGCAAGCCACGACATCTTTGATCATATCTGTCCAATAGTAGTCCATTGGTGGATTCTTTGTTCTAATGGCGGCTTAGGTATGTCGCAACAACAGTCGTGTATGCGATTTAGGACTTCTTTAGTGCATTTTTCATCTAGGCATCTTGCTAGGACTCCATTCCAGTTTCTGTGGTACAAGGTCTTGTTGATTAAGAAAAAATATTGTAATGTTTTCATGTTGCTAAATTTTAGGTGCTGCAATTTCGTTTTTATATCATTATGCCACCCTCGTTAGCTAGAGTTGATTATTCACTTTTGAAATGTGGGGTATGCTTCTTCATGATTTTATGATAGCTTTGTTTGCTCCCTGGTCTTGATTTTTGATGCCGTTGTGGCCAAAGCATTTACATAGCCATTCTTGGTTCGAGGAATGTGTTCGAAATGATGCTTCTCAAACTTGCTTATTTGATTTTGAAAAAATATCTTGTAGTTTGCCAATGAGGGCTCCTTAAGTGAGAAGTCACTGTTCATTTGTTAAATGAGAATGCACGAATCCCCTTTCATGATTATTTTATGTATTAGTATATCTAACGCCAAGATCACTCCAAATGTGAGAGCTTTATCCTCAGCTTCATTGTTAGTGCAACTATAGAATAATTTACAAGCTATAACTGTTTTGTGGACAACAGGGCTCATGATTATCTCATTTATCTCTCCGCCTTCTCGAGTGGATGATCCATAAAAAATATCCTATGAGCATCTGGCGTGTCATGCGATTAATATCCTATGAGCCAACATGAAATGATTAATATCCTATGAGCCAACATGTAGTGCCGTAGCCTATAGGTCATATTTACTAGTGCTAGACAATACTTCTCTACCATATTTACTAGTGCTAGACAATACTTCTCTGCATTTTTTATAGATCGGCTCAGATTGTAAATCGACATTTTTGTATTATCTTGTTATTGTGCTAGCACTACGCCGATAGCTTTTTCTATAACGGTTAGGTATAAGGTCAATGGTATCCTTGTCTTAGGCGTCGTAATGACTTGCAGGGAGGCTAGAACCGTATTTTTTCTTGAAATGCCTTTTCAAATTCGAGCGTCCAATAGGTGTAGAAGCTTAGCTAATCCAAGTATGTAATGTCGGAAATGAAAAAAAAAACTTTCTGTTAAAGCTTTTGATTTTCTTTTGGTCATTAAGAGCCGGTAGCGCGAGTATTGCTTTGTCTTAATTGATGCTAATGGCGTGCTTATATACTATAAAACTGAGAAATTTTTTTACGGTGACACCAAATATACATTTAAGTGGATTCATCTTAAGCTTAGATTGTCTGCATCTATCAAACGCATGTTGCAGATCCAGTAACTAGTCATCGGCTCGTCTTGATTTTCTGTGAGGTCGTCAACTTCTACGCATTCATCGATCATGCATGAAATATCGCGATCATCGTTCTCTGATATGCTGCACCGTATTTTTTAGTCTAAATTGCATGATAGTGTAGTAAAGATTCCTGAACAGAGTGCGAAATGTTGTCTTCTCAACGTCTTCTCTAGCAATTTTTATTTGGTTGTATCTACTAAATCCATCCATAAAGGAAAAAATTTCAAGTTCGAAAGTGGCGTCGATCAGCGTGTCTAAATTTGGGAGAGAGAATTCATCTTTTGGGTATTTAGGTTGCGATAGTCTACACAACAACGTATGTTTGCCAACCATTGTGGGTGCAAACAAGTGTTGATGAATCCAACTTGTAAGAGTCTCTCAATTTCTCTTTTTATTTGGATTTTGACTTAAGGACGTAAGTTCCATGGTGGTTGTTGGGTTGGATTGATTTTTGGATCTACCGCAAGTTTTTAAGTATTAAAATTTTGATCAAATCCTGGCATTTTTCTAATATGTCTAGGTAGAGACATCGTTGTATTCTTTTAGCAAATAGATGAGTTTCGTTTTTGTCGTCTATGCAGAGACGTCGTTGTATTCTTTTAGCAAATGGATGAGTTTCGTTTTTGTCTCCTCCATAGATCTTTGGATATAAAGATAGGCCTTCTTATTTTATTGTCAAGGGATATATCAATCTCTACGAGTTTATTTCCTTGTGGTCACATGTAATCTTCAAACTATTTGAGGTGCATGTTAAACGTCCTCTGTGTTAATATCTATCATGTTGATGTTAGAACCAACTGGTGAAGCCGGCCCTACGCACTATCAAAATGAACAGGCATTTCTACCGTTAGGAAGCGTCACTTGTTCCACTTTCATTATCTTCGCTTATGTGCGAGGTATAGGCTCATCAATTTTATGCTTTCCAATTCATAAACCAAACACTCTGAGGTTGGGATAGAGCATGGTCATCGGACTATGAGAATTCGTTGAATAAACATGCTTCTACAGTGTGTGCTTCATTAAAAGCAAACATGATTTAATGGCATTTGAACATACGACATTATTGGCTTTGAGGCATTGATGCAGCATGGAAGGAACACAATTGTGAGAATGGATCCAAGGCCGTCCAAGTAGTAGGTGTAGGACATGTTAGCCTTGAATATATGGAAGTGAGTTTGCCCCTTAATTGGTCCTACTTGTAAAGCGACGATAATAAATCCCAACGTCTGAGTTAGTCGTGAAGAAAAATCCGTGAGCGTGATTTTTTAAGGTATTAAATCGGTTTTCTTCTCAAAGCTCGATAAGTATTTTTCACGCATAAGATTCCAAGAAGCCACATTTTCAACAGGATTATTTACATATTTATTCAAAATAGGAGTGAATATTACATAGGAAAAATACCCTAAATGACCCTTGGATTTTTGGGTAATACCACGACCCCTCCTTCAGTTTACTATAATTCCTTAATCACCCTTAAGTTTTTAAGTTCGGTTCAAATTTAACCCCTTCGTTGACTTGGCGTTGAAAAATAATGTAAAATGTCAATAATATCCTAACACAAAACTACATTATTTTTGCTTAAAATCAATAAGCTCATCAGGGTATATTTTTATTCTTGTAACCAAACAATACACAGTTCCTTGCTAAAAAAAAAAATAAAAAGCCAAACAATACACAGTGATTGCATTGATTTCAAAAGATTCAGGAATTTTCTTTTTTTTTTTTTTTTTCAAAAACCCAACCCTCAGCCCCCATACCGACGAAATCCCCAACCTCAGCCGACAAACCCCAACCTCACCGACAAGGCCTCCGCCTCCGCATGACCCCGACAACCAAAACCCATCTCTGACCACCGTCTCCGCCTCTATCTCCGCGCCCGAACCCCGACTCTCGCCTCCCGCCTCCAACCCCCTCCGCCTCCCGCCTCCCGCCTCACCCTTCTCCGCCTCCTGCCTCCCCCTCTGCCCCCCGAACCCACGCCCTCGATCTCCCGACCCCCGCCTCCGCCTCACGAACCCACGCCCCGATCTCTTGCCTCCCCCGCCCTCGGTCTCCCGACCCCCACCACCGGCACTCAACCTCCAAACCCCGCCTCCGACCCCGAACACCGACTCCCACCTCTGCCTCTGTCTCCGCCTCCGCTCCCGCACCCCGCCTCCTGCCTCTGCCGCCGTACTCCGTCTCCCACCTCCCCGCCTCCGCACCCCGCACCCGCCTTCCGCCTCCCGCATCTCTACTTCCCGCCTCTCTGCCTCCGCCTCCCCCTCTAACCCCCCAAACTCTAATCTCCGCCCCCGATCTCCGCCTCCAACCCACCAACCTCCACCCCTGCTCTCTGCCTCCCTTTCTGACCCCCCAAGCCAATGGCCTCGACCCTTCGAGCAACCCCGCCCCTCGACCTCCAAACCCCACCTCCACCCCCGCACCCCGACCCCTGCCTCCACCCCACCACCCACGAACCCCCCGATCTCCCTGCCTCAGCCTCTGCCTCACCACCCACAAACCCCCCGATCTCCCTACCTCTGCCTCTGCCCCACCACCCACGAACGCCGACCCCCGCCCCTCGACCTCCAAACCCCGCCTCCGACTTGACCTCCAAGCCTCTGCCTCAGAGATTTTTCTTTTCTTTTTTTTTTTTGTCGATCACAACCCAACTTTGAGATTTTTTTTGTTTCTTTCATTTGGCTTTTGATAATAGGGATAAAGTTATACCTAAACTAGAATAGCTTATTTGGCAATTCCTACCGTGTATAACTAATATGGAAACAACGGTACTTTTGGAATTATAAAAAAAATTCACTAGGTTTTCAACGCCCAGTCAACGCAGGGGTTGAAATTTGACCGAACTTAAAAACTTAAGGGTGACTAAAGAATTATAGTGAACTGAAGGAGGGGTCGTGGTATTACCCAAAACCCAGGGGTCATTTAGGGTATTTTCCCTATTACATATAAATTCACTAATTACAATATATATTAAATAAGTTCAATCTAATTATTTACTATAATACCCCTATCATCTAAAAAACCAGGATCCACATTGAAATATTTAAAAAAAAAAAAGAACTGACTAATTTTCTGGAATTTTTTTTTTTTGGCTAAATCCTAATTTTCGGAATGGGTTTAGGGATTTCAAAACTTTTTTTTTTTTAAATAAACCCATTTCTCATTGGGATTTCAAAAAATTGACAATGAAATATCGTATTCAAAATTGAATAACACATGTTTTTATGATATATTCGAAATAAAATATCGTAGTTCAAATTCAAAACGAAATATCAAATTCAAAATAAAAAAACGTGACAGTTTGGTATATACAAATATATATATAATATTATATTTGAATATGTAAATAAATTCGATTGAAAGTGCTAACTGCGCTTTTTTTTTTGGAGCGATAATTAATGAATATTAAAATTTGCATATGTGAATAAATTGGATTGAAATTAAGACTACGTATTTTTTTATCTGTAATTAATAAACAATCTCCAAATACTACGGATCTATCATATTTGAGTATGTGAATAAATTGGAATGCAATTATACGTGAATTGGAATTAACAGCTTTGGTTTTGATTTGTTCAATCTTATAATCAAAGGGGAAAAATAATAACATTAAATTCGAAAAAGATAATTAATGAAAAAAAAAAGATCCGGCTGGGTAATCCAAACACAAATGGTGATCCAAAGCAATACATTAGGGGTATTACAGTCCGATAAAAAAACACCACCTAAGCTTAATGAATTATTGTGATAATACTTATAGATTTGCCATAGAGTGTAATATGTTTCTATAATTTAAATGATTATGTAATTTCTTCTTTTCAACTAGAGCTCGCTTTACCATCACTTCATTTATTCTACCTTCCACATACAGAGTTTATTGTGAATTGGCTACGACACTTGATAGTCCCTCTCTTTTTGTGGTCTTGACGTATCTCTAGATAGGTTGACTTACGAAACAACACATTGGTCCATATTTGTGTGCGATACGTACTAATGCATAAGTTGCCTCTTCTTATGCTTCTTGTTGGACATCTTGAGAGCATTAAAAAAGTCTCTGAATAAGTTGGTTGTAATAATGGTTGGATTATGTAACGCCTTTAAATGGGGGTTAGTTTTTTTTATTGAAATAATAAATAAAGTCTTCCAAATAAACGAAAAATAGTGGAAATAACAACTTAAAATTCGCGTCTTAACATAAAGATAAAAACAGTTATAAAATCCACAGTTAGTACATCACTACAAGAAAATACAAATAAAAGTCTTCATCGGTCACAAGCACTCTAATTAAATAATTATACAATCATCCAGTCTTAAAAGACTGCACTAAAGACCCGAAAGAAAATCTACACTTGAGAAGAAGCAAGAGGGGAAACGTCTTCCAAGTCTCGCACGGGAAACTACTACGCCTCGTCAAAGAGGTCATATTGTACACCTCATACAAGGGGAGAGAAAAGGGGGATGAGCTCATCGAGCACAGTAAGAATACTATTACCAAATCTCTTTTAGTCAAACTTTTAATTAGTCCAGTTATTCATCAAGTGAGTTTCTAACATGTTTTATTACATTTGAATTGAATATAATTATCGTCAAACTATTCCATCAACTCTCACGAGTACATCTCAAAGTTGTAAGCTATCAACAGAAAGTCTAAAACTAGAGGACGGTCGGTAGCACGCTACAGGTGCCAAGAACAACCCTAAATCCTCAAAGAAAGTTTCATAAGATCGATTATAGGTTGACTGAGTATCCTAACCGTAACCCGATCTGGCCCGGATGTCGAGATGATCGATACGCTGTGGGCTCTCAAACCGTCCTCCAACACTACATCTAGTACCTTGAGTACTATGCTGGGTCATCGTGATGCATATTGCGCAGCAGCCAGCCACTCGTTAGCGGCAATCACAATCACAAACAACAAGTTACAGCATGCGTCGGGGGCTCGAGTCAAAATCCATAGTATCATAGTACATGCCATAATAGGTCGGGGATTGATACTCACGACATCACAATCACAGTCTCAGTTGATCACAATAATAGTTCATTATTTACTAATTTTCCCATTTAATGTCTGTAATTGATTAGTCAAATTAGGCATATTCAAATTATTCGAAACATAACACATGTTACTAATCAACCAGATACTAAAACACCAATCCTAAATATTAGTTACTAATATTCATAATGCCTAAAAGATAAAAGGGCGAAATCTGATTTCAGAACCCCTACCACGATATGCATATAAGAGCAGTCAAACCATTGACTTTTCCACCGGAGCCAAATCTCGCGAAACGAAGGTCACCGCTAGGTTTGTCTCGTCGAACTGAGTTCGATGACTATCCTCACTTGACGATCGGAGACATGAGTTGTCGGGCGACCCGATGGACCCATACGCCGAAGTCAGCATGCAAATTGAGACAGTTCCTAGAGTCGAATATGCATAAACGGAGACCACCATTACAATCAGAGCATCGAAACAAGTCGAACATGGTGTCATTTCGTGAATCGGAGGTCCAAAAGTACGAGGTCCATTTTGAACATAATTAATTATTAGCACGCAAAACGAGACGGCCAACCGAGCGATTTTCGGACCAGCGAAAAGCTTACCCAATGTATTTTTACCCTTTCGAATCCAACGATAAGGTCAATTTTAGAAAAAAGAAAATTCACATGTCCAAATTCAACAATAAAGTTTCGAAGTTCAAATCGAAATTAACAACTCATTGAGCGTCGGATCGGAGAATTTCTTGAGACATTTTGCTGCCCATGACGTCCTCTACGAAATCCACTGCTCAATTTCGATTTTGGTGGCTAACGACTGTGGCGACGCAGATTCTGACGACAAACAGTGGCCGTGCAGCTGCTTCTCCTCCAGTCCAATAGTTTGGACCATCCTGAGGTGCCCATTTCTCCAAAATCAACTCAAAAATAGGATAACCAAAGAAACCCATAATAATCAAACTTTTCGGGAAATTTTTCAGCTAGCTCTGGTGGTTTTCAGCTAGAAGTCACCTCTCAAAATTTTCTTCTCACCGAGAGCTTTCAAACGGTACATTGTATGTGTCAATCGGACACCGAATGAGAAAGTTATGAGCTTTTGAAGTTTCGAGAAATTTTTGAAAAATTTGTAAGTGTGTGAAAGAGAGAGAGAGAGAGAGAGAGAGAGAGAGAGAGAGAAAGGTGTGCGAAAATGAAAGTGAGAGGAAGAGGGAAAGTGACGGGAAAGAGAGGAAGAAAAGGAAGAAAGAGAAAGGAAAAAGAAAAGGAGATGATATGGCAAAATATGGTGAAGTGGTGTAATTTATAGACTAATATTGTACAAATGCCTACCAAAATATTTTATTTGTACCAAGAATCCTTGTGATATATTAATTAATTTTGAGGGCTTTACATATTAAACTTTTCTCTTTAGATGGATGGTCAACCAGTGCCTATACGTCTCTCAAGATAATTTCTTCGATACACGTCATGATCGATCATGTGTTTTGATGTTGAGGAAAGAGTATGGGCTCCATTGTGTCTTTCTCAACTATGATTGCTCCAAGTTTTTTAGAGTAGAAGATCGAATAAGCATCGCTGACCTGACAGGTGAACGAAGCATAAAAGGGCTCTCTTTACCTCTATCGTTCACCTGTCAGGTCAGCAATGCTTATTCGATCTTCTACTGTAAAAAACTTGGAGCAAAATTGCATTACGAGGTCGTCCCAATGTCTCATGCTTTCTAGCGGTAGATTAATGTTCCAGGAGTACGCTTATGATATTCTATGTTCCAGGAGAATTCTCTTAGTCGTAATTCATAGTCGTACCCAAAGATTCCCAAGTCATCAACGAATTGAACGACATGTTCTTTGGTATTCCTAGTTTGCATTTTCGAAATGTTGGGTTCTGATAACCATGTGGGTACACTTTCATAGCCAATTTCATTGGGTATGATGGGTGAAAATCAATTAAGGCCATACTTTTATTTCATTCAACTTATAACATCCCTATAATTTCTTTCTTGGTCACGAAGTCCGCTCTATTAATTGTTGGTTCTGTTGTCTATTCGGTGTTAGTGGTTGATGTCGGTATGTTTGGCATTGCTTTTTCTGCCTAGATTGCTTTTGGATTAATTTCGTGTTGTTGACGATCGTTATCGTTTATTACGTTACTCATATTTGGCAAGACTTGCACTACTGACCCAAGAGCACATTGGATCCCATTTTGCATCGTTTGCATATTTCTAATACATTATTTAAAGGAGCTTGAGTTGTGTTCGTCTTAGGTGTCGTATTTGCCAGTACCTTCACGCTTATTTCAATAGCTCCGGGATTTTGCTTCTGATTTCCATCGGGTTCTATCAATTATTATTTGGTACAAAGCCCCGCCCCCCGCCTTTCTTTTTTTTTTTTTTGTCCTCGTACATTTTCTTGTTCACTTCTTCTTTTTTTTTTTTGTAACTTTTATTTCTAGGTGAGATTGTAACCTTATGCGTGATGGGTATTTATAAACAAATAATACTTTTTTTGTTGTTGTTTAACATGTTATTTGTGCACGATAAAAGTTTTGCAGGGTGTTAAGCAGAATGGGATTTTCTTGTTATTTATCCCCTTGTCAACTCGTTAAGAGGACTTTGATATTCCAAGAGGTCTTATGTTTCTATTAGATTTAGCAATCACTATTAATATCACAGTTAATGGACTACTCATAAATCCTAAGCGTTTGGCCTCTTACGCTTTGGGTTAAGGAACCCTTAATTATCTCGTCTAGGGATTTCACAGCAAATACAAACAATAAGGCTTGGTGAGGTTTTGATTCTTCCTCTCACTTTACGTTTACTATTTGTTTTCCTTCTCTTATGATTATTAACGATGGAGGCTCGGGTTAGAACTCGGCTTAGATTTCTAGCATGGGCCAACGCCCGGCGAGGGTTTCAACACGGATCAAGATCCGTTTCTATAATGTGTTTTATTCACATCTTATTCAATCTTATACGAAAACTTATTTCAATTTCTCGATAATACTTTATTCATTATTTTTTATCTAACTTCTAGGGTTTTATCTAGCTTTTATCCAGTTTTAATGCCACATAGCATATAATAGAGACACAGTTTTTATCTGGGAATTCTAAGGTTTTATACCTAGCTCTTGGGTCAGCTTTTCTCGTTGGTTCTAGCTTTGCTTCTAGCTTGCTTGGCCGGCTCTCTTCTACTGTATGACTCCAAAACCACGCGTTGTGGTTCTTGATCTTCTAGGGCAGAGGACAAATGAAGGTTTTAAGGTGGTTTTTGAGAGTCAAAAACATGAAAACATCTAGTGTAAAGACACAGTTTTTAACTTAGCACGAACTAGGGTCTTAAAGCTTCTCTTGTCTCTTCTTCTTCCCTCCTTTGCCCGGCCACTCTCTCTCTCTTTCCTTCTCAAAAATTTTTCTCTTTTCTTTCTATCTCTCTTATTCTAACTCTCTCTCTCTATTCTGAAAATGGGAGAGCAAAAATAGGAGCTTAAGAGTCTAAGGCTCCTTTATAAGAGGGTCAAAATCTTGGAGAGGAAGTTTCAATTTTCTTCACTCCCTCTCTCTCTCATTGCCACGCCATCTTTTTCTCTCTCCTCTAATTTATTTTCAATCTTTAATGATTATTCTCTAATATCAAGGTTCCATCGCATCCCTTTATCCATTCCATAATTTTTTTGGTATACTCATCCAATGGATGAGGTTTAACAAGACACAAAGTCTTTTGGCTCTCCAACCCCCCATTCTCTCTCATCTTTCATCATCATTAAACCATTTACTTTATTCCTCTATCTTCTTCTCATTTGTTCCCATTCTCTCTCTCTCCTCCTCTTAATATCTGTTCTCAATTAAATAGTAATTAGTTTAGAGAGTGGGTTCATCTTGTTCACTAATTTCATGGTGAATCTACATGCCACATGGGCTCACGGTTTTGGGCTTCCATTGGGCCTAATTTTTTTTAAGAAAGCCCACTTAATTATTGAGTGAGGGTCGGTGTTGGGCTGGTTTAGGGGTTGGGGATAGATCATGAGGCTCGTTTTCGTGGTAAAATACCAAATTGCTCTTTTTTCGACTTACCGTTCACTGCCTCTTTACCTAATTGGATTTCTATCAAACCCGAGACTCGACCAGACCTACCTAGGTCACAAATAACTTCTAAAATACAGATTAGAAGTTAACCATAAAGTATTAGTGGTCGTTTTGAGCTCGTTCTATTCTTTTACCGTGTTTACACGGTTAATTCTCGACTTTTCTGAGTTTGTGTCGATTCGGCTTCGTTCTAACTCGAAATGACTTCAAATTTGAAACTAAGACTCGCTATATGATTATCAATCATATTATTTTCTTTAAAACATATTACAACCCAAAAAGAGTCATTTTTCTAAATTTGGACCAACACATAATTATTTAAAAATTCAGGGACTCTGGGTGCAACTTTGCACTTTAAGGGGTCCAATTCAATTCTCCTAGCCACTATAATTCAAAGATAAATATTCCAATATTAAATTGGGCAATTCAATAATGAGAACGTGCTCTAATTCTGAGACAAGATGTTAAATTAATTCTCGATGGGTCAATAATACATTGTCACTTATCTAATAATATCGAGGAAGTACGAAAAAAAAAATAACCCGGGGGATCGGGGTTACACGCAGAAAGCCTAATTTCTTATAGTGTTATAATGCAAGTAAGTACGGTTTACTTACAATAATTGCTTAGAAATAACTCAATTTCTATAGCAGAAACACCTCATGCGTTCCCTCAATGTCACCATGTGCCTTAACATATTTGATGTAAAATATTTATAATATTCCTTTCTTTGTTTTTATTTTTATTTTTTATTTTTAATTTCCTATTATGTTTATTTAGTCACAGGTTAAAGAGCTAGTATGGTTGGCAAAAATTAAAAAAAAGAAAAAGGTTAATGAGCTAGTTAAAAACATATGCACCAACAACGCATTTTCTTTTTGGAGGACATCTGCGCCCTCTCTAGAAAATCATCATTGTTCACAGTCATCCCATACTGCATCACATGCTTGCCATATAAAAAGAATAGCATTATCAATGCTCATCTTATAAAAGGGATAAAAAAAAAAAAAGAAATCAGAAAAAATAGTATGTTAAAGAATTTGTTTTGTGTGTGTTTATATTTTCAATAAGGCAAACTCTTTGAGCTTGTGCTGATTACCAAGGCCTTGAGCTGAGAAGACTCAGCAGCAGCATTGGCTCTCCTAGTAATCATCTCCATATTCTTATGCAAACTTTGCTTAACCAAACTCTTCATCATCTTCTTCCCTTCTTGTGTTTCCCTCCTATTCACCGGCGAGCCCATCACGATCCTCGTCGTCTGGGGCCCCGAATGCGGGCCCATTTTAGTTTGCCTCTCATCCTTAAACCATTGCAACAGTTTTAGTGCCCTCTTTTGGGCCAAAGGACTTCCCAATAGAGCCACTTCCAAGAGCACAGCCACAATCCCCAACTTGGCCATTTTTTCTCTTTGAGCCGAGCTTTGATGGGCTAAGATCATTAGGATATAAGCTGATGATTCTTGGCATTTTTGTTTGTCTTCCCATGTCAAGATCTCTATCAAACTCTCTGGCACCATTGGGCTATTTTCCATGGCCTTTTTGCCCATTAGTGTCACAACTAAGTTCCCTAATGTGGCAAGAGCCATCTCAGAGAGCCCCTTTGTTATGCATAGCTTCAAGAGAGTGTCCACTAAACCATCGGAGGCCAAAAGCCCTGCATTGTCCAAGACTGTGGATAGGTTATACAATGTGCCCAAACATGACTGCTTTGTGTCAATACTTGGAGTGCTTGACTCTAATATGTCCATGAGAAATGGGACAATTTGTGATGGGGGTAGAGGAAATGGTGTATTTGCCAGTGAAGATAAGGTCAATAGAAGCTCTGAGAATTCTAGCTTGGTTGGTTCATCTAGAAGGCTTGTGTTTTTTGGTAGTTTTGAAAGAATTCCCGCTTCCACTATTAGAGCTTTGTTCCTGGAAAATATTTTTAAAACAATGGAAAAAGAGAGAAGTTAGCAAAAGAAGCACAAAGTGTATGATTCAACTTCATACTTTGGTTGAACTTGGACATAAGAATATGAAAAACAATAAGAATATTAAATATGAATGAGCAAGTCAATAATAGACTTGGAAAGCAGAAACAAGCACAATAATTCAAAGGTAGACGAGAAAACCAAACTACCAGGAATGCATTATTGAGTAAAATATGTCATATAGTGATCATGAAATATTTTTTTATGAAAATGAGAGAAGGATTTTGTGGGCAGAGTGAAGAAGTCAACGAGATTCCAAGATTTGGATCTGTGTTGGAGAGTTGTGGTCAAGAAAGGCAGTTTTAAAATAAAAAATTGCCCAAAAATCAAAATGGAATCTGAACAACTACACTGTGAATGATCTTACAAGCTGTAATATATTATATATTTATATATGTAACCCATCTCAAAGTCATTATGTCGGATTCGGAAAATATGTTATTCCCTCTCCAACTCTCTTCCAAATATTGTCTAACCTTGTTGACATTACGAACACAGTTCAGTCTCCAATGCCCTTACTAAATGATATTATAAATTACCAATTTCCCATAAACTATATATAAGAATTATATTCGTAAAATTGTGTGCAAAACTATAGTATATAATACACATAGTTTAACAATAATTTTAAATATATTTATCCACTAATAGGTGTAGAAATCTTTTTCACGTAAAGTTAAAAGAATAGTGTGCAAAAGAAGCTATAGTCACAAAGATAAAGTGTGATGTACCATATGGAATAAAAATCAATTTTTGCTAGGTTATAAGTAAAACAAGTCCCACTAGGTGACCACAACAAAAGTTGGTTCGATCAGAGATATTCTTTGGTATTTGCATATGTGAAATACGACAAGTGCTAGAGTCAAGAACTTCAGATCAAAGCAGCCACGAGAAACACAGTGCTCTAATTTATTTATTTATTTCTTTCTTTCCCACCATAGCATTTGCCTCTAGCTAGATAACCATATTGGACTTCTCATGTGTGGTGGTGAATGTTTTGGCGATTTTTTATTTTTATTTTTTGGGTTGCTTTTCCCTATCAGCAATTGATTACATATGATAATTCTAAATTGTAACTAAATGACACGCTTAAAATGACACTAATTGGCATTAGGTTTTAGATTAGCAGCCTTACTTAAGTTCATCCATTTGAAGAAAAATTCAATCCTTATGGGTCTCAATCATCCGTTGATTTTCTAGAAACATTTTTTGTCCCATATTATTTTTCTACTTTCATGATTTTTTCTTTGTTCTACAGATTAATTTATTTATTTCAACAAGTGCATCGATTGTCTCCTCAACTAGAGGATATGAGATGGGTCATGCACTACCAACCCATTGACGGCAAAACCATCAATAAGTGAATTTATGTGCCTCTATTCATGTGATCTATAGTCAAAAAGAGTGCTCGTGCCCATAAGCCCATTAATTAGTGGTTCCGACTTTTCTTTATTGTCATTTTTGTACATCAAATCATTACTAAAATAAGTGAGTTATCAATTAGAAAAACTTTCTTATCCTGCCCCATCAGCAACTCAAAAAACAAAACACAAAAAAAAAGACAAAAACCTTTCACAAAAATAACCCCAAAAACACAATAATAAACAGACATCACCACATGCAATTGGCTTCAAGCAAATTATAATTAAATATTAATAAGATTTGCGCATGATTCTTCAATTTCTTTTCTTATTAGGATATCACAAACCATAGCAGTAGTACTCAACATTGAACTAATCTTAAATGACATAGTTAGAAAAAAAAAAGCTAATCTTAAATGACATGTTAGCTTTATTAATCACAATTAATACAATAATTGTATTATTCTATATGCATGCAAACACAAATATGAGCATATGAGCAACAAACAAAACATAATATTATTAAAACTGTGGTATTGTTAGGAAATTAAACTTTGATTAAGAGAAATAGAAAAACGAGTATTGTCTTACGTGTAAGTTCCATTAGCAAGCTGAATGAGGGCTCCGACGGCGGCCCGCCGCCTTGGAGGGACAGCGGAGGCCGCCATGTCAACCAACACCGGTATAACGCCGAGCTCCGCCACTAACTTCCTGAGCTTGACGTCATTTTTGGCCAAATCCTCGATCTCCGCCGCCGCCGCCTCCTTCTCCTCGGAGCCCCCAAAGTGCAGCCTCTTCACCGCCCTCTGCAGCCCCGCCGCGTCGTCGTCACCGCCACCGCCAACCGCTACTTCCCTCTCCCCTGTCTCCATGCTCATGTCCCTGTTGGCCTCTACTTCTTTGATGGCGACAACGACGTCGTTTTCGCGATCGCTGATGCCCTTGATGGCGAAATGATCGGACGGTGGACAAGTGCGTTTCCGAGCGCTGGCTTTCGAGCGCATGAACCGTCGGATTCGGCTGAAGAATCGTAGCTTTATGTAAGAGTATAACCATATAGGAGAGGAAGGTGATGAAGAAGAAGAGTGGGACATGTTTGGTTTGGTTTGGTTTTTCGACTTTTTTGGTCTTTAGGTGAGAGAGAGAGAGAGAGAGAGAGGGTAAAAAAAAACTGTGTTTGAGTTTGGACGTAAGTTTCGTATATTTATATGAAATAATAAGTACTTGGAATTTTGATTGAATTAATTTTGTCGCCTTTGTGGGTGCGGCTGAATCCCGGTTTTCTATTTCTTTGTCTAGTTTTTTTTTTTTTTCGTCTCTCAATAAAATTTTGATAAATAAATAAATAAAAATTACTATAAGATATTATCTATTTGAAATTTGGTAATTTCTTGGCTCATATTACAAAATATTGACCAATATTTTTAAAAGTTAAGTTATTAGCTAGCCACTATTGCATAAGAAAACTAAAGATATATAAAAATAAATATACATTATTATATAATTAAAAAAATGATTAATTTTTTTAATTAATCGACATGCTGACTATTTTTTTAAAACATAATCTACAAATAACTATTTATTAAATTATTTCTCTAAAACGATTAAAATTTTATTTTTTCAAGTATTAAAATTTTATTTAGGAGAAAGTGAAAATCTGAGTTCCTTTCAGAATAGCACATGGATCTTAATAGCGAAAAGGAAATAAAAATGTAACAGTTGTTTGTTGTGTCCCCCTTAAAAACTCGCATGACCGACCGTCGAGGGATATATTAATTAAGGGGCGATTCTGAGATTTAAGACATGTTAATAATATTAATAGCCTGACAACATTTTATAATGATAATTATTTGGGGTTTATTATTACTATTGTCTCCTCCGTGGCTCATGGTAAGGAAGTTTCTTGGATGTGATCAAAATGATCAGACGGCTAGCAGTCTCTCGTATATAATTGGCTTGTCCCATATATTTTACTATTTGTTGTAGTTATTATTGTTATTGGTATGTTCTCGACGTGCCACTAGCTCAGCCCTGTTGTTTTGGAAGCAGATTTTGTTTTTTTTTCTTAATGTGGCTTGCTAACACAACGCTAAACATATTTGATTTTAGCTTAAATTAACGAAATTTAAAATGAAAATAATAGTTTTTATCCGACATACTGAAAAATTTTGCGTTAAAATTTTGTTGATATTTTTTTTCTTGAAATAATGACAGTATTCAAACAAACCCAAAAATATGAGTTTCAAAAACCTAAACGATGTCTATGACTAAATAAAACCTTAAACTAAATACATTTTTAAAACCTTAAACTAAATAATGACAGTATTCAAACAAACCCAAAAATGTGAGTTTCAAAAACCTAAACGATGTCTATGACTAAATAAAACCTTAAACTAAATACATTTTTAAAACAATTTTTTAAATAAATAGCCATATTTTTATATATGTTTTTAACAATTAGCCTATGTTTGCTTTTATTAGCAAAGTAGCCATACATTCGCGTCTAGATTTTTGAGACTGCAGTCACTAATTTTTTGAATTCTGTTTTTGTTGTTTGTTACAGACAATATTGTCTAAAATTTTATGTCTCTAGTCATGAAATTTGTGACTTCTTTGGTTGCATATTTTTTTGCTATTTATAAGATATTTTTTATTTAGTAATAAGTTTTATGAAATTGGTTGTATAGGAAATTATTTATTTATGAGTTGGTTATTTTGTTAATGGATGTTTAAATTTTTTATTGTATTTATTTCAAATTTTCTGAAATTTTGTGACTATAGTCACAAATTTTATGACGGTGTATTTTATTTATTTAGTCACAAATTTTATTTCTTTAGTAATAGATTTTTAGATGTTGACCTGATGGCTATTTTGCTAATTTTTCAAAACGTGGGCTATATCTTTAAAACATAGATCGTAAAATGGCTAAATCCTTAACTGACCCTTTTTAAAATAAGCGTGTCATAGACATTTTATGTTCAACTCAGAGCAAATTTTAGTGATACCATATTTTTTTTTTTTACACGATTTTGTAAACACTAGAGTGGATAAATATGATATTATTTAAAGTTAAGAGAATATTTTTTTTGTGTGCATAATTCTTGTGCACTCTTGGCCATTTTCTCAAGTTTTAATTGCAAAAGGAAACATAAATTATATTATAATAAACTTGTCATTACTAAATAAGTCATTTTCGAAATGACTTATTTTTAAATTTCAGCACATGTTTCAAGAATTATGAAAATAATCCTAATTGAAGTGCAAGATGCATGAAAGAGCTTCATCTTTTATTATAATTTGATGGTAACTTTCTTAATAATTGAAAATATTGATCATATTTTTAAGGATAAAATAAAAAAAATACCCAAAATTTATATAAAAATAAAAATAAATACTCAATGTGTCAAAGTAATTTAGTAACTAGCCAATTCGTTAATTACTTGCACATGTATTCGGTAATTTAGTCAATTACCACCAATTATTTGGGTATTTTGTTATATTTTTTCAAAAAATTAATTATTTAATTTAAATTAGGTGTCAAAAAGTAGGAATTCACTAAAATTTCTTTATTTTTAATTTAGTTAACTGGAATGACCATTTCTTATAATTAAAGGAAAAAAAAATAGTATTTGCTACTAAAACATTGTTGATTACAAATTGTTATTGTTATTGTTATTAGTATTTAGTTTTACTTAATCATAAAAATATTTTGTTAAGATTAAAGATTTAATATTTTGTAATGTCAGTATATATAAAAACGAACTGCCAAATTATATTTTTTAGTAATTATATTTTAATGATTCAGTTATATTATTATTATCTCAATTTTAAAATGTAACTGGATCTCATCTTCATAAATAATAATAATAATAATAATAATAATAATGTAATGGTTTCCTCTTAGGGGTGCACAACTAATTAAAAACAACAGATAATTATGTGTGAGCTTAGCAATTCCTTCTGATTCTTCTGATCAGGTCATTAATTTTGGTCTCTTATGCGCATCTGGCATGCATGCAGTGAAATGATCTTGCTGCTAATTTCCTGGATCTAAATTTGGTACTATGCTTTTTTTTTTATTTTATATTACATGTATATATACATATATGTACGTATTTATGTGTGTGATTATAAATCTAATAAATATATGTATACCTTTTGTCTTTAATGGCTGCAAAATCTATAGTGTAAACCTGCTTTGATATTGTCACATGCATGGTTGTTTCATATTTGAAAAAAAGTTGCCTGCTCAGAGGATCATAGTCCCTCTAATTCATGCGTACATTAATTAAAGTTTTGTTTTATTATAACAAAAAGTGGAGGATTTAGATAATTAAAGAAAGCAATATGGACTTGCCTATAATAAAGCTGATTTTGCTGATCTTTTGTTGCATGAGGTTGCATTAAATCTAATTTGAGATTTGGGCATGGACAGATAATTAATTAGCTATAATTAGAAACATTTTATTATCAAACTTTCTCCGTAAGAGCTAATGATGCACTACGATGGAATGAAAAGACGTCCTTCGATAAATCATATGTCCCTAGATCCCTCAAATTTCAAAATTTTTACTTTTCACAGAGAAAAAAATTAATAATTTTCATTAATTTCCCTCTAAATCACAGAAATTTTACTATAACGTATACAATTTTAAACGCCCTCTAAAAATTTAAATGGATAAACTAGTTAAATAAGCCATTTTGAAAATTATTTTTAAATTTTAATCATTGTTTTAAAAAATTTATAAAATAGTCATGTTTCAAGACTCAAGTACAAGATACATGTATAAACTTCATCCTCTACTTGATGATTATTTTGTTAATAAACGTAAATGTTGACCATATTTTTAAATCACCTAAGCAAAATTTCTTTTTTTTTTTTTTTAATTTTTCTAAAATTAATTATTAAAAAAATCTTAAACTTTTATTTATGTAACGCCACAGATCATGACATCATTATATTTATATAGGTTAATATACACTCATTGTGACACTAGAAAGAGTGAGTGTCTTGCATATCTTAAAGAGCTAATTAAGAGAAGTTTCTATCTCAATGATAAGTTAAGCAAGTATGAGTGAAGAAGTAAGATTTACATTGTAATATGGCATGTACTTCTTCGAAAGACTTGGAAGAAATCAAAATCAATAAAAATATATTTTTGTGGGAACTATGTAGTTGGTGTAAGGGGGGGATTAGACTTATCTAGTGATGTTGTTTTTGGAGAAGTTTCAGAGGGTGCTTATGAAGAAGTTCATGAAGATGCTTCTAGAATTCCACAAGATGTTCCAACCTCAACGCATTACAAGAAAATCAGTATCAGTGACCAAATTTTCGACAATTAAAAATTTTTAATAGCCAATATAATTTTAAAGGCGACCAAACTATCAGCGATGACAGTTGGTCGTTGATAACAGTATTCGCGACCATTTTAATTAGCAAAAAAAAATTACCGCTCTCATTTTATTATCAGCGACCAAACTTTGTTGCAGATAATTTTTGCGGTAGAATCTATGCCAAAGTAAAAATTATCCGCAACCAACTTTGGTCGTCGATAATTTTTGTTATAAAAATGCAGTAAAGTGAAACGATAATTTTGGCAAAAAAATTCCTGCCAAAGCAAAAATTATCGGAAACCAAATTTGATCGCCGATTATTTGAATAATATCAGCGACCAAATTATGTTATCTGCGACCAATGTTTTTGCTCGCCTATAATTTTGGAGGAAAAATTCCAGCCAAAGTAAAAATTATCAGCGGCCAAGATAATTTAAGTCATATTGGCAACTAATTATGTTATCAGCAACCAAAGTTTTTGGTCGCCGATATTTGGACCCTTTAAAATCCTAAATTCTAGCTCCTTTTACAAAAACTTAAATCTAACTCTCTCCCATTCTCTCTCTCTCTCTCTCTCTATATATATATATATATATATATTCTAGCAGTATGACCACCCCTTCCCTCGTCGCCAGCTACCGTACCATCCCTCTGTCCACCCCATCGCTGCCACTCATACGCCCATCCCTCCGTCATTCTCTCTACCCGTCCCTTTGTTCGCCTCATTACCGTCTGTTGGTTTTCCTTTTTTTTTGATTTTTCATTTTCTTTTTTTAGTTTTATTTGTTAAAATTAATTATTGCTAAATTGTTGCGAAGCCCCGCCGCCGGTTTCTTCCTCATTGCCGGTACGCTCGTGGCTGCCTTAGTCCACCTGCTGCCGCCATCACTGCTTCTTTTGAAACTAATTTTTTTGTTTGATGAATATTGTAGTTGGTTTAGAAATATTGTAATATTGTGATTTTTTTGTTGTCGAATAATATCATTCGTGATTTGTAGTATAGATTTTGAACGTTGTGATTTTGGTCATTATGGTTGTAATTCGTGTATACACAAAATTAATTTGCATATGCTTGATTACGTTTTTTTTTTTTTACTTATTTCAATTATCGGTGATAAAGTTTTGATCGCTGTTATTATGTTATCAGCAACCACATTTTTGGTTGCTGATATTTTGTTATCAGCAACCAAATAAACTTGAATTTTGTGTCGCTGGTAATATTTGAATTAAACAAAAAGATGAATTGTCTACGAAAATAGAGATGAAAATGACGACCAATCTTTGGTCGCCAATAATCGACGGCAAAGTTTATTTGGTCGTCGATAACTAGTTATCAGCGATCAAAAATTCGGTCGTTGATACTTATTGGCGACCAAAAATCAATTTTCAGCGACCAAAATTTTTGTCGTCGATAACATTGTTTGTTGTAGTAACTATTGATACTCCAAGATGTGATTACGTTAATGCTTCAACTACACATATCAATGTAATTGGAGCTGAAGAAGTCAAAACAAAATGATGCAAAAAGGAGGAGCATTCTCACATTCTTGGTTTTTCTTTGCCTTTTCTTGATTAAAAAACAATGAGAGTATTTCTTTGTTTGTGGGGTTTTTGAAACAAAACTGTCAAAATGGGGAAATTATTAATGTTTTTGTGTTGTCATTTTATTTAGTAAAGCCATTATGCTATATTGATCATGACTTATCAGTTAGTTAAATGATTTATGTACAGTTTTGAAACTTAGTTGAAGAAAATTAGACATCTGTTATATCATGTGTTGCTATCGATGTTGCAACACCGTTTATATTTGGCAGTTTTGTTTCAGAAAACTACCAACTTCTATTTTTGTGCAGATTCGGTCGCAATTGTTGCCGAATAATAAAAGGAACCCTTCCTTTAAATTTTCTATCATATATATATTCGACCTATATGGAGGTTTCTTACCAAGAGATTATGGAAAACTTACTTTGTCTCTCAAAGAAAGTTTCTTATTTTATTATTGCACTATATATTGCTCAAGTGTGCTGCAAAGAACGAGGATGAAGTATTGCGAAGCTGTTTGAGTTCAATTTAATTATATTGTGAGTTTTGAGAGTTTTTATCATCGTAAATGTGTAATTGATGAGTAGACACGGGTGTATGACTTGTAAGCGAGGGGATCTTGTCGGGGTAGATTACTAGGTTAACAGGGGTGATGGTGGAAGAGAATATGAGGGAGTCTATTATAGTATAAGTCTAGGTGTCCTTGTTTGAAGTTTACTAGTAGATTTTATTATCTGAGCGTGGCTCTCTAGACGAAGGCGCAACCAAACAATGTTACCCATTTTCGTGTCTCATTTTTTATGCTTTCTGAATTATTTTATTACTGTTTATCGTTATTATTTTATTCTCATTGTGTTATATGTTATAACACCCATAAGAATACTTACTGATAAAACTGCTCTTTCAAAAATGAAGTAACGTAGAGAAAGCAAATTATGCATGAATTTGAAAAACAAAGTATTCATTGTTTTCCAAAATGAATATATAGTATATATACCCTAAAAAAAACATATAGAATTTGTAGCGGTGCTTTTTCATCTTAGTTTTATGAAAAATATAATCGGTTCAAAATGCCCGGTAGTGCAGCACTTACGCACATTAATCGCCATTATTGACCTATTCAAAAGAAAATAATTACGAGTCTTTGGGGGTTGAAATGAAACTGATATTATGAATATAATCAACTTGTGTTTGACGTAGGAATGCCACGTCACTGTCCACTGATCATATATATATATATATATAGACAAACACGTATATATCTTTGATAACCCATATAGCTAGCCATGGAATTGTCCAACGTGGGAAGGGCAAACCACACATTTGGGATTAGGGCATGCCTTACATATAATGCTTGAATTGAAATATATGTGTCATTACATAATTAGCTATTAAGCCCAAATCCAAATACTTGAAGAAATGTGCTTCTGTGATGTGTACCACAATAACAATATTGTTCTATGGCCTTTTTCTAGCCCTTATATATGTGAATCACATTAATATGGACAATGACATATAAATATTGCTTTTCGTTAGCAATCTTACTTTCTTCTTATGGTGATATGAATAAGCCTTTAATTTCTGATAATCTGTTTATATCTAATTAGTGAAATACCTACTTACAAAAATTTGGCAACGATATCTAGAAGTTCCTAGTTCCTACTTCTAGGAAAATTTAATAAATTTCTTATAAATCGTGTAGTTTGTTATTGCCGACTATAGGCCAATGAAAAGTCTCCAAATAGGAAGTTTAATGAAACTTTTCCTTCTTTGGAGGGAACCTGGAATTTTCCAAAATCGCTCCATTGTCTTGTAAAAATGCCAACCAAAAGTTATACATGTATTATTATTCAAAAGTGACATAATCTCACTTTTAGTGCATGATACTTTATAAGGATATATTATTGGATTAATAGTTATCAACTAAGAATTCTCCAAAAGAAAAAGTACTATTTACATCGGCTATCAAAATGCCAACCATATATGGATGAAATATATATATAAATATCTGCCAAGTGGCATATAGGACACATTAGATGCCACGTGTCACGCCAAAAACCTTTAAAATTATTTCCCGCATGTGATCAAGTCTACTCATATGTATATATAACATGGACACGCAGACACACACACGCATATATATATATATATATATATATATATAATGAGTCTCAAAATGGAGATGCCACTAACTTATGAAGTGGCGTATTGGAAGTATTAGTCATGAGTCGATAGGATCAATTTCCATAATCAACAGCCGCATTACTGATTATACCGAAGGATATAGAAGTAAATATCAAGTGGTATGTTACATATCTGCCAAATTTAAATGCTTTTTATTATGATGGTTTCTGAGACTTTAAGAGCAAAAAGTGAACACTCAAGAAAAAAATAAATAAATAAAAAAGAAGCCAGTGATTGGACTTTGGAAGGTTTGGCCAACTAATAACTAACTGTTGCTTTTTCTGCTTCTGTGTCACTTAAAAGCTCGAAAGCTTCTTTCCATGTTCCGAATTATATGTTATTATTACAAAAAAAAAAAAAGGTTTTGTGAATATGGAACAATTTAGTACTTCACCACGTGCATCAAGAACACAAGATCTACGCAGTTTGTGTTTAGGCTTTTCATGGACTTGACGCGTCGTTCAAACTTCAAACCATTGAACGAAGAAAAACTTTTTTTTCCCATTATTTGCGAAAATGTTAATTAATAAGAAAAGTCTATTAGTTGACAACTTATGTGCCTAATGTTAGTTGAAAGAATATCTGCTAAGATACGTACATATAAGTCCTATATATTATGGTTTGTGACCTGATTTTCCTTCCAACAGTCACAAATTGACAATTCTATTATCCATATATATTTCTCAGCTGAATTGTTCAATTCGATCGGCACCACTTTTTTTTTCTATAAAAAAAATTCAGTACCATATTTCACTTTCTAGTCCTCTTCCTATATGTAGCTACTTTTTTCTCTATTAACTAAAGTCTTTATACTACTTTTTGAGTCATGCTCTAAGTTCAAACTTCGATGGAAGCTCCAATGTAAACCATATTAATGTGTATTTATTAAGACAAATAATGTTTGTTACCGTGGAGTTTCCCAAAGTTTTATCACTTGCAATGCACGCATGACTTAAAAAGGGAGGTCAATATATAATTCTAAACTTCAAGTTTACCTAAAGACAAAATAGTGTCCATTTCTTCGGTTACATTATAACAACCGACCACTTAATAAAAATGGTATTTGAGTATTTTCGTGCTTTGTTTAATAACAATAATAATATAAACGAATAAATAAATAAAATCAAAACACTAGATTTAGCTGCAACTGCATGATCACAAGAACAAATATCTTTCAGCTAATAAATAAAAATAGGAAAAATTTTAAAAATACCCCTTCTACTTAAGGTGTTGTGTCAATGTGCTACATATATTTAAAACGTCTCAACCGACACACTACTAAAATGGAGGGTGTCCCCGAATGCAGTATCCGCGACTGATTAGTTACTTTCTGCGACTGATTTGGGAAAAAAATCAGCCGCCGATAGTTGTAAATTTAGGGAATTTGGCTATGGTTATCCACGACTGATTATTTTGAAAAAAAGAGTCGCGGATAACGAAATTAAAAGCGGGACCAATTCCCGTGGATTGGTGCGAACTATCCGCGACTGATAATGCTAAAAAATCATTCGCGGATAGTTGGCGGGAATTTTTTTTGGAACTAATTCTTCGCGCCATTCCCTTAAGCTTTCCGCGATTGATGATTCAGTCGCGGATAGTTTTCCACGACTGAATCGTCAGTCGCAGATAAGTTTGGGAAAAATAAAAAGACGCGTACATTATTGGCGTGAAATTTGTTTTTCAGTCGCGGATACTCTTATCCGCAACTGATCAATCAATCACAAAGAGTCCAAACCGCTTCCCGAGGCAAAATAATCTGAACGTTATTACGATTGGTTTTCCGCGACTGACAATTCAGTTGCAGATAGCCTCAGTCGCGGAAAGTCCTGGAATTAAATACACATTTTGACCATCAATCGTGGTCACTCTCTCTCCCACCCTTGCTCTTTTTCTCTCATCTCCCACCGCCGCCCTCTGCCTCCCTGCCTCTTCCCCTCTCGTCCGGCCTCTTCCCCTCCCGTCCGCCTCTGCTCCCTCGTCCGGCTGCTCCCCCGCCTCTCTGTTTCTCCCCCTTCGCCGCTCGCCCCTCCGCCCCTACCCTTGCTCTGTTTGTCGCCGCTGTCCGTGCCGTCGTCGTAAAAAATAAAATTTATTTTATGTTTTACATATTATTGTTAGTTATTTATTTTGTATTTTATTTAGTAATTTAGTTTTAGTTTTATTTACTTATTTAGTTTTTATTTTTGTTTATTTGTAAGTAAATGTCAATCATATTTGAAAATAATGAAAAAATAATAATTAATTAGTAAATAATTGAATTAAAATTAACCTATTAAATACGAAATAAATATATTAAATAATAAAAATTAACTAATAGTTAATAACTAATAATTAATAATTAGTAATTATAAGTATAATTATTGTCATCGTTAATAATTAGTAAAAATTAATAATTTATTAATTAAATAAATATTAATTTGTAATATAATTAATTATAAATTAATAATGTGTTTAAACGTAAGTACAAATTAACTAATAATTAGTAACGTACACAATAATAATAACAACTAATAAATAATTAATAACGATGATAATAATTAAATAGTCATTAATTTTAATAATTAATTAATAAATAAAATTAACTAATAAGAAAAATAATAACACACTAACATTTCAAATATAAATAAATTAATAACATAATTAATAAAATAAGGGTTTTTAAAGGCTTTGGCCGTTTCAATTAAAATGTTTCAAACATATAGTCCATGTTTTCATTAACTAGAAAATTAGCCATTCATAGTTATAATAGTCTGATTAAAAATATATTAAAATAACTATTTTACCCTTATTTGTTTTTTATTTGTTTACATCAGTAAATCAGTTTGCGATTTTCTCAGCGTATGCTTGCGATTTTCTCTGCATCCAAACATGTAGATTTGGACGATCGCATCTTATCTTTGATCTGATTCCAGATTTTAGATCTAGTTCGTCACCGGCGAAGCAGGTGGAGATTCAAAGCCTCAATTTTTCGGCGAGTGGCGGCGTTTCTACAGAGGTAGAGCAGCGTCGCGGACTGTGAGAGCTTCCATGGCGGCAAAGAGAGGAAGAACGGCCCATGAATTGGAAAAAAGTAGTTGGAGAGAGGAGAGATTAATCGGTGAGACTGAGAGGATGAAGAAGAGGGAGATCGGAAGCGAGGATGTGATCAAGGAATTAGGTTTGTTTGTTTGTTTGATATTTCTTGTTTGTTTAGGAATTAGGTTTTGTTCTATTTCATATATTTCGATTTATTATTTGATTGTTATGTCTGTTTAGGCATTAGTTTTTCAGTTTTTGAACGATTTGATGTTCGATTGTTAATTTCCTGGTTGTTCGTGTCTGATTTGTTAGAATTGTTATTTTATTGGTTGTTCGTGTCTGAACTTTTGTGATTCTAATCACAAAAACAATCAGTATGGATATGATTTTAGAGTTTCAGTTTGATTAACAGAGAAATTTATGTTTGGATTCTTGTGTCAATATGCAGCTATAAGTAATTTTGATTGCAAAGCTTTTTTTAGTTCTGATCTAAGTGATTCTGGTATGTGAATTTTATTTGCTTTGTTTTCTAGTTTTTTGTTTGCAGTTTGCTTTCAGGTCTTTTTCTAACAAACATGTCACAATTTTTTTTCCTACAGTCACAAATTTCTTGACAAAAGAGCCTACTCTCTTGGATTCGTATTCTTCTATGGACTATGATTGGAGAGTTCGATTGTAGTTCTAATTACAAATTTGCCGATAATGTAGAAATAGATAACAAAGACGTTCTAGCAGATAGAAATGCAACATGCTCCATTCAACTGGAGAATGTGCTTGCGAATTGCTACTCAAGTCACTAAATATGTTCCAAATTTAATGATGATTGAGCTGAGTATGAAAGTTTTGAGGCTTGTTTGTTGATTCATGTTTATTGAATTATAGAAATTTTAATAAAATAGCCACTGTTTACAAAATAATTTTAAAAAATAGCCAAAGTTTGAAAAAATTTAAAAATTAGCCCTGTAAGAAATTTCTTACAAAATTTTTGCCCAGTATCAGAAATTTCTGACAGTATTTTTATGTGTATGTTTGTTACAGTTAGAAATTTCATACAGTTTTATGGCTAGTTTTTCAATTTTTTGAAATTGTGACTTTTTTTAAAAACACACGGTCCATAATGATTATTTACTTTGCTGGCCCTTGAATTATTTTCATATTTAATGTTCAATTCTATGAGGTTGATTAAGTCTAGAAATTTGTGACTCAAGTCACAAAATGTGTACTAGATTTAATATTTGTTGATTAAGTCTGTAAATTTATGACTTAAGTAACTAAATGTGTTTCAAATTTAATGCTTGTTGTTTGAGTGTGAAAATTTGTGACTAAAGTCACAAAATATATTTCAGACTAAATACTTGCTGATAAGTTTGAAAATCTGCGATTCAAGTCATAGTTTTGAAGTTTATTAAGGTTGATTGAGCCTAAAAATTTGACGTTTGCTCTGGTTGATTCAAGTTTGTTTGTGTTATTTTCAGATTGAGTCTGAAAGTTTATTTAACTCAAGTTAGAAAATGCTCTCTAGTTGAGTTTGTAAATCACATTTAAATTAGAGCTACATTGTTTAATGTTTTTTGGGAGATTGTTTATATAAATAAGATATATAGTTTTATGCAATAATTTGTGTCTTGTTTTTCTATATAGCTACAAACTCATACGTGTTTAAGAAAAATCATTAAATTTACTAATTTAGTCATATATTTACTGACTACTTGTATATAGTTCTGTTTTCACAAAATTGGATTACGATTGTCAAAAAATTTATGACTGAAGAACTTAATTTTATGACAATATTTTTAGCAATTCAAGACTTATCTTTTCTAATTTTACAGCCTAAAGAGAACAATTGACAAATTTAACTCCAGAAAGCCTCCTCTGTTGCAATTGTTAAACATGGATGCTTCGGCCATTTAGTTGACATGATTCACGAAGACGCACTCGCATGGATCCATATCATTAAATCAGTGGATTATTCCATGATATTCCATTCTATGTTTTTTTTTTTGCATAATTCTGTGGTAGTTAATGTTAAATTACTATATTATAGGTTGTCTTTAACTCTACAAATGTAGTCACAAAAAGTCATATTCGAAGTCAAATCACTGCAGTCACAAAATTTCATATAGGAAGTCTAGAGCAAAATTTTAGAATGATTATTGTATTTGCTGATAAAAAAACAGTCTCATGTTAAATCTATAGATTGCTTATGTTGTTTTACTCTTTCTTTGCTTCTTTTGGAGGTAATTGACATTAAATCACTAGATTACAAGTTGTATGAAATTCTATGACTGTAATCACAAATTTTCAAAGAGGAACCTATTGCAAATTTTTTACATGTTTGCCAAACTATTTATTGTCTTGTAAGTAGAAGTCATAAAAAATATGTTGTAGTCACAAGTTGCCAGACATTTGCATAAAATTTTTGCAATTATTGTCAATGCCTTTATATCATAATTCGACGTACATGCAAATATAAAGTCATGAAATATGAGATTATAGAAACAAAAAGTCAAACAAAGCAATACACAATGCTTAAACCAAAAGAATATGGCATTTTGGTTATACTCCACATAATGATTGCATACAATATGCCAAATTACAAAATCCATTACTACAATTGAAAGGAACCAAGCTTTCTCCTCTTCGACCTTCAAGACGTCTCTGTTCTTCACATGGCAATCAATGAATGCCTATACAACTAATTTCACAAAACTTATGACTAAAGACACAAAATTTCAGATAATGTTGTCTGTAACAATCTTGCAAACTTATTCATGTCTACATTGTCAACAATAATAAGGTCAGAACTATTATCAATCGCCAAAACAATAGTACAATAAGATTCTAAGTGGGAGAATCCACGTCTGTCAACCAATTTATTACTCTAAAAATAGAATTTATGACAAGCTATTAGCAAATGACAATAAATCAAAATTCAAACAAGAAAATTAGAACAAAAAATGCAACAAAAACATCATGAACACAGGCAAGAAACATAATTAGCAAAACTATTTGCATCTAAACCCCAAAATGCTTCGACATCAAAATTCGATATTGCTACAAATACACAAAAGGAAATAGTTATAAAATTTGTGAAAACGAACACAAGTTGTCACAAACTTTATGACAAAATGCCTTCCAGAAACAAATTGTGCCCAAAATTTCCACATAGTCCTTAGTGGCCAATTCGCCAGCACGTTCTCCAGTTGAACGGAGCATGTTGCATTTCGATCTCCTAGAACTTCTTTGTTCTTTATTTCTACATTATTGACAAACTTGTAATTAGAACTGCAATAAAACTCTCCAACCATAGTCCATAGAAGAGTACGAATCCAAGGGAGTAGGCCCTTTTGTCAAGAAATTTGTGACTGCAGAAAAAAAATTGTGGCATGTCTGTTAGAAAAAGGCCCTGAAAGCAAACTACAAACAAAAAACTAGAAAACAAAGAAAATAAAATTCACATACCATAATCACTTAGATCAGAACTAAAAGAAGCTTTGCAATCAAAATTAATCAAGCTTTGCAATCAATTTTACTAATAGATGGATATTGACACAAGAATCCAAACACAAATTTCTGTCAATCAAACTGAAACTCTAAAACCATATCCATACTGATTATTTTTGTGACTAGAGTCACAAAAGTTCAGACACGAACAACTAGTAAAATAACAATTCCAACAAATCAGACACGAACAACCAATAAATTAACAATTGAAAATCAAATCGTTCAAAAACCAAAAAACTAATGCCTAAACAGACATAACAATCAAATAACAAATTGAAATATATGAAATAGAACAAAACCTAATTCCTAAACAAACAAAAAATATCAAACAAACAAACAAACCTATTCCTTGAGCACATCCTCGCTTTCGATCTCCCTCTTCTTCGTCCTCGCAGTCTCACCGATTAATCTCTAATCTCTCCAACTAATTTGATCCAATTCACGGGCCGTTCTTCCTCTCCTCACTGCCATGGAAGCTCTCGCAGTCCGCGACGCTGCTCTACCTCTGTAGAAATGCTGCCGCTCGCCAGAAGACCAAGGCTTTGAATCTCCACCTACTTCGCTGGTGACGAACTAGATCTAAAATCTGGATCAGATCAAAGATAAGATGCGATCGTCCAAATCTATATGTTTGGATGCTGAGAAAATCACAAGGATACGCTGAGAAAATCGCAAACCGATTTATTGATGTAAATAAGTAAGAAAACAACTAAGGGTAAAATAGTCAATTTAAATATTTTTAATCAGACTATTATAACTATGAATGCCTAATTTGCTAATTAATGAAAACATGGGCTATACGTTTGAAACATTTTAATTGAAACGGCCAAAGCCTTTAAAAACCCTTATTTTATTAATTATGTTATTAATTTATTTTGAAATGTTAGTCTGTTAGTATTTTTCTTATTAGTTAATTTTATTTATTGATTAATTATTAAAATTAATGACTATATACTTATTATCACGCTATTAATTATTTATTAGTTGTTATTATTATTATATATGTTACTAATTATTAGTTAATTTGTATTTACGTTTAAACACATTATTAGTTTATAATTAATTATAATACAAATTAAAATTTATTTAATTAATCAATTATTAATTTTTACTAATTATTAACGATGATAATAATTAAACTTATAATTACTAATTATTAATTATTAGTTATTAACTATTAGTTAATTTTTATTATTTAATGTATTTATTTCGTATTTAATATTTTAATTTTAATTCAATTATTTACTAATTAATTATTTTTTTTCATCATTTTCAAATATGATTAACATTTATTTACAAATAAACAAAAATAAAAACAAAATAAGTAAATAAAACTAAAACTAAATCACTAAATAAAATACAAAATAAATAACTAACAATAATTATAAAACATAAAAAAAAAAATTTAATTACTCACGACGAAGGCACGGACGGCGGCGGGGAGGACGGCGGCAGACAGAGCAAGGGTACGAGCAGAGGGGCGAGCGGACGGTGTCGGCGAAGGGGGGAGAAACGGAGAGGCAGGGGAGCAACCGGACAGGAGGGGAAGAGACGGATGGGAGGGTTAGAGGCGGGAAGGCAGAGGGTGGCGATGGGAGATGAGAGAAGACAGAGGGCGGCGGTGGGACATGAGAGAAAAAGAGCAAGAGTGGGAGAGAGCATGACCACGATCGATGGTCAAAACATGTATTAAATTCCAGGACTTTCCGCAATTGACATATCAGCCGCGAAAAGGGCTATCCACGACTGAATTATCAGTCACGGAAAACGAAACGTAATAACGTTCTGATTATTTTTCCTTGGGAAGTGGTTTGAATTCTTTGTGATTGATTGATCAGTCGCGGACAAAACAGATTTCACGCCAATAATGTGCGCGTCTTTTCATTTTTCCCAAACTTATCCGCGACTAACGATTCACTCGTGGAAAACTATCCGCGACTAAATCATTAATCACGGAAAGCTTCGGGAATGGCGCGAAGAATTAGTGCAAAAAAAAATTCACGCCAACTACCCAGGAATGATTTTTTTAGCATTATCAATCGCGGATAGTTCGCACCAATTCGCGAGAATTGGTCCCGCTTTTATTTTCGTTATCCGCGAATAATTTTTCAAAATAATCAATCGCAGATAACCATAGTCAAATTCCCCAAATTTACAACTATCCGCGACTGATTTTTTTCCCAAATCAGTTGCAGAAAGTAACTAATCAGTCACGGATAGTGCATTCGGGGATACCCTCTATTTTAGTAGTGTGTCGGTTGAGACGTTTTAAAGTATATGGGGCACATTGACACAACACTTTAAGTAGAACGAGTATTTTTAATTTTTTTCTATTTTTATTTATTAGCTAAAAGATATTTGTTCTTGTGATCATGCAGTTGCAGCTAAATCTAGTGTTTTGATTTTATTTATTTATTCGTTTATATTATTATTGTTATTAAGCGAAGAACGGAAATACTCAAAATACCATTTTTATTAAGTGGTCGGTTGTTGTAATGTAACCGAAGAAATGGACACTATTTTACCTTTAGGTAAACTTGAATATTAGAATTATATATTGACCTCCCTTTTAAGTCTTGTGTATATTACAAGTGATAAGACTTTGGGAATAGTCAAGAGGAGTCCAAAGCTCGACGGTGACAAACATTATCTGCTCACTACTACAAAAAGTTTCGTAGACGTCGGTTGCTGTTTAAGCGACGTTAAATGTATCATGAAAGGGATTTAACATCGGTCATTAAAATAGCGACGTTAAAACTTCATCATTTAACCTCACCTTCAGTAGAAGCGACGTTAATATTTATCGGTTTCATATTTTAACGCCCCTTAATGAAAAACAACGTTAAATCTATGTCATATGACGTTGGCTTTTTACAAAGTGACGTTACAATTATTTAAATTGGCGTCGCCTACTAAAAAAGCAACGTTAAAAATCCTGTATTGAGTCAAAAATTTTCAGATCAACCTCATAGAATTGAATCATTGAATATGGAAATAATTCAAACAAACATAAATCAACGAAAAAGCCTCAAAATTTTCAGACTCAATCAACAAGAATTAAATCTGGAACATAATTTGTAACTTGAGTCACAAATTTTCATACTCATCAAAAAACACTAAATCTGCAACATATTTCGTTACTTGTTTGAGACTTAGTTAACCTCATAAAATTAAAGCATTGAATTTGAAAATAATTAACCTATAAAATATGGCATGCAACGAAAGAAAATCACAAAAAGATAAGGACAAAGAAATGTAACACATATGAGTACATAAAGCTATTAGAGAAAACTGCTAGTTCTATCGCTACAATAATAACATTGACCAACTTGTCTCCTCGAATTAATCCCCAAAATACCCTACGTGAAAATGAAGGTGAAATCTGGAAGTTTTAAAGATAAGGAACGCTGTCGGCGAAGGTGTTGAAATGCAAGTTGGAAAGCTTGTTGAAGATGTTGTCGGCGAGACGTTCTCGGCGAAGACTTTGCCGCTGAGTTTTCGACAGATTTGGGAGAAGTTGTAGGTGAGAGAATGATAGAGAGTATTGGGGTAACTTTTGGGTGAGAGATTTGGGTGTTTGCAGATCTGGGAAAAAAATTTGTGTGTGATTCTTTTTTGGGAGGTAGGGATAGTTTGGCCAGTATACTTTTTTCTGATGGCTAGTTTGCTAATAATAGGAAACGTTGGCCAGTTATTTAAAACATAGTATGAAAATAGGCTATATGTTAACCGGCCCATAAAATAATTAATAATAAATATATATTTTTATTAGTTAATAAAATAATTAAATAATTATAACTAAAAAAGTTCTTATCAAATCCGTAGAGTAACAATGGATAAGAGGTGAACTAAGATGACAAATAGAATAAATGTAGATAGAGCGAAGGAGTTTTCAGAAATGTCAAAATTATATGATGACAATGAAGAGAGAGCATCATGTCCGTGCACCAAGTGTTTGAATGAGAAGGGTCAACCGACTGACAAAATATTTCATCACATTGTTCCGTTTGGTTTCGATCAGTCGTATGATATTTGGGTAAATCATGGTGAAGTACTTCCGAGTTTTAAAGATATCGAAGAAATTCATGAAGTGGTGGACAATGGTGGCGAAGAAGATAATGATGACGTGGAAGACTTATTGCATGATGCTTTTCAAGGTTTAAACGATGATGGTCATAATAATGTCGATGAATGGACCAATCGTAGTACTCGACATGATGATCTTGACGTTGAGAAACTATTTAACGATATGGAAAAGCCAATATTTCTAGGATGTAAAGATTTTTCAGTTTCGAGCTTCCTGTTGAGATCATGCATCTGAAGGTGACATGCAAGATATCGAATATAGCAATGGATATGATGTTGCAGTGGCTAAATAAAACTTTTAAAATGGCAATTTTGCCAAATAATCATTATGAGGCAAAAAAATATCGGCGCTAGCTTGGTTTGAGGTATGAGTCAATCCACACATGTGAAAAGGATTGTGCACTATTTTGCAAAGATAATGAAGATATACAGATCTGCCCTATTTGCAAAAGTAGTCGTTGGGCGGAAAATAGGACTTAAGGGGGAAAAAAAGGTTCTGAAGAAGGTTTTACATTACTTTCCCGTTACTAGCAGATTGAAAAGACTTTACAGCTCAAGATATATTGCTAAAGAGATGCGATGACTTCACATAAATAAATCGAAGAAGGATGGAGTTATGAGACATCCAAGTGATGGAGAGGCATGGTCTCATTTTGATGCAACATTTACTGACTTCATATCGGACTCGAGAAATGTCAGACTTGGGTTAGCAAGTGATGATTTTAACCCATTTGGAAATATGAGATTGTCTTATAGTATGTGGCCGGTGATATTGATACCTTATAACATATCGCCGTGGAGGACTGTGACGGCTTCATCTTTTATGGTGGCTTTGTTGATTCCGGGACAAGTGATGTCTATCTTCGTCCGTTGATCGATGAATTGAAGATTCTATGGGAAACAGGAGTCGAGACATATGATTATGTGTCCAAAGAAAAATTCAACTTGCGTGCTGCGCTTATGTGGATAGTGAATGACTTTCCTACGTACGGGTACTTATTTGGTTGTAGTACAAATGGCTACAAAGCATGTCCTACTTACAAGGAAGATACAACTTATGTTCGGTTGAGGGACAAGTTGTCGTATATAGGTCATTGACGATTTTTACCACCTGATCATCCGTGGAGGAAGTCGCGAGATTTTAATGGTCAGATGAAAAATAGGACAGCTCCAATTGTATGCATCGGAGAAGACTGCTTGAGGTAGTTGAAAAACGTTCTTTCCGTGTTTGGAAAAGTTAGAGGACAAAAGAGAAAACTAGATTCGCGTAATTTGCACTAGACGAAGCGAAGCATTTTGTTTGCACTTCCTTATTGGGATAAGTTGTTGTTGCACCACAATATTGATGTCGTGCATGTAAAAAAGAACCTATGCGACAAATTATTGGGAATAGTATTAGAATTAATTAAATTATTTATCTTAAATTATGTGAAATTAATATGTTTTTATTTACTTGGCAGGCGAGATTTGCTATCCAGACGAACAACGCTAGGTTCATGCTGATTGTCGACACCCAATTACATGTTACCTAGACGCACACAAGGAATGATCTGAAGAATCATTAGGCTAAATGAAGACGGTGAGGAGGATCCGGATAGGGCTTCGAGCGAGACCAGCTTGTAACGTCCGCAGGGTACAAGATTGGAACTACTTATGTGATCGCTGGGTTGCAGACCAAGCCAAGGTAATAAAGTTTTATATTATCTTTTGTGGTCAGTTAAAAAAAAACTAACGTTTTAATGTTTGCAGTGTTATGCAGCGGCTATGAGGTAGAATCGAGCTAAGAAGCTCGATCAGAGTAGGCAGGGAGCTAGATCCATAACTGTCACAAATTCAGGATGGTAAGAAATTATGATGTTAAAAATAATATTATATATATGTTTGTAACTTGACGATTTTTTTTTTGAAATTGTACATCACTCTCGAGTCACCGATGCCACTGAGCCCTATTGAGATGCATCACAAGCTACACTACAGGGGTGGCTGGCAGAACGATCACGCAAGAAAAGAATATGTAAGTCTGTTTTAGTTTGAAGTTACCTTTTTTAAGGTCATGTGACTTTAAAATACTAACTTATCTAATCTTATTTGATGAAGGAGGAGATTATTAGTCAGCGTGATGAGCTTCTATCTCAAATTTCGTCTGAGACGCAGCTCACCCAAGACCAACGTTTTGACTTGAAGGCCAACGTTATTAGGAGAGTTCGCGGGAAAGATAAGATAGTGAAATCCAGCTGGATGGCAGGATATGGGCCAGTCTTGAAGAAGAAGGATCGCGTCGCGTTGGCGTTGGCACTACAATCTGGACCATTAGAGGCTGACATCCTTCAAGAGTAGCTCAACAAGGTGAGCCAATAACTTGCTGCAATTGAACGAGAACTCAAGGACTCACGGCAGGAAGCAGCAGGCGAAAAATGTGTAACGGAGGAACGGTGGCAGGCAAGTAACAGGAACTTTGAGGAGTTGATGGAGTTCCTGCATGGCACGTTTTCTACCACCTTCAACCTAGGGCGCACTACCGATGGCACGAGCGGCAGTGCCACAAGATAGCCTTGTATGCCTCCTATTCTAGATGACATCCCAGACGTGGATTTAGAGGAGGATTAGATATGTTTTAAACTTTTGTTTTTCAGACTTTTTTAGTTTAGTAGTTGACACTATTATTTTTATTATGTACAATACAGATATGTGTATTTTTTTATGTATTTATATTAGTTTTCTTATAGTATAGAGTTATTTATATTTATGCCATTTTATATTAAAAATATTAAATCCGTTTAAAAAAAAAACGTTAGGCGACTGAAATTTCAATCGCCGATGGGTGTGCGGAGTACTATCCCGAGGAAATTTTCACTCGCCGATAGTCTGCAGGAACTTATTCGTCACTGATATTGAAGTCGCAGATAGTCTTATCCACGACTGATAACTCAGTCGCGAATTGAGTTTTCCGCGTTTGATATTTCAGTCGCGGATAAGTTCGCAGCAAATTTAACACTCCCGCCAAAAACTTATCCGCGATTGAAAATTCAGTCGCGAATGCTTATCTGCGAGTAAGCATCTGCGACTGAATTGCGACTGATTTTTTCAGTCGCGGAAGGGTATCCGCGACTGATTTTTGCTTTTCCGCGACTGATAAATCAGTCACAAAAACCCTTTTTCCTACTAGTGACACCCAAAATATTGACAAAGTTTCAGTTAACTCATGTACTTTAAATATGCCCCATCTACTTAAGGTGTTATATCAATATGCTATTTAAAAAATGTCTCAATTGACATCCCAAAAAGCATGTCACACTTATCATTGTAATATATATATATATATATGTAATATTGGTTTCATGTATTTTCTTTTTCGAATTTAATAAAGGTGCAAAATTATTTTTACCTTTGTGATTTCGTGTGTAATTTTGGTTCATTATCACATTTATGCGAAGATGTAATTATAAACCAAAATAACACACACAATCATGAAGATAATGATAAGTTTGCACATTCATTACATCTTAAAAGAAAAAAATACACGAAACCAATACACACACACACACACACACACATATATATATATATATATATATATTACAATGATGTTTTAAGTGTTATATGCTCTTTTTAGGGTGTCGATTGAAATGTTTTAAAGTAGAGGAGGCACATTGGCACAAAACCCTAAGTAGAGGGGTATTGTTAAAATTTTTCCTTAAAAATACTAGATCATTGCTTCCATATATACTAGATGTAATTTTTCAGTCAAATTACATGTGAGCCTCCAAAATGGCATCTTCCCCTTATTTTCTTTTCAAGTAATAACTAGGCCTATACATGAGTTGGTATAAGTTGGGGTTTAGATTTTTAGAACACAAACTAGGCTTGAGAGGCTTGTTTTTATAATCAGATGTATATATAAGAAAATTATGTCAAGTTGTCTAAAATATAGACTAAGGCTGTATTATATTCAATTGTCGAGTTAGTACTAATATTTTTTATGATATCTAACATTATACTCTTGTATCATGGCTTAATTAAATAACATGTATACATATGTTCAAATATATGTTATTTACATTATTTTTATCAAGTGATCAAGAGTGTGTTTTATCTTTTAATTTAATTAAGGGATGGAATATTTTCTTGATTATTGTTTTAATTAAAGAAGAATATTTAGAGAGTTCTTTAGAGAAATTTTCACTGCAAGAATTATACATATCAACGACCACACAATCAGCGACCACAAAAAGTGGTCGTTGATATGTTAAAATTCGTGACCATTTATGTTCACTCTTGAAAGTAGGCGACAAAATATTACTTTTTTTGGTCGACATGTTTCGGCGACCACAAATAGTCGGCGATTGTTTAGTGGTCGCTATAAAGTTTTGGCAACCATCTTTTGCGTGGTTTATTTTCTCTCTTTGTCGGTATTATCCACGACCATTAGTGGTCGTCAATAATAAAAGGCGCAATTTTTTGTCAGTGAAATTAATCACGGTCGTTGAAAAATTTATTCCGTTTTTTTTACTTTTTGAAATTTAATAATTATATAGGCAACCATATATGGTCCCCTTCCCAGCTCGTAAACACTTTGCTCTCTCTCTCTCTCTCTCTCTCTCTCTCTCTCTCTCTCTCTCTCTCTCTCTCTCCCCACAACCCCTGCCCGATTGAACCCTGCGACTTTAGCCCCGCCTCCTCCATCTGACCCCGCCCCAATCCGTCCTGCCACGCGGTTCGCCGCCCTATCGCGTCACACGGATCCTTGATAGAAGCGATTGAAGACGTTTCAAAACATTTCAAGTGTCTACATCAATACTGAGTAGTTTAAGAATGATCCATTCATACTATCACCACAGGCACAATAAGTTTTCTACACAAAAGATCTTATTAACGGGACATCATATAAAGTGGCACAACACTATACTGCACGGTATGTATGGGATTTGTCTGAAGAAGACGTACCTGACTTTCACCAAGAAACAGCAACTGCATTTGAATTATTTGTTGAGCTTCTATCGATAGAAGACTTGTTGTACCGTCGTTCAGATACTGGCATAAACGTTGTAGTCAAGGACAGAATTATCTCATTTATCGAGAGAGATGATGATGTTGCAAATGATAACATTGAAGTTGATGATACAATGGCAGAGTATGTCGACTTTGATGAGTCGGATGATGACAATGAAGAGGATATTGTGGGCATAGATTAGTCTGTAGAGTATACAACAGAAGATGAATAAGAATAGTAATTATATACGCATAACTTTGACTTGAAAGTTTAATAATAATTCTCTTTTTTAACCCATTTAACAAACTAATGATGATTTATTTTGCAAGGTGTGTGTCACATTTTTACTCTCAGCTCTACTTCTCATGATGGCCACAGATGGACCAGTCACACGTAGTCACAGTGGCGACGATGGTTATGAGGATCCCCAAAGGCCTCATCACATACGTCCATAGCGTGACGAGCCTGGTATGTGCCTTGATGATCTTAATTTCTAGATAATAGTATATGGGCATCAAATTTATTAATTTGTTATACTTAACTATATTCACATTTTATAAGAGATGCATCGAGTTCGAAAAGAAGAAAGGGATGTAAGGGCAACAGGTTGACAACTTTTCACGAGACTATTAAAGCTCTTCCAGTTGAGAAAGTGGATATTATAGGCCTTGCCCAACCCCTTCGTTTTCTGGGCATTTGAGATCTCAGACTAAGACTCCAAATAGACAGACCAACCAGCCAGCCCAAACATCACTGACCTTGAGCATCATGGTGAGGCGACTCTTCGTCAGCTGGAACGCTAATCTCCGTCACTGCTGGTATCCTGTTGTCCAAATATCAATGCCCTTGGGTATTATTCTTTGTTTTGAAAGGCATCCAGAGTTGTGCATTTGTGCACTTATAATGTTGTTTGAGGTCCACGGTGCACTTATATTATTTTCTTAGAGGGCCTTACGTAAAATAATTCTAGCTATTCTAGCAACTGCGTTGGTAAGGGAACTTCTAGTTTACACGAATATGGCCTTCTAAGACATGAACTTCTGATGATATATGAAACATATATGTGGTTATATAGAATTAATAAAGCTTTATAGGGAAAATATCTTAGAGGGAAGAGGGAAGGGTATTGATTTAAGAACCTTTTTGCACGTTTACAACTTCTTGTTTTCTCTGTCACATCACTATTGGTAAATTCTTCCTAAAAGCTCGGAAACTAACCGAGATCGAGTAAAGGAATTCAAAAGAACTCAAAATGTGGTCCACATGTGATTCCACCCTCCAATAAACATGCTAAACTGATGCCATAAGTCTCGGGATTACGTTTGGGAAAATTGGCTAATTTCGTTGCACATCCACAACAACCTTGATGATGGCAGAGGCTATAAGTGAAGTGCAAACTTAATTTTGGTCCCCTAATCTGACTCTTTCATTAATTCAAAATCAAAAGCACCATCTAAGGGAGAGAGTTAGGCTTCGTAAGAACCAAAACCACAAGCTGATGCCGACACCGATTCTGGACCGTAGCAATGGGATGAGCTAATTAATCGATCTATTCATTACTTCCTTTTTTTCTGACGTTTCAAACAGGTTCATGATTATGGTTCTTCATTTTAGAACGTTAGCAAAATACCTTAATATTTGGTATAAGAGAATCATTTATACCTCTACCTTGCTTCTTTGTTATGCTATGTTTTGGAGCTTCATGGCAATGATTTATTTTTGTTTTATGAGATTTTTTAAATTTGTTGGAGATTGGAAATTATTAGGAGCTATATTTCTAAGATGTCTAGAGTTTTAAACATGATTAATTTAATACTATCATGTATACGTATTGTCACGACCTGCCGGCTCGGCCGGGGCCGCGATATGAGAGTACTAACTCATTTGCATACTATCGTAAACTCTTTTAAAACTTTGAAAGCGGAAATTCTATGTAATTTTTTTTATTATAATGCTGAAGTCTTTGTCATAGATAGTACTTATAACGTAATAAGGTTGTTCAACATATTTGCTACCATAATATTATATACTTATACTTTGAGGGTCCTCAGGATCATGTGTCAGTCTCAAAATAGGATATGACTCAAATGGAGTCTATTACCATCACACTATTACATAACCAAGTCTTAAAGCTCTCAGGATCTCGTCCTGGTATCAAAACATAGATTTTTTATAATATAACAAAAGTGCATAATATATTGCCACGGGTATTCATCTTCAATGTTTGCCACACACACCATCTCCACTAGCTCTTATTGGTTAGTCTTCATCAACTTCTTACCTACAACACCAAGAAACCTATGAGTTTATAAACTCAGTAAGGGCAAAGTAGTCTATCCTAAATGATATACATCACAAGTTCACATATTATAATATACACACAGAGAGGGGTTAGCCGTCCTATACCGACTAACACCCTTTACACAGCAATTGTAATAAAGTTGACCTATTATTCTTGTGTATTCCCATGTCTCTCAATTCTCACTTTTTTCAGAGTCGAGTACTTTGTACTTGGTTCAGACGTCCAAGCTTCCTACGCGAGATAGCTCAACTCTTTAGACTATGCATTCCTACATAATACCCCTGATTCATCTTGATCTGAGGAGACAACTCTGCTACCCTGGCGAGTCTCTTGCACACAGCATCGCTCCTCGCGTCTATAAAGCTTTGTGATTGGTTATGGATCCACCACGCTTCTTTATAGTACTTCCGAAGGATATGTCTTGTTAGACTCTCTTCGGACTTAAAGGTATCACACAACAATCATTTCGTTATTTATTCGAGCTCGACATCTTTTTCAAGTCTGGGATCTACTGATAGTCACTGCGATTTTTCTAGCGCGTAGGCGGGGAGATAACAGGCCGGCTTTGCATGAGGAATGCGCTCACCCTCAGGGAGCGGGGCTCTTTCTCCCAGAGTCAGGGCTCTTTCTTCATTTAGAGCCAGGTGGTACCATCGACTTTTAATTGTTTCATCATTTAGATTGTATTCGTTTACCTCTTACCGGCTCCTGTCAGAGGAATGAGGCTTGTTTTAGATTCTTGTCCTTCCGTCTCGTTGTCGAGGAATCGGGACTCTAGATCTGTAACCATTCCCTTGCCCATTTACACAGCATGCTAGAATGACAAGTATATTTGAAACCCCATTGTCTGATCACACAACAAACTGGGATTTTCTCGTTATTTATCCACTTCTTAACTCGTTAAGAAAACTAGGACATTGCGAGAGGCCATGGATTTCGTTTAGAATTATTTATCTTTGAAGATATCACATTAATGGACTACTCACGAGTTGCACACTTTGGCCTCTTGAGTTTGAGTACGAGACCCTTGCTTTTGTCGTTCGAGGGGTTCATAGAAAACATACAATAGACTTAGTATGTTTTCCTACAAGATTATGTTGACGGACCACGGTCCGTAAGGCACACCGCGCGGGTAAGAACCCGGCTATGTCATTAGTATTATGTTTTATCGACCTCAGAGATCGATGTCTAATTCTTTTCGCGATTCTTAAAGAATTACTCATTCTTTAGTAATTAAGGACTCAGCCTCTACTTTGGCATTCACAACCTTAGTTATTACTGGTGGCTTAAGGCTGCTTTCCTTTGTCATTAAGCTGTTACTCTTTTAATTATAAGTTCGGCTTAAAGCCGACCTTTTTCTCACACTCGAGTTATAAACTCGATGGAGATCAAATACAAGCGAACTAGTACTAATGAGTTTTATTACATCTTATTTTCTCTTATTGAGGCTTATGATAGTCTAATCTAAAGGTTAGATTATATCTATTTATACACCTTTTATTCGTACTTTATGTATACTAGGGTTCTCCGTCAGCTATTATAGTTTAAATACTACACAACATAAAGATATAGCAGTTACACAATATTTATTCATAAAGTACTAATTCAACCCTAGCAATCATTTCACACATATACTCAGCGCCGTAGGTGCATCGCCACTTATCATTGTAGGCGTTACAGCGGTTCCGAGGTCTTTTCAGGAACTTGTTCCGAGCTCCGACCACCTTCTTGTCTCCTTGTGCTTGAACAGAAGACATGGTCTCGTTAGTTTGCCCCTCTCGTAAATACGAGAGCGAACTATTAAGAGCTAATTCTTAAGTGCTCGAGTTTTCATCTTAAACTTTCCTAGACGGTCTCCCGTCTTTCAAAATCTTCAGACTATTCCAAGTCCGTATGAGATTAGGGAAATCTAATTTAACTCGTTGGGCTTTCTAATGACTTACTTTGATTGGACAACTTCATGTGGCCCACTATTAGGTTCAAAGTCTTTTTACACATTGGCCTTGATACATATGGGTCTTAGCCACTTTCGAGGCCCAAACGTGTAATTTGGGCTTCGAGCTAGAACAAGGACCAAAATGGCCTTCACTGCTTCCTTGCTGTTAGGCCCACTAATGGTTTGGTTTTTCAAAAAAAGTAAAGGCCCAAAATGGCCTTCACGATTTCAAACAGTTTGGCCTTAACAAGTTTTGGGCTTTAAAGATTAAGGCAAGGCCCAAAATAGCCTTGGTATTTTAAACATCTCTAAGACGGAAAGTTTGTCTGTCTTAACGTTGTCGGTGTGAAATTTGAACCAACACCGTGATCCGCAACTCTAGGCTGTGGTGCGGCATTGAAACGGGAAGAATCGGCCGGAAAGATTGGTAACACGGTGGTTTTAGAGTGGTTCGGCCCTCCTCCAGAGTAATAGCCTACATCCACTTTTTCTGGTATTTCAAGTTAATTTCTTACAGAGAATTCCGACCCAAATTTTTCCTATCCCTTTCACCAGTCCCCTTCTTCCCCTTTTATATAGACTTAGATAGGGAAATAGGGTACTGTATCAGGGCTTAAACATCCCATCCCTTAATTTAGGGGGTTTGGTGACCTAAAAACTCAATTAGCCATACTTCCCTCAAATTAGGGGAGTGGTTTACCAAACTAATTACATTGGGAATGTGAGCGTCTACAGTAGCTGTCAGGCGTCCTACGTCCGGGGGCAGTTGATCATCACAGACGTGAGATCTAAATTATAGCATTCTGACCCTGGCTCGGGTCGGTGGTCACCAGCTTGGTGGGTCGAATCCTCTGCACCCGGCGAAGCCCTCGCCCCCCTCTCCGAGGCTATCTTCGTGGGACTTGATCACCTCCAAGGCTCCGCGATCTTCTTGTTTAGTTATCCTTCTCCGAGGATCTCATTACAAGACGGGCTCCACCTTTGGTGATGCCCTCACTGACTATCCTCGTGAGTGCTGGAGCGAGGGTGGTCTTTGACAACCCTAGCTCCCGACTCTCCCGATGATAGCTTCCTTGATGACGTGGCGATGCTGCGCTCTCTCTTTGGATTTCTCACCTTATAGTCGTCACTCTTTGGGGTCTACATCCCCGAACCTACGACCGAGGGTGAAAATAACTTACAATACCTGTCCTCCCATCCTGGAGGCACGCGCCGTGCCCTTTGGGATTCCTTCTTCGGGACGCTTCTTTCCTAAAAAGTTGCGCCGTTTAAATGTCGGGCATTAAATGTCCTGACACCTTTTGGATTTCTATCGTTTCAATGGGATTTGCTGAAATCAGGTCATAATGAGATTCCCTTCGAAAACCCCTAGCCGTTAGATGATAAGGGGAAGATTCCAATCCGACGCCCCAGAATTACGCTCGTGGTTTGGGGCGAAAAAGCGTGAAGAGATTTCGCCTCTTCGCTATCGCCTATAAATCTCCTCCTCTCTCTCAATTCACGAGTTTTTACACCAACCACCACTCCTCTTAAAAATATCGAGCTTTTTGATTTTTCAAAACTTCGATGAACTCGCTCTCTGTTCTTCGACTTCCGAAGATTTCACCGACTTTTTTCCGCCATCACCGCTCACTGCCTATTGGTATGTTCTTCAAACTCACCTTAGACTTCCACTCTCAGAGCAGCTTAAGGTTTAATTGTTTTGAGCATTTTTGGGGTTTTAAGAGGTCTGAATAGTGCTTTTCTTCTCAAAAAATGGCCGGCGAGTCTGCATCATCCTCGCCCGGTGCTCGGTTTGGATCCGAGCCCTCTTCCGAGCACTTCGAACCCACGCCACCAGCTTCGCCAGTGGCGCCCTCGCCGCTGCCGCCCCCAACGGCAGCAACGGAAAAGAAGAAGAAAATGAGGGCGGCGAAAAGGACTTCGGCCGCTCCAGTTCCTTCTCCGGTGACCGCGGTGAGCGGCCCGGCCTTGCGGTCCTCCGAAGCCACGGTTATTCGGTTATTCGGCCGAGGCTATGCCTACCAAATTGCATCAGACGATAGCCGCTCCGCAACTGCCACCCGGCGCGAAAACGATCGCCTTCGTCCACCATCGCCGCGGAGATTAAAGTCTCCACGTGCTCTGAAAACGACGTGGAGCACATCCGGGAGCAATTTCACTTGCTAGGAGACATAACCACCTAGGCGATGTCCTCGGAGGAGCGCTCCAACCGCCCGCCTCGTTCGCTGGTAGCCTTTAACAAGGCCATAATAAAGCACAGGGAACGGCTCCCACTGCATCCCCTCATCCGTGGAGTCCTTGCCCATTCAGGCCTCTCACCGAGTCAGCGGTACCCGAACGCCTACCAGATTATGGCAGGGATGCACATCTTGTGAAGGTTGCTATTCGAGGTCGACCTCACCACGGAGGAGGTCTACTACCTCTACAAGCCCTCCTCCAAGAAGTCAGAGGTAGGGTACTTCTTCCTGGCCCCTTGGGAGAAGAAGAAAATCATGATGACAAACTTGTCTTCCTCCTGTGAGGGATGGAAGGATAAGAATTTCTGGGTCGGGGGGAACTTCGACCCTTTCAGCTCCGTGGAGGGAGCCAACCTGTCCCGAGGAACTACAATGTTTTTGGTAAGCTTCTCACGTAGTTCCTTTCTTTTTGTTCGCTGCGTTTTCTTGCTAATATCTGCGTTTATGTTCAAAGTCCTTTCTTCACACCTCGGTGACCCAGGAGCAAGGCGAACGGATCCTGACCGCCCTTGCCTTCCCTGATGACGGCAGAGACGTCCGGGCACTCGTCTCTGAGGACAACCTGGTCACCCACGGGTGGATTTCTACTTGAATGGAGTTGGACCAGGACCAGCTCCGCGGGCACAAATCAAGCTCGAAGAAGCTGAAGACAACAACAGAGCCTTCGACCTAGGCCGTCCAACCGAAGAAAACTACTGCCTCCCGGCTGCCGAAAAGGAAAGGCGCGGCCATGTCTACGAAGAAGCCCGCGTCTTCCAAATCCGCGGCCCCCCATCGCCTCGGCAATGGAGTCCAGAGATGAAGACGAGGAGCCTACGTTGAGGCCTAAATGATCGCAGACGGAGTTCGAGGTTACTCCTGAGGTCGTTCCACCCTCACAAGCTGACACTCTCGCCAAGTCAGTAGGTGTACAGGGACCTTTGGGCATCTCGTCGACGATAATTCGCGAGGGAGTTTCATTCGGCGAAGCCGCGCAGCAGGCGCTCAAAGCCACGGAGGAGATCTTCCACGATAGACATCCTGTGGTCGCTCCAAACCCGCCACCAGCCCTGGTAGAAGATCTTCTTCTAAGCGTCGAGGACTTCCTGGTGGAAGGACAAGCAGATCCGGTTCCTCCAAGGCAGACGTCGCCTGCCAGACCCTCGACCCAAACTCTGCTCGGGTTGAGATGCCCAGCTCTCATCGTCCTCGACGACGGTAAGCAGTCTTTTCATCTGCAAAAATAAAGTTGTAGCATCTAACTTTAATATTAGCCGACACTAACCTGCTTCTCATTTGCAGACGAACTTTTTGGCCTCTTGGGGCCCTCGCCTTCGGTAGGGAGCTCCAACCGTCTAGCCCTGTCCCCGAATCTTCTACTGGGGACAAGGCCAAGGGGAAACAAGTGGTGGAAGACGCTCCTCGTTCGAGAACTCCGCCTCCGAAGGACAGCGATATTGCCCGTGCCGACGCAGCCGGCCCATCTTCATCCAAGGCTCTGGCTATAGAGACCTCAAGGGTAGAGTCCGCTGGGGTTCCCCAGGGTCCCCCTGAGGATTCTGCCCTTGCCAGGGATCCCTTGGCGGATTTTAGAGTTCCTCCGGCGGGGACTCCTTTTGGTAAGGGGTCGTATACTCCCTCGGGGTCCTTCCCCTGGATGCCCGATCTCGGTCCTATGCTGGATGAAATATGGTCCGAGGAGAGCTTCAGGCGGTTATCCGAGGAGCCGCTCCAAGCTGGTAACAGGGAGGGCATACGGCTACTCTTGAGGGCAAGATTTGCTGAGGCTTTCTCCTTCAAAGAACCACCACACTCGTTTCTAACTGTTATGTTTGTTGCAGGCTTTCATTGCCAACTTCACTTATTCCCAGAGGTCCGAGGTCATCTTCGCCCAAGGTAGGGAAGCTCTACTTCGCCTCCATGGAGAGAAACAGAAGCTCGCTGCCAAGCTCTGCGAGGCCTCCGCCCAGGAGGACATTTCAACGAGGATGATGGAGCTAGCCAATGAAAGCCTCAGGAGCTCCAGAGACCACGGAAGGGAAGATGCGGAGGAGATGGCTAAACATCAGGGGGAGTTGGAAAAAGAAAAAGCAGCTTGCGCAGAGGCGAATGCCAAGTTCAAGGTTGAGCTGGATCAGGCGAAGATGCAGCAGTAAGAGGCGTGGAAGGCCCTGGAGGAAGAGCGCCGTCTTTGTGAAGAGAACTCCTTCTCCGAGAAGGCAGCGTTCGAGGCAGCGCTCAAGGATGAGAAGGGCTTGAGAGTAACGGTTGAGACGAGGATCCAGGCACTCGACAGCGAGCTCAGAACTATCCAAGGCACACTCAACAGGACCGAGGCTGACCTCAACGGTGCCAGGGCCAAAATTTGCTCCGCCGTGGCTGACTATAAAAACAGCCCCGCTTTTGACAACCATGTCGAATTGAGGAGACAACAATGGATCTTTGATTTTCACCAGAGCGTGGGCTACCGAAACAATATCAAGCTGGCCACCATTGACGGTGCCAATCGGGTGCTGGATAAACTCAAGGCCCTTCACCCCGAGTGGAATTACATCGAAGACGTTAGGCGCGAATTCCCGCGTCTGCCTCTGCAGCCGCCCCCTTAGCTTTTGATTCTTTTCGTCCAGGGTCTAATCTGACACCCTTCATTTGTACCTTCATTTTCATTTTTATTCAGGGTCCTTCTTTCGGATGCCCGTCTCCTGTAATTTCTCCATAAATAAATAAAACTTGGCTTTTGCTTCCACATAAGTGTGTATTTACTTCTTATGCAGCTCACAAGTCTATTTACTTAATTTATACGATCAAATCCCTCCGGGATCAACTGTTAAAATTAATTACGTCATCTACGAGGATCACAACCCAAACTTTGCCCTCTCTGAGGGTCATACTTAAGATTAATTACGCGACTATGTAGACCGTGACTCGAATCTGAGTTCCTTCGAAAGATGCTCTGAGTTACTCCGGGTTCTTCCTTCTCCGAAGGATTATCCCAAACCAAGCTCCTTCTCCGAAGGAATGACCTTGGCTAAATCTAAAAGCCAACGTAATTTGAAAGCACTCTAGTACTTGCAACGGTCCCCGATGCTTTTGAATAGGGTGTGGCCTCTTGACTTATACGCTTTGGTGATCAGACTTAGTCTATTTTTTTGAAAAATTTTCCTAAGTCTTTCATGCCTCAGAGTTCTTTCCTTTAAGCGTACCTAGGTCTTCTATCTTCTTTGAAGAATAGAATGGTTCTAGGAGACAACTAGCCAAATATTTCCCAAGTTAGTCCCCGAACAGGTTTTCTTCTCTGACGAAAATGGCCTGACAAGACAAACCTTTGTGTGGCAGGAAGTTTCAACGATTAAAGCCTATGTAAGCCCTTTGAACTCACATGTTCTAGCCTTGCCCGTCTTTGGAGTACCTATAGGGCACACCTATTCCTTTATGGTACCTCGGATGCCCCCTCTGTCTCCTGGAGCGCCTCGGCGGTTGAGGAGACAGTCGAGGGTAGTGCTTCTAGGAGTCCGCTCCGCAGTTAATTCCTTTATACACTGAGTTTAAAGTCTACTCCGCAGACTTTTATTTATTTTTTTTTTGACACACTTGGTACCAAATTTGCTGAACTTTTATTCACTTATCGCTGAATTACAAAATAATGACAATACAAGAGGGAAAGTAAATTACAAGCGATGGGAGCCTATTGGTAATACTTCTTGAGATGCTCCGCATTTCAAGGATGTCTGATCGGGACCCCGGCGAGGTTTGCGAGTCGGTAAGCTCCCGATCGTAGAACCTCGATGACTTGGTAGCATCCCTCCCATCCGCTCCTCGATTGTATCTCCCTCCACGGCCAAGAGGGAAGTGTTAGTTGACTCGTCGAAATTTTTATATTGAAACGAGGGAACTCTTACTTCTAATGGGATCACCGTTTCAGTACCGTAAGCCATAGAGAATGGAGTTTCTCCGATGGCTGTTCTGGCTATGGTGCGATAACTCCAAAGAACTAATGGCAGCTCCGCGGCCCATCGTCCCTTGAGTGAGTCGAGACGTCTTTTCAAGGTAACTTTAATGATCTTATTGACGGCCTTGACCTGGCCATTATTCTGCAGATGGTATGGTGCTGAGAAGTCCTTGTTGATGCCGAGCTGATCATAGAGGTCCCTAACCGCCTGATTATCGAACTGGAGAGCATTTTCCGAAACCAGAGATTGAGGTATCCCGAACCTATAGATGATATGTTCGCGGATAAACTTCGTCAGGTTCTTCTCGGTGATGGTGGACAAGAGAATGGCCTCGACCCATTTGGTGAAGTAATCTACTGCTACGACAGCAAATTTGAGCCCTTCGGGCACCGTCGGCAACGGACCGATGATGTCGATTCCCCATTTGACGAAAGGCCGCGAGCAAAAAATAACTGTGAGCTATTCCGAGTGAGCCCGAATGAGTGCCGAGTACCTCTGGCACTTGTCGTACTTCTTCGAGTAATCAGTGGTATCTCGCTTCATCGTGGGCCGATAGAACCCCTACAACAGAGCTGTGTATGCGAGGGATTGCCCTCCAGCGTGATTCCTACAGACTCCGTCGTGGATCTCACTGAGGAATTTCTCGGCTTCTTTGTTACTAAGGCATCGAAGCAGCGGAGTTGAAACTCATCTCTTATACAACTTGTCGTTCAGTAGTAAGTAGTGCTCGGCATGGTACTTGACCCTCCGGGCCTGTTCTCGGTCTTCTGGCAGCTTATCCTCCTTTAGATAGACAACAATTTCGTCCATCCATGAGGGCACAGGATCAATCGCTCCTACCAAATCTCGCTTCGCGATGCTTGGCTCGGGGATGATTTCGATCGGGACCAAGCGTAGCAGCTCTGCATCTCTGCTGGTAGCTAGCTTTGCCAGGGCGTTTGCGTTCGAGTTATCCTCGTGATTGATATTACTTCATGCCTAGAGAAGTTTTGAAGTTTTGCTATGACCTTCTCCAGGTAGGCTGCCATCCTATCATTGTGGGCTTGGAACTCGCCTGAAATCTGAGAGACAACTAGCTTTGAATCACTGAAAATCTAGAGTGAGTCTACCTGAAGTTGTCTGACGAGTCTGAGATCGGGTAGCAACGCTTCATACTCCTCCTCATTGTTCGAGGCTTTGAAGGTAAATCGCAGTGTGCTGCTAATGTGATTATTCTCGGGGCTGATCAGCATGAGCCCCGCTCCAGAATCGTTCTCGTTCGAGGATCCATCCACGTACAGCCTTTACTTCGGAGGCTCCATTTGCCTATCGTGATCCTCCTCCGAAGGAAAAGTGAACTCGGCAATGAAGTCTGCCAGGGCTTGCCCCTTAATTGCAGACCGTGGTTGATATAGGATGTCGAATTACGTCAACTCGATTGCCCACTTAACAAGTCTACCCGAGACCTCCAGTCTGCACAGCACCTGTTTCATTAAGTGGTTAGTGAATACGACTACTGGATGAGCCAAGAAGTAATGCCGTAACTTTCTGGTCGAGGTGATAAGAGTGAGGGCGAGTTGTTTGAGCTCAGGATATCTTAGTTCAACATCGAGGAGGCGTTGGCTAATGTAGTACACCGGCACCTGCACTCCGGCTGCCTCCTCGACCAAGATTGAACTGACTACATGCTCTGATACTGCGAGGTAAGTGAAAAGCCTATCTCTTGAAGAAGGGGAGACATTTGTCAGTCGAACGGGAGACAAACCTATTAAACGCAACGATGCATCCCGTGAGCTTCTGGACTTCTTTCCCTCTTCGAGGGGAGCCTATGTCGAGGATGGCTCGGATCTTCTCCGGGTTAGCCTCTATTCCTCGTTGACTCACCATGAAGCCTAGGAACTTCCCAGCTTTTACCGCGAAGGTACGTTTGCTCGAGTTGAGCATCATGTTGGTTTGTCAAAGGATGGATGATCCAGGTGCGTGACATGATCTTGCGCTACTAAACTCTTGACCAGCATGTCGTCGTTGTAAACCTCCATCGAGATTTCTAGCAGCTCCGCGAAGATTTTGTTCACCAGCCTCTGATAAGTTGCCCTTGCGTTCTTCAAACGAAGGGCATGACCCAATAGTAATAAAGCCGACGATCGGTGATGAACGTCGTGTACTCTTCGTCTCAGGGAAACATAGGGATCTGGTTGTACCCAGAGTATGCGTCCATGAAGTTGACGAGTTGGTTGGAAGTCAATACCACCATCGGCAGGCTTTGCCCGCGAAGGTGGTGTCAAACAGTCTGCACTTGATAGCCTCAGAATAGCCATAAGCGCGTGCCCACGAGGAGTAGATCCCCAAGTGGTCGGAAGGGTCCCCGCTACCATCGAACAGGTTTACCTTTGGCAGCCTGAGACGGTCGGGGACGGGGGTAGCGAGAAGGTATTCCGTTAGGGGTGTGAAATCCTCATCCAAGATACCGTCGTGAGAAACCCCGCAAAAAATTCCTCGGAGGCGCGCGATATCCGCGGGTGAGAATTCCTGGGTCCCCGCTGTATGCCTGCTAGTAGCGGTGATAGCCAAACCCTCGCAGAGTCGCTCCCGCACTGAGAGTCGCGCATCTTCGATGCGGACCCCAGCATGTGAAGGCACATGCCTTGTGGTCTCTCGCGGCAAAGGGCCAAACCTATCAAAAACTGAGCTGGGCTGAGCCGGCGCTCCACCTCCTTCAGCGGCGGGCCGCGAAGGTCTGGCTTGGTCAGCCGACAGCCGCACTGTTTCGAAGCGGGCTATGGGTCTCCGAGCTGCCGTAGTCCGATGGCAGTGGGGATTAGAGGCTTCGTGCGTGGACTCGCCACCGGAGTCCTCATCTTGGGCTGCTGCGGTAATGCCTACGGCGGCAGCGTCTTCGCCGTCGGCCCTGAGCCGAGCCCAGAGCACATCGGCCTGCTCCGCGTCAGTCAAAAGTGGTGGCTGACATTGATTTTGTACCAAAATCTCCACCAATCCTATCATTCTCGCCAAGCTGTTGGTGTGAAATTTGAACCAACGCTGTGATCCGCACCTCTAGGCTGTGGTGCGGCAATGAAACGGGAAGAATCGATTGGAAAGATTGGTAACACGGTGGTTTTAGATTGGTTCGGCTCTCCTCCAGAGTAATAGCCTACATCCACTTTTTTCTGGTATTTCAAGTGAATTTCTTATAGAGAATTCTGACCCAAATTTTTTCCAACCATTTCTCCAGTCCCCTTCTTCCCCTTTTATATAGACTTAGAGAGGGAAAGAGGGTACTGTGTCAGGGCTTAAACATCCCATCCCTTAATTTAGGGGATTTGGTGACCTAAAAACTCAATCAGCCATACGTCCCTTAAATTAGGGGAGTGGTTTACTAACTAATTACATTGGGAATGTGAGCGTCTATAGTACCTGTCAGGCGTCCTACGTCCGAGGGCAGTTGATCATCACAGACGTGAGATCTAAATTATAGCATGCTGACCCGGCTCGTGTCAGGGGTTGCCAGCTTCGCAGGTCGAATCCTCCGCACCCGGCGAAGCCCTTGCCCCCTCTCCGAGGCTATATTCGTGGGACTTGATCACCTCCAAGGCTCCGCGATCTTCTTGTTTAGTTATCCTTCTCTGAGGATCTTATTACAAGATAGGTTCCACCTTTGGTGATGCCCTCACTGACTATCCTCGTGGGTGCTGGAGCGAGGGTGGTCTTCGACAACCCTAGCTCCCGACTCCCCCAAGGATAGCTTCCTTGATGACGTGGTGATGTTGCCCTGTCTCTTTGGATTTCTCACCTTGTGGTCGTCGCTCTTTGGGGTCTACGTCCCCGAACCTACAACCGAGGGCGAAAAATAACTTACAACAAAGGTTTTCGTAAAATACTTTACAACACTAAGCTTAGTTAATAAGCTTTCCTTATTCAAATGTGTTTATTAAATCCCTTTTCAACTAGGATAATTTTTACAAAATATTCTTAGGCTGGTGTAGTTGTTTAAACGTGATATAACTGTTTCTTAAGAGAAATGCTCGATTTTTAGGAAACCAAGTCTCGCTTCATTTTAAAAGGCCCGTTTAATTTAATTTGAACAACTATGGTTCTCATCTCACTATGTTTTGGCTGTACTAAGCATGTTTAAGTCTCGACACCTGTTTTACATTAGTTTGAGATGTCATCGAACCTTCGATTTCAGCTAAGTTGTGGAAACGCCGTTTTAACTCGTTCTTTAAAATTGTTTAAGGGCAGCAAGCTTGACATTTGGATAGGCATATATATTTGATTCCAAACCTTTCTTGACAATAGAAAAAGGGTGCACAATTTCCAACTTGTAAAACATGGCATTTTTTAAACTAGTTTTGAGATCTTGCACGAAATCGTCGTTTTCGATTAAATATTGTTTTTAACTTTTTCAAATCTAATTATTAACAATAAGATAAGTTGCTTCGAGGTTCTCAAGAGATTTTTCACTCCTTTTTGTTACCTTTCATTGAAGCTTGAATTCTGCACGAAAACGATTCTCAAATTAATGCTTTCGAACCGTTTTCATAGGTTTTAACCGAGACACTCGTTTCATCGTGTCTTTTCGGTTACCATTTGGTTTTTAACATAAAAAGTAATTAAAAATATTAACTAAAAAATCAAATAATGAATCAAACAAACCATGATAATTGCACATGTTTGGATTCAGATTTTTAGAAGAAATTTACTAAATTTTATCTTTTGAACGGTTACACTTCGGTCTGTTGGAAACTGTCGTGTGCATGGCGATTTTGAAAACATTTTTTTTACATTTTAAACACATCTATGCATCCATGCAAGCAATCAAAAGACTAAACCAAAAATTGAAGGGTCACGGTCACAAAGGATCCGAGCCCTCGACATGCAAGCAAACCAAACAAACGAAGAAAACTGACCACAAGTGGAAATATCCAGAAGCTAGCCGATCTAGCTTCCTTAAACTTGTGTTTGGCAAATCTTAACCATATAGAGGCCATACCTAAGGGTTTGAGGAAATATAAAACTCATACCAATATACAACTCATACCTATATACATTCATGGTTAACCTAAGGAGGCTTAAGGAAATATAAAAAGACCTCATATCGCTCAAGGGTTTGAGATATACCTAGCTTTCGGATTTCTTTGAGTGTCCTTCGGCGTGCTTTCTTCTTGGCCAAACGGTCACCTAAGTTTTGCTCCAATCCACTACTCATGGTTTCCTACCTCTTAAAACAGAATAATAGGCTTTGGTTAGGTTTTTGGAGTACAAAACGCGGAGAAAAAACTAGCCAAAGGTCACGGTTATTTTACCTTGTGAATGCTAGGATTTGAAGCCTTCGTTGCTCTTGTTCTTCTTGCTCGGCCTCTCTCTCTCTCTTTCTATCTCTACTTCTATTTTCTTTTCTCGCTTTCTCTTTCTCTCTCAAGCTTTCTATTTTCTCTTTTCTCTCTCTATCTCCCGGGTTTTTCTCTCAAGATTTTGAAAAGAAAAAGCAAAAATGGGAGATTAAGGGTCAAAAACTTATTTATACTTAAGAGAGTTTTAGAGAGAATTTCACTTGTCGTTCTCTCTCTCTCTTGGCCCACTTTTTACACTCTCTTTCTTCCAATTATTTTAAATTCTCAATTAAAATAATTGATAAGTCCTATGGTCTATCTTAGCCCTTAATTCATTACATCAATTAATCCAACGGTTGTAGTTTATCAAGAGAAAACTTTTCATTTTTCAAGGCTCTCATCATTAAGTTGCTTGGAGAATGCAACTTAATGTGATATTCTCTCTCTCTCTCTCTCCTCTTCTCAATGGACGAACCTTAATCATTAATGTTCTCAAAATATTTATTCCATCAATTATAATTAAATTAGTTATTTCCACCAAATCTTGGCCCTTGATTCAAACTTGGTGTTTAAGTATTTCAAATCCGAAGGATAGTATTTACCAAGAGCACCTAAATTGAAAAAACCTTTCAATTTCCCTTTTCTTTCTTCAAAATAGTACCCATAATAACCATTTTGTTGGTTGGTTGGTTTAAATGTGTTACCAATGAAAAAAATCATTGGATTTATTTCATTGGTTCACTACTTATACCACTAAGTCCATTAAAACACCCAACCATCTTCTCATACTTGGGCCCACGGTTTTTGCTTTAGTTTTGGGCCTACAATTATTTCTTAGCTCTCCAAACCCACTAATAGTTATTTAGGGACGGTTATGGGCTGGCCCAAGGGGTTGGGAATCTTTCCCGAGGCCCGTTTCGTACAAAGAGACCTAAACGTCCCTTTTTCAAGCCATCGGTTGAGGTTTTAACCTAATTCGAATTCCGTTTAACCCGAGACTTAATGAGACTTACCTATGTCACTAGAAACTTCTAAAATACTGTTTAGAAGTCAAATATTAAATTATAAGTGTTCGTTCCGAGCTCGTTACCTTTCTTTAACCGTGTTTACACGGTTTATCTCGACTTTTCTAGTTTAAGCCGTTTCGTGTAACCCTTGCCCCCAGGGTTATCCTTTTCGGTACTTTTCCGACAAACGAGTTAGTCGTTTTTATTTTTAACGACCCTTCGTTAAATTGATTTTATCTCGCCTTGCGATTAGGAATCACTCCCATCATTGCATTATATAAATTATGATTAGAATACTTGTGCTTATATTCTTGGTGGCCATTTATTTTAAAATCGACTCCTTAAAAAGCAAATTTGCACCGTGAGTCCCTGAACTTTCAAGAAATTACAAAATTAGCCCAATTTACAAAAATGACCATTTTAGGGTTGTAATCTGTTTTTAAGGATACATCATGATTTATAATCATATTATTAACCGTAGTTTCAAATTTAAAACCATTCCGAGTTAAAACGAAGCCGAAACGGCTTAAACTCAAAAAGTCGGGATAACCGTGTAAACACGGCTTAAGAAAGGGAACGAGCTCAGAACGATCACTTATAAATTGATATTTGAACTTCTAAAAAGTATTTTAGAAGTTTCTAGTAACTTAAGTAAGTCTCGTTAAGTCTCGAGTTAGACGGAATTTGAATTAGGTCAAAACTCCGACCGATGGTTCAAAATATGGGCGTTTAGGCCTCTTCGAGAGGAACGGGCCTCGGGAAAGGTTCCCGATCCCTCGGGCCAGCCCAAGACCGTTCCTATTTGACCCTTAGTGGGCTTGGAATGTTAAGAAATAATCCTAGGCCCAAAATCAAAGTGAAATCCGTGGGCCCCAAGTGAGAAGAAGTGATTGAGTGTTGTGATGGTTAAAGTAGAATAAGTGACGAACCAATGAAATAAATCCAAGGATTATTTCATTGGTGGCACGTTTAACCCAACCAATCAGCAAATGGTCATCATGGGCGCCATTTTTGAAGAAAGAGAAGGGAAAATGAAAAGCCTTAGTGTTTTTACTCTTGTTGAATCCTAGCCTTAAGATTTGAATCCCTTAACCACCAAGTTTGAATCAATGGCTAAGATTGATTGGCATTATCAATTAATTAGCATTATTGGAATTAAAATCTTGGAGAATATGTATGAATGATATCCAGCCATTGAGGTGAAGAGAGAGAGTGGGACTAGTCATTAAGTTGCTTAGAGAATGCAACTTAATGATGAGGGCATTGAAAAATGAAAAGTTTTCCTCTTGATAAACTACAACCGTAGGATTGGTTGATGTAAAGAATTAAAGGCTAAGATGAACCAAAAGATCTAACAATTATTTTAAATAAGGAATTAAAATAATTGGAAGAGAGAGAGAGAGAGAGGAAAAATTCGGCCAAGAGAGAGAAAGAGAGAGAAAGAGACAAGTGAAAATTCTCTCTAAAACTATCCTAAGTATAAAAGGATTTTAGACTCTTAAGCTCCCATTTTTGCTTTTCCTTGGCAAAAGTTTGAGACAAAATCCGTGGGAGAGTGAGAGAGAAAAGAAAAGAGAAAACTTTGAGTGAGAGAGAAAGCAAAGAAAAGAAAAGAAAATAGAGGCTAGAGTTATAGAGAAGAAGCCGAGCAAGGAGAAAAGCTTCGAAAACCCTAGCTTGTTAAGGTAAAAATCCGTGCCTTGTCTTAGCTCTTCTCCATATTTTTTGTAACCCTAAAACCAAACCTAAACCTTGTATTATTCTGCCCTAAGAGTTAGGAAGCCATACGTGGTGGTTTGGAGAAAATCCAAGGTGACTATTCGGCCAAGAAGGAAGCTCGCTGAAGGGAAGCTAAAGGATCCGAAAAGCTAGGTATAATTTCTAACCCTAGAGTGACGAGAGGATCTTTTCATTTCCTTAAGCTCATTATATTAACCATTGATGTAATAGGTTTGATTTGTAATTGTTTTGCAAGGCCTCTTTAAGGTTTAAGTTTGCCGAACACGAGTTTAAGGAAGCTAGATCGGCTAGCTTCCGGATATTTCAACTCGTGTTCGGTTGTGTTTGTGTTTGTTTGGCTTGCATTCTAGGGTTCGGATTTCTTGTGACCTTGAGTTTTTGTTTGTCTTTTTATGTGTTTGCATGGCTGCTTGTTTATGTTTAAAATGTGAAAATGTTTTCAAAATCGCCATGCACAAGACGGTTTCCAACGGACGGACCGAAGTGAAACCATCCGAAAGATAAAAATTGGTAAATTTCTCTTGAAAAATCCGAATCCAAACTTGTGAAAATACCATGGTTTGTTTGATTGTTATTTGAATGTTTTAGCTACTGTTTTTAATTAATTTTTGTGTTAAAAAACAGATAGAAACCGAAAAGACACTTAGAGATAAGTGTCTCGGTCAAAACCGTGAAAACGATTCGAAAGCGTTTAGCTTGAGCATCGTTTTCGTGCGAGATTTAAAGCTTCAATGAAAGGTTTCAAAAAGGAGTGAAAAATCTCCTTAGAACCTAGAAGCAACCTGTTTTAGTATCAACAATGAGATTCAAAAAGAGTTAAGAAGAACGTTTTTTCGAAAACGACGCTTTCGCATTATGTCGCAAAACTAGTTTAAAAAAAACGCCATGATTTTATAAAATTGAAAATTGTGCACTTGTTTTCTACTATCAAGTTAGGTTTGGAAAAACATATAAGCATTTCAATTATAAAGCTTGCTGCCCTTAGGCAAATTTTTAGAATGATAAAAAGAACGAGATAAGTTTAAGGGATCAAAACGCGTAGTCAAAACCGAAGGTTTGAGGAAGTCTCAAACTAATGTAAAACAGGGGTCGAGACTTAAATGGACTTAGTCCAGCCCATACATAGTGAGATGAGAACCATAGTTGTTCAAATCGAACTAAACGGGCCTTTTCAAACGAAACGATACTCGATTTCCTTGAAACCGAGTATTTTTCTTAAGAAACGGTCGTAGTGCGTGAAAACCACTATACCGAGCCCAAGAGTATTTTGTAAAATATATCCTAATTGAAAAAGGATTTAATGAAAACTTTTTAAATAAAAAGAAGCTTATCAATTAAGCTAAGTGTTCAAAAGCATTTTGCGAAAATGTTAAACGAACAAGTGACCCGTCTTAGAGACGTTTAAAATTTCAAGGCCATTTTGGGCCTTCACTTTGTTGAAAACCTAAATCCTTAGTGGGCCTAACAGCAAGGAAGCTGTGAAGGCCACTTTGGGCCTTATTTTAGCCCGAAGCCCAAATTACCTGTTTGGGCCTCAGAAGTAGCTAAAGCCCAATTGCATAAAGGCCAACCATGTAAGAAGGACTTGAGCCTTGTAATGGGCCGCCTTAAGTAGCCCAATCAAAGTAAGTCATTAGAAAACCCATCGAGTTAAGATTAGACTTTCCTAAGCTCAGCCGGACTTTGAATAGTCTGAAGATTTCAAAAGACGAGAAACCGTCTAGGAAAGTTTAAGATGGAAACCTGAGCACTTACGAATTAACTCTTATAGTTCGCTCTCGTATTTACGAGACGGTCAAACTAACGAGACCATATCTTCTATTCAAGGACAAGGAGACACGAAGGTGGTCGGAGCTCAGATCAAGTTCCCGAAAAGATCTCAGAACCGCCGCAACACCTATAACTGTAAGTGGCGATGCACCTACAACACCGAGTGTATATATGTGTGAAATGTTTGCTAGGGTGCATTAGTACTTTGTGAATAAATGTTGTGTGAATGCTATACTTTTGTTATGTGTAGTGGATAAACTATAATTGTCAAAAGAGAACCCTAGCATGAATAAAACTCGAATAAAACGTTCGTAGTTAGATATAATCTAATCTTTAGATTAGATTTTCATAAGTCTCAGTAAAAGAAAATAAGCTATAATGAAACTCATCGGTGCGCGTTCGCTGTATCCAATCTCCACCGAGTTTACAACTCGAGTGTGAGATGAAGATCGGCTTTAAGCCGAACCTATAATTGAAAGAGAAACAGCTTAAAGACAAAGGAATGCAGACTCGACCCGCCAGTAAATATTAAGGCTGTAAATGCCAAGGTAGAGTCTGGACCTTTGATTTACTAAAGAATGAGTAAATTATCATGATTAAATACTTATTAAAGGATTATGAAAACAATTAGATATCGATCCTTGAGATCGGTAAATCATAATACAAATGGCATAGCCGGGTTCTTACCCGTGCGCTATGCCTTACGAACTGTGGTCCGTCAGAATAATCTTGTAGAAAAACTTACCCAGCCTACTGTATGTTTGTTATGAACCCCTCGAATGACTAAATCAAAGGTCTCGTACCCAATCGCAAGAGGTCAAAGTATGGGACTTGTGAGTAATCCATCAACTATTATCTTCAAAGATAAATAAAACTAAATGAAATCCAAAGCCTCTTGCAATATTCCGGTTTTCTTAACCAGTTAACGAGGGGATAAATAATGAGAAAACCTCAGTTTGTTGTGTGATCAGACAAGGGGTTCAAACATAGAAAATCCCAGTCTGCTGTGTGATCTGACAAAGGGGTCAAACGTACTAAATCCCCATCAGCTTCGTGATCTGACGAGAGAAAGTATATCAGATTTAAAGTCCCGATTCCTCAGTAAACGAGACGGAAGGGACAGAGATCTGAAATAAACCTCAATCCTCCGACAGGAGTCGATAGGAGGTAAACGAATACAATCTAAAGATTGAAAATAAAAGTCGATGGTACCGCTTGGCTCCAAGAGAAGAGAGCCCTGGCTCCGAGAGAGAGAGCCTGCTCCTTGAGGGTGAGCTTATTCCTCACACAAACCGGCCAGTTGAGTGTGAGTCAAATTCTGTGTGACTGCCGGGAGATTGATCCTCTCCCCGTCTGCGCGCTAGATAAATCGCGGTGACCATCAGTGGATCCCAGACTTGAAAAGATGTCGAGCTCGAATAGTCAAATAATGAAATGATTGCTGTGTGAAAAGATTAAGTCCGGAGAGAGTCTAACGAGACATTCCTCCAGAAGGACTATAAATAAGCGTGGTGGGTCCATAACCGATCACGAGGCCTTGACGATATGAGGAACAAAGTTGTGTGCAAGAGACTCGCCAATGAAGTCCAGTTGTCTCCTCAGAGAAAGGTGAATTAAGGGGGTGATGCGAGTATGCTTAGTGCAACGAGATAGAGCCACCTTACGTAGGAAGCTCGATTGTGCGAACCGAGTACGAAGTACCCGGTTATGAAAAAGTGAGAACTTAAGAGACATGGGAATACGCAAGGGTAATAGGATAACTTTGTTGCATTTGCTGTGTAAATGGTGTTAGTCGGTATGGGACGGCTAACCCTCTCTGTGTGATTGTTGTAAATTTGTGAACTTGATGCATACCATTTAGCGTAGACTAGTTCGCCTTTACTGAGTTTATCAACTCATAAGTTATCGGTGTTGTAGGTAAGAAGCCAAGGAAGATGAAAGAATAGGAGCTGGCGGAGGTGGTGTGTGTGGTATCCGTTGAAGAGAATACCCGTGGCAATATATTTTTCGCACTTGTGTTACACTACAAACAATTTATGTTTTGATGCTGGGACGAGATCCCGAGGGTTTTAAGATTTTGATATGTAATATCACATTGACAAAAGACTCTATGTGAGGCGTATTTTATTTTGAGACTGGGACGTGATCCCGAGGACTCCTATATTACAAGTATGTAATATTATGGTAGCATCTATGCGCCATTAAACTTATTATGTTTTAAGTTGATTTACGATAAAGACTTCCGCATTTAAAAAAAAATTACGCAGAATTTCCACTTGAAAGAGTTTAAAGGAGTTTACAAATAAGTTTGTACTCTCCTGTCGCGGCCGCGGCTGAGCCGGCGGGTCGTGACATTTCAGTTTCGTTTTAACTCGGAATGGTCTCAAATTTGACGCTAAAGTTAATTATATGGTTATAAATCATATTGTAACCTTAAAAATATATTACAACCTAAAAAGGGTCATTTTTATAAATTAGACTAATTTTGTAATTTCTTAAGAGTTTGGGGACTCACGGTGTAATTTTGTATTTGAAGGAGTCAATTTCAAATTTAATGGCCACTATGAAATCAAACACAAGTATTTTAATTATAAATTAAATAATACAATGATGGAAGTGAGTTCGAATTGCAAGATGGGATATAAATTAATTATCGAGGGGTCGTTAATTATAAAAACGACTATCTCGTCTATCGAAAAAGTACCGTAAAGGATAACCTCGGTGGCCGCGGTTACACATATTATCTATTTATGTCCAGCAAGTTTTTATATTTTTGACAAATTGGACTTTGAACTTTTGATATTGTTGATTGAATATAAGGATGTAATTCATTAGGATTTTGAATTTTCATTATTTTAGTGCATTTAGATCTCAGCTTTTAAGTCTGAAATGGTTGGAAACCATTGGGTTTTCATTTGGAGCAAAACTAGTACGAAGACCAAATATTGGAGGTTGAAGAATTTGACCCCCAATCTACATGTTGTCTTTGTAGTCAAGTGACAAACGATGTGTAATTTGAACAAGATATTTGGCATAAACGATGTATGGTTTTGTTGTTGTTTCTGTAGAATACAAGGGAAAATGACATATTAGTTTTTTGTCGTTTCTGTAGAGTAAAGAGCAAATGACATATTGTTCTTTTGTCATTTTTTCGCATAATTTTTCGTTTTGCTGCAGGTTTTGGAAAAACAAATGTTGTTTCTATGGAATTTTGCCAACTTGTATTTTTGCTGCAAAAATTTAATAATTTCAGTTTTAATACATTATTTTGATAATTTTAATAATATATTATGTATAATGAGCATTTATGTTTGAATTATTGCAGTTATTAAACCTATTAATTTATCTTATATGAAATGCGATGTTCGTGAACTTAAGGCTGATAACTATAAGGTTTCGAAGGAGAGAATTATCCTTCATTTAGGATGGATGGATGTTGATTATGGCATTAGGAAGGATGAACCACCTAGTATTACTGAAATCAATACTCTATATCAGGTTGATCATTATAAAAAATGGGAGCCATCCAATCGCTTATCTGCCATGTTTATAAAGATCAAAATATATGTGGCATTAGGGGTTCTGTGGAGAAATATGACAATGTCCGATCACTACTGAAGGCCATAGATGATCAATTTATGGCTTCGAATGAAGCATTGCCAAGCACCCTGATTATGCAATTCTCATCCTTAGCTTACCGGGATTAGAGGCGTATGTGATCATATCATGTGCATGAGGGATATAGCAGCTCCGCTGAAAGAGCTTGATGTTGTGATGATAGAAACTTTCCTGGTTCACTACATTCTCTGCACTCTGCCCCAACAGTATGGTCCCTTTAAGATCTCATACAATACACATAAAGACTAATGGTAAATTAATGAACTCTTGACCACACATGGTCAAGAGGGTGAGAAAGTGAAGTTGACTGTTCAAGGAAAGAATAAGAAGGATTATGCCAAACAAAAGGGAAAAGGCAAGATCCCTACCCAGCCAAATATTAAAAAGAAGTCAAAGTGCTTCTTTCATAAGTAGAAGGGGCACATCAAGAAAGATTGCCCCAATTTTAAGATCTCGCTTGACAAGAAAGGTACTCAACTTTCATTTGTTTGTTGTGAATCCAGTATGACAGATGTTAATCATAACACATAGTGGATTGACTTTGGTTCTTCAATTTATGTTACTAATACCATGCAGGGATCGCAAGACCTTCGGAAGCTAGTGGGAGGTGAGCAAGACATCTACTCTAGAAATAAGATGTTCTCACATATGGAGGTTGTTGGAACGTGCAAGCTAGTTCTAAGTAGTGGTTTCATTTTGTATTTAGGAAGAATATTTTATGTTCCTAGTTTTTTTTTTTTTTAAGAATTTGATTTTAATTTCCAAACTTGTATCAGTTGGATATGCCTTTAATTTTTCAGATTCTTGTTTCACTTTAACTAATAAATCTAAAATTATTGGATATGGTACTTTGTCTGATAATCTTTTTCGTCTAATTTACAAAACAATGACAACTATACTACTATGCACATTCATGGAAATATTGGTATCAAACGATGTGGATGAAGAATCCTACATGTTATGGCATCGCAGATTGGGACACATCTCCATTGAGAGAATTAAGTGATTGGTAAATGAAAGGGTACTTAGTTCTTTGAATTTTACTGATTTTGAAACTTGCATTAACAACATTAAGGGAAAACAGACTAAAAATTTTAAGAAAGGTGCAAAGTGGAGCACAACAATATTGGAGATCATTCATTCACATATTTGTTTTTCAGACATACATTTTAATGGTCCAAAGTACTTCATCTCTTTCATAGATGATTACTCATGATTCATGTATATCTATATGCTTCATTCCAAAGACGAAGTCTTGGATACCATTAAAGTTTTCAAAGTTAAAGTAGAGAATCAATGTGGTAACAGATTAAGATAACGAGTACTGATAGAAGTGGATAATACTATGGTAGATACACGGAGAATGGACAAGCATCTGGTCCATTTGTGAAGTTTCTTCAAGAATATGGGATAGTTGCCCAGTACACCATGCCTGGTTTTTTGAATCAGAATGGTGTGACAGAAAGAAGAAACTGAACTTTGATGGACATGGTGAAAAGTATTCAGGGTAATACAAAACTCCCTGAGTCGTTGTAGACTTAAGCTCTTAAGAAGGTTCTGTATATATTAAGTTCCAACCAAGACTGTCCCAAAGACACCTTTTGAGTTATTCAAAGGTTGGAAACTGAGTTTGAGGCATATACGCATTTGGGGATGCCCGTCTGAAGTGAGAATTTAAAACCCACAAGAAAATAAATTAGACCCTAGGACCATAAGTGAGTATTTAATTGGATATGCTAAAAGGTCGAAAGGGTATAGGTTCTATTATCCATCTCCCAGCACTAGGATTATGGAATCAAGAAATGCAAAATTTCTTGAAAATGACTTGATTAGTGGAATTGATAAGTTTCAGGACATACTTTCATGAGACATAGTTTCCAACAAGGATCACTATGAAGTTCAACCCTCTAGCTCAAACTATAGATTGATATACATTAACACCCCTCAAGTTCAAATGGGTATTAGACAACTAATTGCTGAAGTTCCACAACCTGCTGAAATTGATCCTATAGATCAAGTTCTTAATGAGAAACAAAAAGATATTGTTGAACAACCAGTTGAACAGCAAGTTCCTCAAGAAGATGATGGTACAAAATAAAGGAGATCTACTATAGTCAGAAAGTCAATAATTCCTAGTGACTACATTGTGTATTTACAAGAACTGGACTATAACATTGGAGCCAAAAATGATATTGAAACATTTTCACAGGCCACGAGTTCTAAGAAATCGAACTTATGGTATAATGCCATGAAAGATGAAATGAATTCTATGGGATCTCGTTAAGTTGCCTAGTGGTGTAAAAACTTTTGGATGTAAATGGGTCTTTAAAACAAAGAAAGACTCACAGAAGGAAGGAATCGATTACACAGAGACATTTTCTCCATATCTAAGAAAGATTCCGTCTGAATAATTTTGGCATTAATGGTAGCTTATTTTGATTTTGATTTGCATCAAATGGATGGGCAAACGAATTCCTTAATGGTGATCTAGAGGAAGTGGTTTACAAGAACCAAACAGAAGAATTCTCTACTACTGACGATGGGCACTTAGTCTGTAAGCTCAATAAATCCATATATGAATTAAAACAAGCCTCCTATTAGTGGTATTGGAAATTTCATGAAGTTATCACTTCATTTGGTTTTGAAGAAAGCGTCATGGATCAATGTATATACAAAAAGGTCATAAGATTTATTTTCTTGTGCTATATATGGATGATATTTTGCTTGCAACTAATGACAAGGGTTTTCTATATAAGAGTGAGGCATCTTATGTCATTGTCATTAAGATCCATAGGGAAAGATCTCGAGGCATTTTAGGTTTATCTTAAGAGACTTATATTAATAAGATCTTAGAAAGATTTCATATGAAGTGTTGTTCACCAAGTATAGCACCCATTGTGAAAGGTGAAAAATTCAGTTTGAATCAGCGCCCTAAAAATAAGTTCGAAAAGGGAAGAATAAAGAATATGCTTTAGTAGTTGGAAGCCTTATGTATGCTCAGGTCTACACTAGACCTGACATTGCATTTGTTGTTGGAATGTCAAAAGATATCAGAGTAATCCAGGTATTGACCACTGGAAAGCTGAAAAGAAAGTGATCAGATATCTTCAATGAACAACAGATTACATGCTCATGTATAGACGGACCGATATTCTGGAGGTGATTGGCTACTCTAATGCAGACTTTTCTGGCTATGTTGATTCATGAAAATCAACATATGGTTACATTTTCATACTTGACGATGGAGTTGTGTCTTAGAGAAATGTGAAACAGACCTTGACTACTACTTCAACTATGGAGGCTGTATTCATTTCTTGTTTTGAGGCTACCTCGCATGGTGTATAGTTGAAGAGTTTCTTATCTGGGCTTAAAGTTGTGAATTATATTTCTAGGCCATTAAAGTTATTTTATGACAACTCAATTGCAGCATTTATAGCTAAAAACAACAAGAGCGACAGTCGAAGTAAACACATCGATATTAAATACTTAGCCATTATAGAACGTGTTAAAGAGAAGAAAATTGTCATTGATCACTTTAGCATTGAGTTGATGATTGCTAATCCTTTTACTAAAGGCATGCCACCAAAGACTTTTAAGGATCATCTAGTTCTAATGGGACTTGGTTCCACAACGTGATTTTTTTTTTTTGTACGTACATTTAGTGTTTTCAATGAAACACTTATTCAGTTTGATGTTTTCTCATTTGTTTCGTGCATATATTTATTCTTTTAGTTATTTTGAGAAATAGCATTTTGTTTGGACCTAGAATAAACATAGGGTTTATTCATAAAATTTTATGGTCTAATATTGAAAGATTATATATATATATATACATATATAAATCTTAATACATGGAAGATAATACTCGTTTTAGAGGACCTATCGCCATGATTCGTGTCTGCTATCTCTTATATGATAAGTGGTGGAATATACGTAGACCAAGTAGGAGAATGTTTGTTTTTTCTTCCCAAAAGCTCGGCAACTATCGGAACCAATCAAAGGAATTCGAAGGAATTCTGAATGTTGTCCATGTGTGATGCCACCCTTCAATTAACGTGCTAAACTGATCCCATGAGTCTCGGGATCACGTTCGGGAAAATTGGCCATATCTGTTGCACGTCAACAACAGTCTTGATGATGGCAGAAGCTATATGTGAAGTGCAAACTTATTTTTTGTCCCCTAATTCAAAATCAAAAACACCATCAAGGGAGAGAGTTAGGCTTCAGAAGAACCAAAACCGCAAGCCAACGCCGATACTGACACCGACACCGACACCGACACTGATTTCGAATCGTGGTAATAGCCGGAGGTAATTAGTCGACCCATTCATTGCTTCCGCTGTATTTCTGAAGTTTCAAAAATTTAATAATTATGGTTATTCATTTTTGAATGATGGAAAAATACTCTAATAATCACAAGTTGGTGATGTTTTCTGACCTCCATGGGCAAAAGGCAATGCCAAAGAGTTCATCAGGAAGCACAGAGAGGCGCTGGAATATGATTTTGTTTGTTTTAGAGAGTGTGTTGTTGGATTTTTTGAAAGACAAAAACAAAAGATTGTATTATTATTTATTTTTAGGTATGTAACTTTGTTCTGAATAGATTGTGAAGATCAGAACAAAAAAAAATGAAGATAGGGAAAAAGAAGAAGAAGAAAAAGTAGGAAGATAACTAGTAAAATGACTCTATAAGGTGTTCTCTTGTATGTATTATTATATGACTTTTAGGGAATATAAAATTCGTATATTAAACCATTGAATTAAATAATACTATTGTGTAATAAATTAAATAATTAATCAAATTAATTATTTTTAATTGCAATTCTCAATAATCAAAGTTGAAATGAGGACCTTGGACCTATAATTTCAAGATCCAATAATAAATAATTATTCAATTTATTAATCCCGAAGTTATTACACCATAACCCAGGATTGAACTCTTGAAACTACAAAGTAATTTACTCAAAACATTCATTACCCCATTGATATAATCATTTTATGAAATTGAACCTTCCATAATGATTCATAATTAGAGCTGGATAAATTATTATTTTGCCCCTCTAATTATTTCTCAATCCTTAAGTACCGTCAGATTCACTAGTGAACTATTAATTTATAACTTATTAAAAACTAGAGCTCTCAAACCGTTCAGTTTTGAAAACCGACACTTAAGGGGATCATCAAATCTTTCTCTTAAAGAAAATTATCGATTCCATGTCTGTAAATGGCATTCTCAACTGTTTGTATTTTCGGCTTTCGAAATGCAAGTATTTAGCCCATATCCAAATAGACTTTAGCGAATAAATCAAAAAGTCCATCGACAAAAATAAAGAGTTTGTGAACACTCAATATTAAAGTTGATCCTCATATGAGCGTCTTATGACGTACATCTAGGTCATTATTACGTTACTTATATAAAGATCTTAGAATAATGTCTTGTCCTATCCTATATGATTAAATTGTATAAAACGTATCTACTCAGCATCTCAACACTAAGAATTCAGATAAAATTTTCATATTCATAATAAAAGTGGATTACATTTCTAATTACCAATCAAGATGTCTAATTTGTTTTTAATTATGGACATATTATACTATATTATCTATAATATTAATAATCTTTTGCACACTTATGCAATAATATTATAGTTTATATAATATATTATGGACTATTAATATTCATTTTTATGTAATAAAACATAAAACACTCAAACCAGAGTATAAATATTTTATTTATTAATTTCAGCAATTATTTACAAAAAAATTACAATAATAATATTTTAATGGCACACTCCCAACAATGAGTGTGTTAAAAGAAAGTGCAAATCTTTCTCAATAATTGAAAAAAAAAATGTAAAATTGATTATTTTTAAAATCAAGCACTAAAAAGATGATTATTACAATTTCTTGAACAAAAGAATTTAAAGACAAGAAGGCACTAGGTCAAAAATTAAATTTTACCAAAAAAAAATACAAAGCACAAACAAATAAACACACAGATTTGTTTATTTTCATCTCTTTTGTTTTATTTCAATACATTTTATAATATATAATTGTTAAGCACCATCTTGATTTGGCAGGATCGTCCTATAGTATATGATATATCATAATTTTACCTTATTATTAGCATACAATACCTAAATTTATGTTAAAATACTTTGATTTTGTTTATATTAGTAATTTCTTTGATACATAAATGAATTGGGAGCAATGGGAGCAAACATACCAAAAATAAGGAAATTCAGAGCAATATTAGCTGAGGCAAAATCAACCGTTATTTTGTTATAGAATTACATAAATATTTGTTAAACTTTTATATGGCATATAGCATATCATATTAAAAATATTTAAAAGAGCTTTCCAACGGCATATCATAAGCACGATTCTGACAAGTAACGAAACGCACGTGTAGCCTCAGGGCGCCTTGATGCCTAGAAACAAGCGCCGCGGCACGATTACAATTTCAGGTCCAAGACACTGTGAAAAAGCTCCAGACACCTGAACAAAGTCCACGATTACCTTAATTTATTCTAAAACTAGAAATAAAATACTTAGACCTTGAAAAAGGCATCTTCTATTGAGTTTAGAGCGTATTGGAAGCGAGAGGATAGACTTTCCTGCAACGGAGTTGTTTTGAGCCATCAAGAGTTTTTTCTTTATGCTTTTCTCTTCTTTTTCTTCATTTTGTTTTCTAGGACTACGATATAGCCTGTAAAGTGCAAAATATTTAGTATTAGACTTAGTTGTTATGAAAAGTTACTTTGTGAGGAGTTCTTATAAGTTTTATAAGTGTGTAGGGTTAAAACCTAATTTTTCAGAACTATAACAGCCATTTAGCCAACCCCACTCTCTCTCTCCCCCCTCTTTACTCTCTTTCTCGTTCAGTTTCTCTCCCTCAAAAGTCCCTCAAAGCCATCCCTTCACCATGCTAACTTTGTGCACATTTTTCGCCACCACAGTAAGAGGCGGCATGCACTACTACTGGAGAATGGAATTATAAGTGGCGGGAAACACCGAAGACCCATCGCTCGACCTTGGGAACGTCGTGGCTCGCCGTTAATCAAGGTAAAAGTTTGGAAAAATTCACGACAGATCTTTTGGTCGCCGAAACTTTGATGAGCCGTAACTTTTCCGTCCGAATTTCGATGGATGCAATTTTTAAGCCATTGGATTCCTCGTGAAGAGAGCTACAACTCTGTCAAGCATCATGGACAAAGTTACCGAAAAGACTATCTCCGGAGCTTCGTCGAAAAATCACAATTTTGAACTTCCGGAGTAGATCCCGGTCATTTCGGGATGAGTTTAGGGAAACGACTACCACCAATGTGTTTGGGGAGTTGAGGGCTTCAAAACCCAATCTTGGTTCATCAAATTCGCCACCGTTGGCCACTGTTGAAACGAAATCCTAGGTCATATATGTTTAGGGAGATGACGTAGGCCATCTTTGGTTTGTTTTAGCCCTTCTAGCCTACCCGGTAAATAATTATATGCCCTTAGTCACTCTTTTTTAGCCTTAAGTTATATTACCATTTGTTTGTTGTCATCTATATAGAAGCCTAGTCTTAAACAAAAAATCAAGTCCCAAAACATAAATCTTAAGCACATATACATCAAAATAGAGGAGCGAGAACTAGGGAAGAGTCATTAGCATCGAACCGAAGCATCTTCATGAAAGTGTGAAATTCTGAAATAAAAAATGATGAGAAAAAAAGTGTGTAAAAAAAGTTAGCGATGCCTCACAAATAAAAAAAAAACAGAGCTAAGAGTAATATTCAAATAACAAAATAATAGAGTTGACAACGGGTGAGAAGAAATTGAAAACCATGCTGGTTAATGCATTTAAGATATCAAATTCACTTGTATAAGCTTATAAAGACCTATTAACTCGTGATTGTGATAGTTACCTACGTTAGTAGAGATAGTCGGGCGAGCCTATGCGCTAATGAGCTATATTACATATCATTTGATCTTAGTCCGCACAAATTGATCGAGAGTGAAAGAATAAACATGATTGGCTAAAGCACACACACACGAGAGACTAAAGGTTAGAGAAAACATGAAGGTGACCTGAGATACGATACTTGTGTGAAGCTTGATTTCATTCTAAGTTGATCTACATTTTTTATTAATTCTTTTTTTGTTGTTAACTTGAGACCTTCATACATGAAACTTAACTTGATCACTATGCTTAAAGAGTTTAGTTTGTTAGGTTAGATGTTTTGATCGAGGACTAACAAACTCTAGTGTAGGAGTATTTGATATATCGTAGTTTTATCTTATTTTTAGCACACAAGAATTTAGGTCAAAATACTTTTATTTTTGTCTTTATTTATTATTTCTTTGATATATAGGTTAATTTGGAGCAATAGGAGCAAATGGAACAAAAACGAGAAAATTCAGAGCAATATGATCTGAGGCAAAAACAAATGTTATTTTGTGGTAGAATTACATGTAGATTTATTGAATTTTTATATCTATTGCATATCAAACTAAATATTTTTGAAAGATCTTTCCAACAACGTATTATATTCACAATTCTGACTAGTAATGAAGAAGAAATGATGTTTTGAAAATAAGTGCACGTGCAGCCTCAGTGAAAAAGTTGTAGACACTTCGAAAAAGTCCAAGATTACCCTAATATGACCTAAAACTATAAATAGGACACTTAGACCTCGAAAAAAAGACATCTTCCATTTAGTTTAAAACGTATTGGAGGCGAGATGAGAGGCATTCACGTGACGAAGTTGTTCCGAGCCGTCAAGACTTCTTTCTTTCTCCTTTGCTCTACGTTTCTTGAGTTTGTTTTATAGTTCTGCGATTTAGCGAGACATAATTACTATGATTGTTGTTTTCTATTTCGTTGTATGATAATTAGTTTGATTTGTTCTTAATGCTTGTGTGATGTTGATCAAATTATACGTGATTAAATAACTTTCAATTAGAAATCGAGAGAAAATAATTGGAACGTGCTTTTATCAAATTAACATAAAAGGATATTAGGCTAGAGATAGCTAATATGTTTGTGTGATACTTTGAGTTCTCATTCGTAATGCAATCTATTATTTAATGTGTGAGATCGAGAGATGAGAACTTGATATTAGTATTAGGCTAGTCGATATTCGAGATAGATTAATTAATAAATTAGTGAATTCCCCGTCATCATAGAACAGAAATTCAATGACTTGAATTAACTGATGCTAGTAATTAGTCTAGGTGAAATCGAAAGCCCTAGGTTCTTTTACTATGCTTTAGAACTCATTTTAGATAACATTATTTATTTATTTACTATTCTTTTATTTAGTTTGATACGAGCTCAAAAATCCGGGCGTTGCAGCGGGTTTATTTTTTTAGTAAAATAGTAAAATCTAATAATAGTCATTTGAGGCAAAGTAATATGGACAATAAATTTTAGAGAATTCAAAGAAAATAGTCATTTTTAGAGAGTGATTTTAAAAATTCTTAATCTTTCAAAATTTTAAGAAAATAGCAAATCATAAATTTTATTACCTTAGTATAGAAATTTATTACAGTGAATTTTATATGTGATTTTATTGTGGTATGAAATTTCTTACCTTGGTAAATTTTTCTGTGATTATTGTTAGGTTTTTGAATTGTGCTATTTTTTTAAAAACACAACATGCAAAATGACTATTTACCTAATTGACACTAAATTGTATATACAAATATTTAAACATATATCTCATAATATTGCACGTTAAATACATAACAAAAAATTAAATATTTATAATATTGCATGTTATAATATTATATTTTATAATATTAGATGCTAAATATTTAGACATGCTATTTTATAATATTGCATGTTATAATATTATATTTTATAATATTAGATGCTAAATATTTAGACATGCTATTTTATAATATTGCATGTTATAATATTATATTTTATAATATTACATGCTAAGTATTTAGACATGTATTTTATAATATTTCATTAAATACATAACAAAAATCAAATTGGGACTTTAACATTAAAAAAAAAAATAGGTACAAAAAAAAATAGAAAAACATTAAAAAAGTATACCATAGATTCTACAGTATTTTTTCCTATATATGTAAAAATTTTGGCTTTCAAAATGATTTGGTAATATTTGGAGACGGAGGTTTTTTAAAAAGTTGTCGTTATTAGACTTAATAGAGAGATGGAGAGAAGTCTAATTGCTGAAGAAGAATGGGGAGAGAAAACATTAATGAAGAAAATGGAAAAAAGAATTCAGGATTTGTTTAGTTTGACTCAACAAATTCTAAGAAAATTAATTATTTTTGTGTGGGCCCTGGAGCAAAAGTGTGAGAATAGTTCTCATGCTCAAAGAGAGCAGAATTTTGAAACGCGAGACTATTAAATGACGTGTTAAAGGTATTGGACATGAAAACAATAGAGAATTTCAAAAGGCACTTTAGTAATTCGACATGAGTACTGTAGAAACTATAGTAAATAACCCATTCTTTTTAGTATATACGAGCCTGAAAACCCACGCGTTGCAGCGGGTAATTTTTTTAGAAACAATGGGATAAAAATTAATAATGTATAGTAAGTCTTAAAATTTACATAAGGTAAAAATAAATGTAAAGAATAATATTTACAGGGACATGTTTAGATTACTATATGTTACAATAATATTTGTTAAGTATATAACAAAAAATTGTTAAACATAATTATTGCAACATTGGATTATATTATTGGGGTTAGATATCTATGTTCATCTTCTCTGTATCGATTTAATCGTCATTTTTTATTGAAGCTTGCGAAGAGGAACCACCTGAACCATACGAAAAACCCCAAAATTTAAAAAGAATTCGACATTTGAATTAAATTTTTTATAAAGTGTTAGTATAATTTTTGTATTATTGTTAATTAAAAAGCATATGAATCGAATATGTTTAAAAATTATATAATACTATGGCATTGGAATAGTTTATAGCAATAGTAATATATATTATAATACTTATTGGAAGAAGCTTGAATTTTTCTATTTGATTTGCAAATCTATATACAATACATTCATAAAAAATAATATTAATAAAAATAATAAAGCAAGATATGTAGTTAGTTATAATTAAATATATTAAGTTAAAAAATATTTAAACATATTGTAATTACCTTGCTTTTAGCATCTGGGTTTCTTGTTTGTTCAAATAAAAAAAAATATTAAGCTGGCTGAGGTATTGGCCACATATGATTGTCGTGCGTTATTAGTATGAAATAAATATATTTATATAACATGATTATTATTTATTAACCTAAATATTTGAGTTAAGGTAAAATACCTAAATATTTTTTCACTTACTTAGCAACAAAGATTGTGACAATTGTTTGGCCAGTCATGTGCGCAATTTCTTCATTAAATTTTTCTAACATCGCTCCACATAATGTAACTTGTAGATTTTTACTACTGCAAACAAAGTTAATTAAAAATTTTAATTAGGGGTTATTACATAGTGAAATAGAATATTCGACAAATAAATATAACTATTGGAAGAAGATGGAAAAAATAATTTATTTTTTTCTTTGAAATTATTTTATTATTATTGTTTGATTTTTCAAGTGGTTGGACGCTCGTCATAACACCAATTTCATCTAATATAAATGAAATATGCATTAGTAGGTGGATATAATGAGAATGAAATTTAATTTAAAAAATATTTATATTAATAGTAAGGAGTTTAGAATATTAGCAGTTAATACTTTGTTATTTTCAATCATTGAAGATAGCTTATTAAATTAACTAAATTGAATTTAGGAAATGAAACTGATGCTATTTCCTATGCGATGACGATGAAAGTTGTCGCTCTTGTAAATTACAATGTAGTGACATGAGGAACAACTTTGTCTCTTGGTCGGTGGTGGCCAACAAAATACCGCCGTATTTCAAAGACCCCTTTGATTTGTATCTTTGATAACGCAATATCAAAGTCGCGAGCTTTGGTTGTGGCCTAAAATATATCACGCTGCTAAAAAAAATTAATATCCTTTTTTAAATTAAAAATAATATGATTATTTATGAAATGATCTTTGTTAAAATCTTACCTCTTCATCAGGTAATATATAATCATGACTAATGATGTGGTCAATAGAAAAATTATTGTTAATCCAAGTCCTGCAAATTTGAATTACTATGACTTTGTACTAATGTTGTGGTTTGATTGATTTGATCAAAGTGGTGATTTTTGTAGTTTATTTGTTACAATAATGATCAATTTTATTAATTAAAATTTTTTTGTTAGAGAAAAAATATTGCAATAATAATTATTTTTATAATTGAATATTAGTTAATTTATATTATTTTTGTTTAATATTATGTAGAACTTCTTTGTAAACAATTTTTTTCACATAATTTGAGTATTTGTTTATCGAATCGTGAATTAATATATATAATCCTTTTGGAGGTTTAACTCTTGATAAAGCAACATATAATTGACAATGAGTAAAAATTTCATTCTCGATATAAAGACCAATTTTGTCTACAGATTGTCCGTGACTTTTATTTATTGTCATAGCATACGAAACTTTAACTGGAAATTGTCGTCTTTTTAATGTAAAAGGCTATTTTGATTCATGAACTGTCATTTCTATTCTAGGGATATATACTTTTTCATTTGTAGTATTTGAATTTATAATTTGGCATTCAATTATTATGTTTGTTGATTGTGTTATCGCTAATCTGGTTCCATTACATAGTCTAAGTGATTGATTTAAATTTCTTAATTGATGTTCCGATTTTAAGATTTAATTCATGTGGTGGTAATCCATTAAAATTTAAAGTGTGTAAAAATTCTTCTGGATATAAAAGATTCAGTTCATCAATATTTTCAGATGAAGTCATAATTGAATCATAACTATAATATGTTTTTGATTCTGTAGGTACTAATGATAAAATAAATTGATTAATTTTATCAACTGTTTTATTTTTTGGTGCTACAATGGCACGTTGTTTTAGATATTCAATGTTATTAAAATTATATACAAAATCATTATATATTGAATGTGAAATTTTTTAGATTGGATTCGAATCATATTGTAATATAAAATTTTTTGGTATTTCTATGCACGTAGCATTTTCATTTTCTGCATCTCTTATTCCTTCTATTGTACCATTACCAATGTTTAAAATCCATTCTGAAAATTCGGCGATCTTAGATTTTTCTTCTATTGATAAATTATCTTGTTTTAGTCTCATATTTTCTGTTAAATTTAAGATTTCAAAGTACGGCCAGAGGTAAGAATTTATTATGGTTGCATCTATTATATGCTCTTTTGTTCCAGATGTTATAACAGGTAATATTTGTCGAAAATCACCGCATAATACGACAGTCATTCCTCCAAATGGTTGGTGATTATTATCTCGTAAATCTTGTAGTAATTTATCTAAAGCTTCAAAACAGTACTTATTATTCATTGGGGCTTTATCCCATAATATAAGCGACGTTTTTTCAATTAGTTTTGCTAATTGAGTTTGTTTTTGATATGACAAGTAGAAAATTTATCAATTAATAATGATATTCGAAATCTTGAATAAGCAGTTTGACCTTTTGGTAATAATAAAGATGCTATTCTAGATGACGCAACGGCTAAAAAAATTTCATTATAGGATCTTATTTTACTAATTATTGCGTTCCATGGATAGGTTTGCCGGTTCCACCATGTCCATAAATAAAGAATAATTTTTTTATTTTGATTTTCAATAGAATTTAAAATTTTTTCATATATGTATTTTTGTTCATTATTTAAATTTTGTACTAGTGTGGAATTTTCTTCTTTTAACTTATTGATATCATAATTTAGTTCTTCTCTTAAAAGTTTGTTATTTAAATCATCAATCAATGATTCTGTTGGTAAAGGCAAGTTGAAATTTTTTAAACTTGATGAATTTAGGTTTAATAATTTTTCAAATTCATATAATACGTAATTATACAATTCAAATTCAGGTATTTGAAAGTTTTCATTGTTAAATAATTTTCGCATTTTATATATAATATCATCAGTCATAAGATTCCAGTGTTGGTCAAAGAATTTTATGGGATCATTTACGTTACAAAAGAAAAGAATTATAACGAATAATTGTCTCAATTGACTTTATGTTGACCAATTTGAAGCTTATAAAATTGAATCATTCTATTCTCTATCATCTCCAAGCAATCCTAATACATGACATACTGATTGATATGTTGGATATGCTATATTATTAATTGTTCGTAGAGCCTCAAAGATAATGGCTCTTTTTTTGTGATTTAATAATAATCGTAGATAATATAAGTCGCCTGAATTTGGATAAACGTAATATGTTCGTCCAATTGTGTGACCACTTTGCCTAAGAGCCCAAATATTATCTTTATTATTCCATACCTATTTTTTGGGAAATTGTATATATGTAAGCTCTTTAGCTTCATTATTTAATTTATTTGTTTCCATCCATTCAGTGAAAGTTATTTTTTGAAGTCTGGCTGTCTTATAATATTTTGAAGACTTTGATTTGAACGGAATGTAACATTTTGCCTATACGATAAATGAATTGATAATCTTTGGACAGCAGGATTTCGGTGATGTACTGGATATTCATATAATCTCCATATAGCTTCATATGGTATTATATATCGACAATTAAGATAATTATTAATTTCATCTACTTCTTGATTTTTTTTTCCATAATTTTCAATGATTATGTTCTCTTCAAAAACGGCCCTAACTCGATCAAGTCCTTTGGTTAGATATTTAAACTAATATTTTATTAACATAGATTGTGAACAAATTTCAGTATTAATATGTGCACAAAATTTAAGACATAATTCTCTGTTATAAGGTACAACAAATCTGTTGTCTAATTTAATATTTTCTTTTTCAACATAAAAATTTGTGTTCCAATGTTTATAGTTAATAATTCCATTCTCTTCAATTGTTGTTTCATTTCTAATTTGTTTTGGGAATTTTTTTGAACAAACAGAGTTTTTCATACATTGAGCATTACTTTTAGCTAATCCACATGGTCCATGCATCATGAATTCAGCTACAACTTCATACCCTAATGGATCTTCTTCTGGATTAGGTATTTCTGCGGCAATTAGTTTGTCTATTCGTGATGGTTCATGAAGTTTTTCATCGGGGTGTAACCAAAATAAAGAATGACAATGTGGTAATCATATTTTTTGGAATTCAACGACATATAAATCTGCAATTATTGTTCCAAATATTGTTCCAGACTTAATAGTTGCCAATAATTGATCTAATTTTATGTTGAAAACTCTAACAATTATATCTGGTCTGTCTTGAGCTTTTTGACCTGGAATCATAGAAAGTGCTCTTGTTATTTCTGGCCATTTTGCGTTACATGTGAATGTAATAAATAAATCAGGATTACCGTATTGTCTGTAAATTGCCATTGCATCTTGATAATTTTGAATCATATATCTAGGACTTCCAGTATGACTCGAAGGAAGAACTATTCTTTTTCCTATAGCATTTGCATCTGTATCTCCCCTTGTTCTAGCATCTTGGATACCTTGATAAATTTCTGATCTTAAAGTTTTTTTATTTTTTCTAATATAATATTATCGTTCTTCTTCAACAGAAGCATATGCATCTACTAAATATTGTTGAAATAATCTGCCGCCTCGAAATAAAGTAGTTTCTTCGTTTCGGCGTTGTTGTAATTGATAATAATAAAACGCTCTCATCGGAATTCATTTTCTTGAAGATTGCTTACTTGTGTGATTAGTGTTCCATTTTAAATCAATTCTATATCCATCTTCTCCATAGGGAAATAATAAAGGATATTGTAATGACATATAGGATGGATGTAGTTTTGTAATTCGTTGTAAATTGTTTGATTTAGTTTCAACAATTATATCTCTTCCTTTTTCATACTCACCAATGTCTCCAATTATTAATCCACTAACATCATTTGAAGTAGGTAAATCATATTGACTATTATCTGTGTTTCGTCTTCCTATTAGTTGAAGTCTTATAGAAGGTATTTCTATTTCCTTATATTTGTCTCTCATTGTTCGGAAGAGTTTTACTAATATATTTATTTCATCTAACATTTTGATTAATTTTTCAATAATTAAATCCGTAATAATCTTTGAAGATTCATCAAAGAAAATTGTTGACATTCTATTTTGGATGTCATTTTCGGTTTCATAAACATATAGTTGTGCAAATCTTGGAGGATTATTATCTTCTGGTAATAAAGATCCTAATAGATGATGTGCTTGACTACTTATTTTAAAAGTTGGTGGACCATGAGAATAATTTATAGTTGAATCTATATTTGCTCCAAAAGATGTAAAAGCCAACATTGAGTTAAATGCTCGAATATTTTTCTGAAATATAAACTCTCAGATCCACCATAATAATTTAATAGATTGGATAATATAGAATGAGTTTTTTTTAATAAAGGTAATTCAATTTTCCCTGTTTTACAACATAAATTAAATTTTGCTATTTTATTTTCATTAGATTTTTCATTAAACCAGAACAATGCACCACAATATTGGCAAATATATTTACAATCTCTAAGATATAAATAAAATGTATTTGGTGATATAGCAGAATATAATGTTTCATTTTGATTATTAGAAATCATTAAAATTCTATTTGAAGTACGTCTAGAAACATTTGGCTGAATAAAATTCGTAAATTCATTTTCATTATTTATAGAATCTATATTGAGTATCATTGAATTTATATTATCATTATTTTTACAATTTTTTTTTTACTTTTGCAGAATGAAGCACATGAATCTTGATTTTTTCTTTTCTTCCCCATAAAGCTATAAAATAAACATAGAAAATGCATAAAATTGTTAGAACATACATTTAAATAAATGACCTAAACTTAAAACTATACGAATGAGTTAACATCTAATTTGGTATTTTTATAAGATTCCTAAATAATCTGCCTATAGCTAAAATTTGAAAATTTTTATTTCAAAGAATTGTGTTTAAATTTTTCTTTTTCACAATTGATAGTAATTAAAAATTAAGAACTAAAATTAATTGAAAATAACATTATTTTTGTAGATTTATAATTTAAATAATCTGTGTTTAACCATTTATCAAATAAATTAACATTAAAATTATTATCTAAAGCTTATTTTAAAAAATTATCCAAATCAGAATAAAAACAACTTAGTGGTTTAAGAAATTTCTATAAAATTACTCTAATAATATATCTTCAACCCTAACAATCTAACATGGCTAAATATCTTTTATTAAAAATATTTGGTGAAGATAATTAAATTATTAAGTTTTCTCTAAATTTATTCAAATTAAAACTATTATCTAAAGTTTTATGGAAAGAGTATGATAATTTAAAATTTATTGAACCAAACACAAATTCAAGTTACTAATTTAAGTGATTTATTAATTGTCAAAATTAGTTTTATATTTTTAATCTCTATGATGAACGTGTATATTATATTAAATTGATGTCAGAATTTATGTTTAAAAATAAGTTAGTTATATTTCCTACTAGTTATTATATTCTAATTCTTTGTGATTAAAAATACTCAATAAAAATAATTACTAATACATTACATTTTTAGATTTTATTCATATAAATACAAAAATATATAACATATTTGACTAAATAATTAATTATCATTATTCCTAATATTTGTCCACTATTTTTTTAATGCAATTAAACATTATTATTGTAATATTGTAATCAATATAAGAAATAATATTATATTAGTGATTTAATAACTTACCTATAAAGTTTTATATTCTTTAATTTTCTTATTGTTTTATATTATTATTTTTAATTATCTTAAAAGTCTAAATTACATTAGCAACAACACTTTATTAAATTATTATCAATCACAGATTTAAGCGAAGTTTTTATAAATAAGTTTAAACAATATTATAACAAATACGAAGGCAACAAAATAATATTTTAATTTATGTTTATGTCACTTATTTTTCTCTTATCTTTATTTTTATTTTTTCATTCACATATTAATCATAAATATCAGTTAAGGAAACAAAAAAGAAATTAATAACAGTACAATTTAAACATATATTTATCCAAATTGAATTGAATTGAAAAATAGAAATTACAAAATAACATGAAATAAAATTGAGGCTGGACTTACGATTTCTGATGTACCTGCAGTAAAAGGATGAAGAATAAATAGTATAAGTAACATGATTAATAGGTAATTAATATAATTAAAGATTATGAAACTTAATCATTATATTTTATTCATAGAAAAAGGTTTTTAAAAAATGGCTTAGATTGTTTTTGTTTGCAAATATGTAACAGCAAGACATATTCGGCATCAACATTCATGTAATCATTGGACCATTGATTTAAATAATAACCGTGCAAACAACTGAACAACTGTTACATACAGTAGATTATTTATTCAATCAAATAATTTGTTAATTTAGAGATATAATTTCTCTTTCTTCTTTGCAAAATCCATATCGATAATAATATAAAAAGAAAAAAGTTGATTTATGATTAGAAAGAGAAATAGTTAGCTACTATATTTATTCACTATAGTGTACATGATTGACTATAGTTAGCTACTATATTTATTCACTATAGTGTACATGCTGCAGACTTTTTTAGGTAAACAGCTGCAATAAAATGACAACTAAGATTAACTTTTTTTTTACATCAATAAGTAAGATATAATAAATACTCTGACTAACAACAATTGACAAATCAATAAACCATTTCATTTAATATTTGATTTCTTTAGTTTTTAAAATTTTTAGGTGAGATTGATTATGAGTATATTAAGAAAAGTTATAAATGCTAGTCATAAATAACGAACTATTAATGCTAAAGCAGAAAACAACCTTTAGAACAAACATTCTTCAGCCCACAAACAACTAATGATGAGAAGGAACAATAAAACAAACTAAAGAATAACTCATTAAATACAATCAAGAAAAAATTAATAATTAATAAAAGAGCAGTAAATATTATGTAGAACATACATATTTATTATCAGAAAAGACAGATTTGAACAGCAAACAACAGTAAAAGAACAAAAAAATTAGTATTGTTTTACTGAATGATTTGAAAAATCAATATATAAGATGCTTACCTCAGCCAGTGGTAAAAGTCTAGTAAACAACAAAGAGTAGTGATCGCTTGGATTTATAAGATGAGGAAAAGAAACAGAGAAAGAAAATGGTAATAGAGAAAATCTAGGAAGATGGTGGCTAAATGTAAGAGACAGTGAATAAAATTACTTTTACACCCATATTTATAACAGCTAAAATAACTAATAAAAGATTGAAAAATCAAGATACAAATCAACAGTATATAATACAGCCACATAATCAAGATTATTCCAGATAAATCCATTCATTTTAACAATTATAATATTTTTTATAATATGTTTTTTTAAAGACAAAGTCATAAAAATAATACATAGATTTTTTTTAAGAGATCATGAATCATTAATAACAGTCTATTCATAAACAGTTGCAAAAGTAATAGTAAAGCACAACGTAAACCGTGTAGATTTAAAAATAATTCTGAATACTGTTTGCAACTAGTGAAAAGCAACAAATGTAATTGATAACTAATTTTTGTAATATATTTGGGAATTAGTAGTAGATAATACTCTTAATTTCTTTTTTAATAATTATATATACAACAATATTTATACCATGTGAAAATAACAATAAAAATTTTGAAAAAATAATGACATAAACCGACATTAATTAATGCAAGCACATAGTCAGCGTTATTCCAGAAAAATCTATACTTTTAACAATTATAAATTTTTTTTTTTTTGAAAAGACCAAGCTATAAAAAATAACAAATACATAGATATTTGTAACAAAAGAAGAATAATTAATCAGAAATTGGTAATGAACAGTTGCAAAACACTCTGCAAGGCACCACATAAACGATGTGCAATTATGAATGCTCAAAAAAGACTGTTCACAAACAGTAAAAAGTAATGATAATTGATAATAATTTTTCTAGACAATTCGAAATTAGAAATTGAAAATAGCTTAATATCTTTTTTTAATAATTACTTTTGCAGTCAAACTTTTAGATCGTAGGCAAAAAAACGTTTCAGAACAAAATAATCGACAAACGCTACAAACAGTAATAATATTTGTAAGATCACAGATACAGCCCATAAAAAAAAAAAGACATGGCTATATAAAATCAGCGTAATGCAGTTTTTATGAAATTAGAATAACCATATATAAAATACTTTGAGTTATATAGCATAAAATAGTATAAACATAAACATAGAAAAACCAACATGCATTTACATATACATAAATATTAACATCACAAATAAACTAACCAACACGATTGAAACGGAAATATCAACACTCCAATCCTAATAGAACAAACGTCAAACATAATCACCAAAATCAAAGCAATATTATAATAATACAATTGAAACAAAATAAACAGAAGACTTAGCCGTATTAAGCAGTGAATGAGTCTTCAAGACAACAACAACCGCATCTCCAATCACACAGAGAGAACATCAAGTCTTCAAAGAAAAAAAAAATCAGTCAAAAATAGGAACAAAAATGTAATTAACAACGCAATCAGATTACACACCAAAAATAACTAAATATTTCAAAATGATAATCAATTTACCTTTGAACTCGAAATCGAATAATAAATCACATAATAACCTTTCATACTTTTCTAACAAAAAAAAAACAAGTTTTTCTAAGAAGATCTAACCGAAAATCGAAACACAGATATATAACAATCGAAAAAAATGATAGGAAAAATTGTTAAATAAATGAAGGAATGTATCTCTAAAACCGAAAAAAAAAACTCATATTATATTTGTCAAAAATGCCAATGAATAAATCTAGAAAATTCAACAAAGATTTGAGGTAAAATTTTTTAACACCAAAACCTAAGCCCAAAAATAAAATGAACGGTTACTTAAAAAGACAATAAAGTAGATACAAACCCATGGACAAAGAATTCTATTTGTTTGTTCAAAAATCCAAAGAAAAAAAATGGCAATAATATGAACTACCAGATCTGAAAATGTTATAAAAAAAATAATTTGAGACATTTTTTTTAAATATGAAATGTTGATCCCAAAAAAAAAATCCTCCAACAAACAGTTCAATTTGTCTCTTTCAAAATCGAAAAGAAAATTTTTAAATAAACCCATCTCTCCAAACCACAAAACACCAAAACAATAGACTTTGATTCATCCTCTTTTCAAAATCTAGAGGGAAAAAAATATATAACCAATCTATCCAAACCAAAAAAAAATTTGCGAAAGGATCGGCACCAATAAGCATCACTTAAAAAAGAAAAAACCCACCCAAAAAAGAGATCAAAACTAAAGCATATGCGAATAAATTGCAAATAAACTATGCATAGCCTGAAATATAGCACCGACTAAAGTGATAAAAAGGAAGACAAATGTGATTTTTGGTGAAAAAAACAAAGAACATCAAGGATATAGCAAAATGAAAGAGAGAGAGAGATAAAAAAAAAATTTGAGTGCGGTGGTGATAAGAAAATGGGGAGAGAAATGAAAGCAAAAAAAAAAAAGTTACGTCGGTGGAGATAAGAAAATGAAGACAAACAAACACATAAGCTAAAGTGCCAAACCCCCATACAATAGCCCAATAAAATTACCAATAAACCCTTGAAGACATAATAATTGGATAATAATAAGACGACCTACAATGACAATTCAATAAATTAATTAAAATTTACGAAAAACAACCTTAAAAAATATCGGATAAAACTACTCAAAAAGGGCAAATTAGTAATTGCACGGGGAACTGTAGAAACTACAGTGTTTTTTCCCTTCTTTTTAGTAACATAGTATAATAATAATTCTTATTCATTAGATTGTTCAACTAGAGTTATAACTATAGTAGTTTGATGATTAGCAGGCCTGAGCACAAAAACCATTTACCCAAATTACCGCCCGCTCATTACCAAAACCGCCCAAAAAATGAAAAATTTGGGGCCCGAAAATTTTTGGGCAGTTTTGGTAATTATCGAAACTTTTTTGGGCGATTTTTGTTTAGTAAATTGAATGTTGGTTTATCGAAAACCGCCCAAAATGAGGGGTGCGTTAAATATATATATATATATATATTTTCAATAATTTTTAGACTAATAGTGGCGTGGCCCCCTTAGGTTTTCTTTCCAGTTCCCACTTCACTTTACATTTCAATTTCTTTATATCTTATAATATATTGAGCTATTTAGTATTTACAATCTTTTTTTTTTTTTTGCTAGAGATCGTTTCATCATCTATAGCTAAATCTTCAACTTCGAAAGGACCACCTCCTTCTCGACCACTAGGATTTTAGTTTACAATTTATTTCTTTTTGAATTTGGATGTCTTATGGATTTGAAAAACTATGATAGAGTTTGATTATATTATTGTTACGTTGTATCATGTAGATCTTATGTATTTTTAGTTTATGTGAAACAATTTATGGATTTTCAGTTTTTTTTTCTTCTCTTTTTTGCTTGATTAATTTTTGGTTACTAAAAAACCGACTAAATTCCGACCAAAAACCGAAATAAAATACCGAAACCAACCGCTAATTTTTAGGGGGTTTTTGGTTTTCATAATTCGAATTTTGGTTATATTACAAAATTACTGAAACCGCCCAAAAACTGAAAACCCGCCCAATGAAGGGGAGAGAAATTAAAGCAAAAATAAAAAAGTTACGCCGGTGGAGATAAGAAAATGAAGACAAACAAACACATAAGCCAAAGTGCCAAACCCCCATACAATAGCCCAGTAAAATTACCAATAAACCCTTGACGACATAATAATTGGGCTCCAATGACAATTCAATAGATTAATCAAAATTTACGAAAAATAACCTTAAAAAATATCGGATAAAACTACTCAAAAAGGGCAAATTAGTAATTGCACGGGGAACTGTAGAAACTACAGTGTTTTTTTCCTTCTTTTTAGTAATATAGTATAATAATAATTCTTATTCATTAGATTGTTCAACTAGAGTTATATAACTATAGTAGTTTGATGATTAGTGAACAAATTCTGATAGAATCAAAACTCTATACATTACTTTATTACTTAAAACGATATCATATACTTGCAATTTGGCACAACATATAACAATATTATTAGTTGGTAGAACAAAAGAAAATGCAAGTATAATGAATTCAAATCGTCAATAGTTTTCATATTTATTCGTTACTTTTCAAATTAGTTTGTTACATTGACCTTTCTTTTGTTCTTTTATTGTTATTTTATTTTTATTTACTTCTAATGATTTTAAACACATTAAAAAAATCAAATTTACTAACTCAAGTAAAAAAATAAATAAAACAAACCCACTCTAGACCCAAAAAGAAAAACAAAAACCCAGTAGAGAGAGAATTTTAGAGAGCGAAATGAGAAAACTTAACTGAGAAAAAATTGAGTATTTATTTAAATTAAATATTAAAAATATAGTATTATAATACTGATCAAACCAAGCATAAAAAATATTCCATTACATTTAAGGCCCTACGGTTCCAGCCTAATCTGAAAACAATCAACAAAAGGTACATAAATCCCTAACATAGTTAAATGAGGCTTCAAACTCCCAGGTGAGAGAGCTAATCTATATTACAATTTTTGAGTCACCCTCTAACAACGCACTCTGATCACAATCCGATTATCATACATTCTTCCAACATCTCGATACGCCATTAGGATTCCTTTACATGGCGCCACCGTCTCGGCGATAACCACATTACTCCTAACTCCTCATGGCGAAACGCTCCACAGTTTCGAACAAACTTCTTGTCATTATTACAGATCGGACACACGGTATTGGTCTCCATTATAGTAGGACTACGCTTGAGGCTATATGGAAGAACATCTGCACCTATCCTCCACAGAATCACCTTCAATTTTTCATGGATCTTGGAGTCAAGATTAGTAAAAAAATAAAAATATAAATAAGTAATATCTTATCATAATGTATATCAATCTTTAAAAAGAAACATTTAGCCTTAAAAAACAAAAGTTACAAAAATTTTCTGCAACAAGATCTACAATGAACCATTCAGCCATATATTCTGTGATCTGAACTTATCCTGCGCTAATTTGAGATTCAATTCACATTTCTCGTTTGCTCAAGTTTCACATGCGACTTCCCCTATGAAAATAGGCAGTTTAAGCCGATAAAAAATTAATTACAAATAAAATACAACCAAAATCAATACATCGAATAAAAAACATAAACAAAATATAATGTAAAAGTTTCGTAGCTACAGACATGACTAAACGAAATTGAGAATAGAACTTTAGAATTAGCAAGGATTAAAAACTTAATTCACAACATGAAAGAGATTATTAGCAGAGCATTGAGGGGGTTTGAAGCAATTGCCTTACAGCTTGTGTTATTGCAGCATACACAACAATTAAAAAAAAAAGAATTAGATTTCGACACAATCATCATCGTCAACATCATTCTCGGCATCCCAATCTAATTCAAAAGAGCTAGCCGATTTCATCAACTCAGTTAGTCCGGTAAGATCCTCCAAATATGTAGGATGGTTTATTGCTTCGAGAATAAATTCCATTTCCCTTTTCCGATATTCGGCTACCACCTGAAAAATCCATCAATTTTAACACAGATTATAAGCGCCACAAAGGACAATATCGCGTATGCTCAAAAGAGTTATAATCGTTAAAGTATAATTCAAACTTATGTATCAAAACAGGATTTCGAGACCAGGCCTCAATCTATAATTACATGACTGGGACACGTAGCTTCCTTTATCATTGCACTCAAAATATGACCCAGGCAGATAAATACTCATTTTCAGAAACATAGTTCACCATGTTTTAATGCATTGATGACGGGTCATGCACTTTTAGGAATCGGTTTCTAAGGGGCATGATGAAACTTACAGTGCTACAACAAGCTGTGCAACTGTCTGACGATTGACCAACAAGCGTCAGCTGTGAAAACTGCGAGAGGTAACCCCGGATTTGATGGGGCAAAATACCCAGAGGCAATTCACTACTTCCACTATTACTAGAGCTTACAACCTCACCTTCTGCAAAAATCCTGCGAAAGCAATCAACCCAAAAAGGAACCAGAGTAAAACTAAAATGTCTCGAAGAAGATAAGAATATCAGGATTTCTGTTGGCTCAGTTTTGGAGGTCATACCCCTGCGGGTGATGCAGGATCCCCACCATGAGCTCCACAGCAAGAGCCGATGCAATTGGAGCAAGTCCCGGACGTGTAACAGTGCATTGTTGGTCCAAAGTGCGGTTGGCAGTTGACTGCACAAATAACATAGAGCTTTAAACTAACTTTGTTGTCCATATAAAGAGCTAGAGTATCGCATATTGCAAGGTCAACGCTTACATCAACAGGGGCCACCACATCATTGCAGAAGTAACATCCCAGTCTCGGTTTGCCATCTCCATGAATGAGGTCAAGATTTCCCAAATCAGTAGATAAAGCATTTGAAGTTTTATGTTTTAAGTCCTGGTTAGAACTGAAAGGACCTGCTCCATGGCGCATAACCAAGAAGCTGTCAAACCCTAGAGCTGCGGTTATAGATATCTGCAAAATATAGATGATGCAAACAAGAAGTAAAATGAATCAGCAACAGAACAAATTCTATACTTGGGAAAAAACAGATACTCCGAATCATGAGAATATTTTGATCATAGACCTTGTTAGAATTGGCACACATAAGCGAAGGTAGCCACCGGCTTTCTCTTGTATCAGTCAACAAGAAAACAACATCATGAGAATCAATAAGATTGTGCAAGCGTCTGCAATCATCAATCACACCTTGCTCTTCTTGAACAGGGACTGGATGTCCAGGCATTGGTATAGCCATAACTATACCTTCTGCTTCCTGATTAAAAGTAGTGGTATGTATGAAATTAATAAGAATCTATTTGTCCATTTATGTTAGTATCTTAACTCGAGCCAGAGAGATCAGACAAAGTACCACAGCGGGAAATATTCTGTTAAGACTTCTAACTGCAGCTGTGGCTTTAAACTCACCGCCATTAAGGCAATCATCCAATGTATAGAGGGACTGCCTTAATGGATTAGACATGGCTACCTTACCATTGTCAAGCAGTGTAATTTTCCGAACACCCCATGCCTGAAAAAAGAATGTCAGTTTTACGTCCTTGAGAGATCATATATCACATATGTATCTAATCACTCTTCAGCACTCACCATGAGCATACGAGCCACCTGGCATCCAAGCGTACCAGCTCCTAGCAGAAGGCATTTGAGACCAGACAAGATGTCCAAGTTCAGAGAAGGCAAAGCACGCCACCTCATTAGTTTCAAATTTAAATCTGCAGCAGATATCGCCAACCTGTGAAATATATCTAGAAAAGCTAAGAAAAACATGCAATAGTGCCACTACAGGAGAGTGAGAGTTCCAAAAGATTGTAATATTACTGACTGGCAAGATAGACAATACCTAGTCGGATCCATAGACTTTGCAAGGCTAATGCATCGAGGTACCTTCCTTCCTTTGTTAAGTTCCCAACCCACAGCATTTGGAACACATTGACGATCTTTCCACCCTAAAGAAGAATTAATATTCAAGTTACAAATGTTAGTTAGAAAGTGCATTGGATCAGTCAGTTGTCTACCCAATATCTGCAGCTTTACCTTGGGGAACTGCAATTAATGCTTTGCCAACAAGGGATGATCCAAGATCAGCAAATCCGCGATTCTCTCTATAGCATAAAAATTGAACCGAGGTGAGATCCCATCTTGAGCAAATGAGTGCAAGGTAGTTCCGAAGTGGCCAACCAGGATTGTTTAGAAGATGGCATGGGTCATAAAAACCAAAGAGTAACTGCCAATAGTATGCATTACAGCTCTTACATACACGCCAAATGTGAAAATGACAACAAACCAAAAAAAAAAAAAAAAAGATATTCTAGGCGGCTGGTTAACCCAGAGCACTGTTCGAAATAATATGAGTTACAGACCTTGTGACTATCATCTTGACAGGTCTCCCAATCCTTGAGATGCTTAATAGTAGCATGTGAATTTGAATCAATAGTGATTACAAAGAATGGAATATCTGCAGTAGAACATTAAATTTATGTTGGAAAAGAAAGGATATTTCCGCAAAAGAGCACATTTATCCCCTGAATATCCAAGCGGCTATAGATTCATATATATACACATAAGGGTAGAAGAGCATGTTTACCTGCTGTTGAGCTAGAGCTACGCCACGCATTGCATGCAGCGGAAACGGAATCTGCCTATGTAGCACAACAACAAGTATAAAAATCTAAGGGTAACATAAATAGTCAGAAGCGAAAAGTCAAAACAAAACTCAAATCTCAAGCACCTCTTCCGGGCTAAACCAATGCGAGGCTGGCCTGAGATCAACCAAGGTTGCTGGGGGATTAAGCACCAGGGCTGGGAAGGCAAACCAGTAGTGGAAGGTCCATTTCTTCAGGTCCGCGAAAGAGATAACAAGAAACCTCGAAAGCACGGCGCTCTCCTCCAAAGCTCTTCCACTATGAATGTCCTCCCAAATCTAATCACCAACAAGAACTAAGCCCGTTATTAAACACTATACTATGAACTGATATTTCATCAAAATCCCATTAATAGAATTGAAAATTTGACAAACAGGTTATAAGAGTTTTGATTAAGGCACCTTCTTTGCTTCTTCCTTTAACAAGCTCATCTTATCAAGTGCGTTGAAGCTTTCTACCGTATTGGTGTTGTAAAGAATTCCCGGGACCAAGCACCGGTTTCGATTGCCGTGATTCGTCACCAGTGCCGAGGATTGTTCGTTCGATTCAGCAGGCAAAGACTCAGCCAAAAGGGTCAAATGGTTTGATACTTGAGAATGTGAGCAAGGTGCATAGAAGCCTGTGGCACAGAATTCGGTCCATTTTCAGAAATTAAAAGAATCAGTTGATCATAGACTTCATAGTCAACATTCATGGCACTGAATTCAACAACTTCCTAACACAAAATTGAGTTGTGATCTTCACAAAGTTGAAGAATTCATTCGTTATGGCACAAGATTCATAGTTCTTTTCCCTACTATGCATGCAAAAGAATCAAATAAAAAACAAGTATAAAAAACGTTTCGAAGAGAAACAAGTAACATATTCTGGCTTGGAAGCGAAAAAAAAAAAAGGCGAACCAGAAATAGGAATGGGTGAATCGTCGATGCCAAGCTTGTTGAGCTTCAGAGAAGAGAGTCTGTGCCAGAAACCTTCGTCCACTGCGCTCTGAAACGGTGCGAATTGAAGCACCGAACCTTGCTCCGCCATTGTTGCTTCTCAAGTCGCTACGATCGCTTCCTTGTTTCTCTTCCTCCCAAGTCTTCAAGCTTTTCTTTGGTTTCTTTTTAGGACGAAATTGATAATAATAAATAAATAAATCATTATGATTGGATTAGTGAGTAATACTGATTGCGATCATTTCCGTGGAGAAGATTACCATCGTAATTACACAATTGGTAAAATTACATAAATATCCCCCGTCTTTTACTTCATTAATTGTGTGCCCTTGATAATTCAAAACATGTCAACCGTCCTCTTTAACCTTACACTCTGCAACCAATTTCTCCCCTTTGTCTATTTTTTAACATAGATAATACATGTCAATAAAATAAAATTTATGATAATTTTAATGGAAGAAAAATACCATTTTACCCTTTAAATAGTAACAAAACAAAAAATTAAAAGTTTTAAAAGCCAAATAAGCCATCCTTTTTTTCATCTCAAAAGCCTCATTTATCATATTCTAGAGGGTTCTAAACTATTTTATCTTGAAGAATAGGAATGACAAGTAGCACTAATAATACGGTCATTAGAGGCGTGAATTGTTTTATTTTTTAATTTCAGTTTCATAAAGATTTTTTTTGGGGTTGTTATTTTTAAAGTTCTAATTTTGTTTTTCATCACGACCTAGGTGGAAAATAGTATCTCTCTTCTATAAAAGCTATCAAGCAACACATTTTATTGACATGCGGTAAATTTTCATAAAAAAATAATAATAATGTCTTATTTAAAAAAAAAAAAAAAGAAAGGCTAGATAGATTTGATTGGGAACCAAAATTAGACATGATCTTTGACTTTACAATTTCTCTGAGGTATAGAAAATCAAATTTGTTTCCCTTAAGTACTGACCATGCTATGGCTTGGTGGGATCAAGTTGTCGATAATAGAAGAAAGAATCAGGAAAGACTATCGGCACTAGAGATGAAATGAAGACGATAATGAAAAAGAGATTCCTCCCTAGTCATTACTTCCGAGAAGTGCACATGAAGCTTCAACGCTTACCAAAGGCAATTGGAGTGTTGAGGAGTATTTTCAAGAAGTAAAGCAAACTATGCTTCGAGCCAATATTGATGAAGATCATGAAGTAACGATGACGTAATTTCTTGTCGGGATCAATTCGAAGATAGCCAACACCATCGAACTTCAAAGTAATGTTGATCTCAAAGAAATGGTTTACATGGCAAACGGGATTGTGAGACAACACAAGAAAGGTGGTCTGTAATAAAATTGAGCTTTGAAAAAAGCGCCTTGGAAACCATTCGTCGCCTCGAAGGAAGAAGAGGGTTCAGCAAATCCGAAAGCCTATTCCAAACATCTTCATAAGCCACACAAACATCTTTATCAATGACAATTCTCTAAGGTAACTTCAATGCCCCTATTAATGCCAATAGAAGCATGAAATATTTTAAATGTCAAGGTCGTGGTCATATGGCGAAGGAATGCCCAAACATGTGAAAGATGGTGATTTGACCCAGTGGAGAAATTGAAACCAACGAAGAAGGCATAAAAGAAGACATGGAAGATCCGGAGATGGAGAAAGAAGAAGTTCCCAAGGATTTGATTTCGGTGATTCGACGTGCATTGAGTATACAAGATCATAAGGAAGACAACCCACAATGAGAAAACATCTTTTACACAAGGTGCCAAATCAAAGTGAAAATGTGTAGCATTATGATAAATTGTAGTTTTAACTATTTTTAGCACAAAATCACCCAAAAAAATATATTTCAGCACACATTGATTTTTTTTGCCTTTGCATATAATTTATTAGATATATATGTTAATTGGGAGAAAAGGGAGCAAATGCGACAAAAAGGAAAAAATTTGGAGCAATTTTAGTTCAAGGAAAATCAAGCATTACTTAGTGGAAAAATTACATGAAGATTTATGGAACCTTTATATAGTTGTTGCACATCAATTTAAATATCATAGAAAGAGCTTTTCGATGGCGTATCAGATGTGTGATTCTAATAAGTAAAGAAAAAAGATATGCCCATTTGAAAATCAGTAGCACATCTACCATGTGCCACAACTCTCAAACCGAGGGCTACGGCGCTCTTGCCTAGAAAATTATAGGGTCGCATCACTGTGCCCAAAGACTATGACTATGGTGCTACTTTTAATTTTGGCCTGCTCAATACACTTTGAAAAAGCCCTTGCTTACCATAACTTGACCTAAAACTGTAAATTAGACACCTAGAACACGAAAAAGGCATTTTCCGTTGAGTTTAAAGTATATTGGAGCCGAGACAAGAAGCGTTCTTGCGACGGAGTCATTCCAAATTGTCAAGAGTTCCCTCTTTCTTCTTTTCTCTTATTTTTCTTAAATTTTTTGCTAGGGCTACAATGTACCGAACCAATTGCCATGTAGAAGTTAGTTTTAATTCAATTTATGTTTTTATTACATTATATGATTATTCTTTTGATTTATTCTTAATGCTTGTATGGTCTTTGTCAAATTATACATAATTAATTAGTTTTTAATTAGAATGTGTTATAATCAAAGTAACATAAGAAGGATATTAGGCTAGAGATAGCTATTACGTTAAGTGACACTTTACGATTCTCATTCTTAAGACAATCTAATATTAGTGCTCAGCAATCCAGAGACGAGAACTTGATATTAGAATTAGTTTTATCTTTTCCTGAGAGTGATTGATCAATATAATAGAGAATTCGTTGTCATCATAAGAATAGAAAATCATTGAATTGAATTAACGAATACTAGTAATTAGTTTAGGTAAAATCAAAAGCCCTAGGTTTTTTTCCATTCCTTTACAACTCATCTTAGATTGCATTCCTTATTTATTTATTCTTGTTTTATTTAATTTATTAATCTTTATTTCATTATTCTTATTTTATTTAATTTATCATACATATTCTTTGAGTTAGGATTGAGCTAGCTTGGTAATTAGTGCACAATTCTTTGTGGGATCGAATTCTACATATCAATTTATTATTTGAAATGATATCGTGCACCTGTGATTTCGCACAACACCGTATCATCCATGGAGGAAGTTGCCAACGTTTCAAGCATAACCATAGTCGAGAAATTAGGATTGCCCACTACAAAGTATCAAATGCCATATCTTTTTAAGTGGCTCAATGACCAAGGAGAACTAAAGGTAATTTAGCAAGTCATTGCTCCTTTCAAGATTATAAAGATATGATTGTCACGACCCGCTAACACGAGTTGTGATGGCTTTATCATCTTACTTTCATACTTAAATTCGTAAATCACAACATAATATAAGTAAAATAAAGCATGTGTTTTTTTTTTTAAATTTACAAATTAGAGTCATTATATCAAACATAGATATTTAACTCAGCTGGTCGTTGATATTCTACTTTAATCTACTGATAGCTAAGACATCGCTCTACATAAGCTATCACATCATGCTTCATTCCGAGCCACCAGTAGTGTTGCTTCAGATTTTCGTACAATTTAGTAGCCATGGGATGGACCGAATATTGGGTTTAATGAGCTTCTTCCAATAGTTAGAACTTTAAATTCTCCTTGTATGGCAAACATATTCTCTTGCCGACCATTAGCGTTTCATCCTCCGCCAAAGTAAAGTCTTCTTGCTTTTCTTTTTGTACTTCATAAATGATTTCAGATAATTTTTCATCATTCCGCTGTTCGTCTATGATTTGACTAAGGAGTAGTGGTTGAATATGCAATGCTGCTAATCTCTCATTCAACAATTGAAGTTCAAAATCTACTATTTCCTTTCTCAGCTATTTCGGTAAACTCCTAAGTGACATAAGTGATCCTACTGATTTACGACTAAGCGCATCTGCCACCTTGTTGGCCTTGTCTTGGTGGTAGTGAATATCAAAGTCATAATCAGTTAGAAACTCTAACCATCGCCCTTGTCGCACGTTCAAATCTTTCTGTGTAAACAGATATTTGAGCGTTTTATGCTCAGTGTAGGCTTCATAATGTACTTCATAGAGATAATGCCTCCATATTTTGAGAGCAAAGACTATCGCAGCGAGCTCTAAGTCGTGCACCGGGTATTGTGTCTCATAATCTTCCAATTGTCAGAAGGCGTATGCCACGACCTTGTTATTTTGCATAAGTATTGCTTCCAATCCATGTTTTGATGTATCACAATAAATTACAAATCCGCTACTTCCTTGCGGAATCGTGAGGATAGGAGCAGTTGTTAACCTTATTATTCTTGTAACTCTTGGAAACTTTTCTCACAAAATTCCATCCAAACAAATTTGTGGCATTTGTGTGTAAGTAAGGTTAATGGCATAGATATTTTCGAAAATCCTTCTACAAATCTCCGATAGCAGCCTACCAAACCTAAGAAACTTCGAATTTTTAAAACATTTTTGGGTTGTGACCATTGTATAACTGCTTCAATCTTAGCAGGATCAACCATTATTCCCTCTTTAACTACCACGTTGACAAGGAATATCACTTTATCCAGCCAGAATTCGCACTTTTTGAACTTAGCATATAGCTGTCTATCTTGCAATCTCCTCAACACTAGTTCTAAATATTGTGCGTGTTCCTCCGTGGACTTAGAATATATAAGGATATCATCAATAAAAACAATGACGAACTTATCCAAGAAGTCTAGGAAGACTCTATTCATCAAGTCTATGAAGGCAACTGGAGCGTTAGTTAGTCCAAATGGCATTACGAGAAACTCATAGTGCCCGTAACGAGTTCTGAATGTTGTTTTCTAAATGTCTTCACTTCGGACTTTCAATTCTATCTTAGAAAATACTAACGTTCCAGTAAATTGACCAAATAGATCATCGATTCGTGACAATAGATACCAGTTCTTAATCGTGACCTTATTAAACTCCTGATAATCAATGCAAAGCCGTAGTGTTCTATCCTTCTTCTTTACAAACAGAACTGGGGCCTCCCAAGGTGAATGACTAGGTCGTATGAAGCCTTTATCAAACAATTCTTGTAACTGGTTCTTCAATTCCTTAAGTTCTGTTGGACTCAATCTATACGGGGCTTTGGAAATCGGAGCTGCTCCATGTATCAGATCGATGGAAAATTCTACTTCTCTATCTGGCGGTAAATTTGTTAAGTCCTCAGCAAACACTGTGAGATGTGAGATATTCACGCACGATAGGAATGTCGTTAGGTCCAGTCTTATCTTCTTTAGTCTTATCCATAATGTTGGCCAAATAGCCAAAGTATCCACTTTTGAGTAATCTCTTGGATTTGAGTGCAGAGATTGTAGGGATCGACTTACTTCTTGAAGTACATTTGAATAAAAACTTTTCACCAACAAGTGATTTAAAACGCACGCGCTTTTTATAGCAATCAATGACCGCATGATGCGTACTTAACGAATCCATTCCTAATATCGTATCATAGTTACTCATCTCGATTGAGATTAAGTTAGCGTATACGTTTCGCGTTCCAATATTGATTGGAACATTTTTGAACCAGGTCATTAACTCGTGCACATCTCTCTCAAGAGTTATCGTAATAAACAGATAAGTAAGCGATTTCTTATTCCATTCCAACTTATCAACCAATCTATTAGCCACATAAGAATGTGATGCACCTAAGTCTATGAGCGTATATAAAGAGAGGTTGGCAACATAAATCTGACCTGTTACTAAGGGCCAACATTAACCACTCCTTCGTTTAGGCAGTAGACTTGGGCATTTGCTCGGGGTTGTCCTACTGCAGGGCCATCTTTCTTCCTCGTATTTCGGCAATCAAAGCAAAATGTCATTCTTGTCCACAGTTGAAACAAGTGTTTGTTCTGAGCCGACATTCTCCAAAATGAAGATTTTCACACTTGTTGCAACGAGGGACCGTGTCCGTTATTTTTTCTTGGTTTCCTCGTGCTGGACCTTGGCGTGGTTTGTTACTTTCCCTGTCACGTTGTTCCCATTTTCTTTTCAATCCTCTATTTGGGCCTTCTGTTCCTTTATTTCTATTCCATGGTCTAGCTTTTACTTTATTCTTATCTTGGGATCTTGTGCCATAATCCTTAGTAAATCTTCTAGTCTTGAACATATTTTGATTTCGGTAGGTAGGATTTAGAACTGGAGCTGGCTCGCTATTTGAAATTCCTGGCTTAGTGACTGCCGCTTTTTAATCACGATGGGTCCCATTCATTAACTTGCAATGCCTTCTACACTACATCTGTTTACAATCATGAACCCACTTCTCTACTATTAACATGCTTCATTATATAGTTAATTAATAGAACATGCTACTTTTTCAGCGTCAGTCAACCTCATATATCCAAATTTTTGTTGTATCCTTTTAATCTAGTCTTTTGCTACAGTTGGATTAGGCCTTACATAAAACATGGGTGGCTTTTGTCGACGAAAATGCTCGTAAACCAGTTCAACTACTACAGGGGCTACAGGTTGCGCTTCCTGATGAGGATTTGCAGTTGCAACTATCATTCCCGGCCTCTCTTGCGGTTGAGCGGATTGTTCTTACTGAGCCGGTGCTTGAAATTGCTGTCCTTATTCCTTAGGGTTATCGAGGTGAGTTTTTAAGAGTTGTTGGAGCTCAAAATGAGTCTCTACGAATTATATTAATGTATTTTCCTCTGGGTCGACGGGTACTTGCTGAACAGGTCCAGCTTTAGGTGACGAAGTACGGAAGTTTGTTGTAAAATGAGATATATTGTGATCCTCATACGTACGTTGCATTTCATAGATAATGTGAAATTTTGGGATGGGCTCCGATAGCCTACAACTTGCGTTGATTCGCTCAGAATAGATCTCTATTTTCTCTCAATTTGTTATGATCCTAGGACAAAAGTCGTTGATTTCATAAAATAATCGGCTGGATTACTTAGTAATAGACCCTCTGGGTTCCTGGCAAAATTGCGCAACTTTCCAATCCCACATTGTTTCCTTATCTGTGTAATCATATTCCTTTCTCATGATATGTTAGAAGCCTAACCAATCCTCGGGCCCCAACTGTTCCTTGTACTTACTCTAGAATATAAGGCAGTACCTCTAAAAAGTATGGTTGCGACTCCCGTGCGATGATAAAAAAGAATACGTAAGTAATTCATCCAAAAGGTATTGTGATTTACCCAGTCATCAAAGGTAATAGTGCCTATTTCCCCATGGTACTCCTATGCAGTGGTTGGAATCAGGTTCAGGTAACCTAACCTAACTTGGTGTGTAGGTACCGATTCGGTCATGCTCTCCTCCACTGAATTGACATATGTTTTATCGATTTTCCTTGACTGATTCGCGACATCCTATATTTAACATCTTTGATTAATAAAAGTCATTACTTAATCCGTAACATAACGTACCTCTTATGAAAACTTCGACACTAGCAATTCTGTACCTGTGGTTTGTCTGCAGGAACGGCTTAACCTAGAGCTCTAATACCAAAAAAATTTGTCACGACCCGCTAACATGAGCCGTGGCGGCTTTATCATATTATTTTCATACTTAAATTCGTAAATCACAACATAATATAAGTAAAATAACGTATGCATTTTTTTTTTACAACTTAGAGTCATTATATTAAACATAGATATTAAATCATATATGTTTTCATATATATATATATATATATTCATCATAAAACATATATATGAGGTTCGGGTATAGTCTCGCTGGTGTCACAGGTGTTGTCCACAAGCACACTCTCCAGTGCTTGAAGATCCCACGTCATTTTGTTTGGAGCTTATCTTTATCTACAACATCACAAAACTTAGTGAGTTGCTAAACTCAGTAAGTGACGAACTAACTAACCTATGAGTCATGCCAATGCAGCATTACAATAATAGAATTAACATTTATTTTAAGGACAATAAACAATTAGAAAGAAATCAACCGTCCCATACCGATTGATTCCTGCTTCTAGGACTATCCATATCAGTTCATACTTTCTCAGCGTTCGCCTCAGCCATTCTCGTAAAGATCTCGACGATTGTGTTTTCATTTCAGTTATTATCTGGGATCCACTAATGGTATTGCATAAGTTTACTTTAATGGCGCCAAGCGGGGAGTGGGCTATCTCACCTTGCGGAGCATCTCCCTACTACAATTTCCCTTAGACAGAGCAAGCTCCGTCAATGCATTTCATCATTACTTTCATTTTCATAAACATGTAAGAGGAATAGTGGTCTCAAAGGACATTGGTACCATCGACATCATTTCATAATTCTATCTTATGTTGTTGACTAACAATCAACAACCTCTGGTACCTTATCATTTCAGGCAACCGAGCCACAATGCATACTTTATTGAGAGGTTACAGGTTCGGGGTTAAATCCCGACCCTTGTTGTCCTCAATGTTGTTCAACATTTCAATTAGCGCTCGAAACATGAATCCGGAGTCGCTAGGACATCATGCTCGGGCTTGAACCGGTAATTAACGATGTCCGTTTCTTAACCCTCTCTTACCTTTGGTCCGAGGACCTGAGGTTATTTCATCGTATAGTGGTTGTTTCATAGCAGTAAACAAAGGCTCGGTGTACTTTTGTTCTATCCGATTAACCTATCGGAACACGTCCCATACTACGTATTATTTAATGCGAGAGAAATCCCGATTTATCTTTATTATATTCATATTACCAAGGCTAGGGCCTATTCTTTATAATTTCTATCGGTTTAAGCATAAATCATGGATTTCATATAAACCTAGCACGTAATAATGCAAAACATAGCACACTTCTTGAGTTGTAGGTGCATTATCCACTTACTTGGGTAACTTGTCTGTCAATACGGGCCGTTTTGGTTTAGTTTCCAAGGTGTTCGGGTCCGAGACTTTTCCAAGTTCCTTAACCAATGAAATAAAACCTTATTTAGTCCAATGACTAACTTTACTTGTACTTAAAAATTTTAAACTCATTTTATTAAGTACAAGTCATTTATATCATAAATATGTCATTTTTCAGCTGAAAATTGTATTTGGTTAGAGTTCAGGGCATCGAGTGTCCTTCTGGTGCAAGCCGGCGGCACGTGAGGCACACCGGGCGCACACGGGCCACACCGGGTGCCGATGGGCCCAGCTGGGCACGCACAAGGCGCAGTCAGCCCATTTGGTGCGCCTACGGGAGCTGGCAGCACACCTGTCACGCACGCAGCGTGCATGCCGGGTGCGCTGGGTGCCTCGCGCTCGCGCTGCGCATTTGTCGTGCGTCTAGCACGTGCATTCCGTGTGCTGCACACCCAGGCAGCGCCCAGGCTGCCCGGGTAGTGCCATTTTGGCACCAAAACTTGATTTTTCACCTCCAAACCCATTTTTAAGTGTTTTTCACTACTCTAACACTTCTAAACACAATAAAACCTTTCAAAACTTAATGTCAAATTCCTTTTCAACTAAAATCACCAAAAAATATTTCTTTTAAACCTTAAATCAAGCATAGCATGTTCAAACTTAATTTAACTTGCAAATTCCTTTCTCAAGCAAGGCTATCCTTTCATTTTTGTCATAAAATCATGAAATATCATTCAACAACTCAAATTTACATCATCAACATCATACTTTATTCCAAACCATCTTGAAACAAACTTTCACAAATCTAGGATTTTTAAGAAAAAGAATTCTACCTTTGGTGTTTTGACTTTTCCTTTCTTGAACTTGTGGAACTTTTCTTCAAAACACTTCTCCAAGCTCTTAAGTGGTTCAGATATAGTATAAAATAATTATTAGACGTTGAGATATAGCTTGAAAATTTGATAAGAGCAAGGAGAAATTGAAAACCTACCTAGCTTGCTCTAAACCGAGCTTTTTCCTTGTTTACTTTCTTCTTCTTCTCCTTCTTCTTTTCTCTCTTTTCTTTCTCTTGTCTTTTGTTTCCTCACTTTCTATTCTATTTTTGTGTTTCATTTTCGTTCAAGGCTATTTAACTAAATAAAAAGCTAAGCTAGTTGGTGTGTCACGCCTACGTGATGATGACATAATCAACTTTCCACCTCGAGCTTGTATTTGACACCTCTTGCTTGAATTTGCTTACTAAGCCAACTTAAGATCAGATTTCGTGAATGAAAGACAGCTCATACTTAGCCATGTGAAGGTGAAACCCGTCGTGCTTACTTCTTTTAAATAATTTGCACTTTAGTCCACAAAAATAAACTCTTATCAAAATAGTCTTTTGTCTCATTTCTAAACTTATTTCTTAGCCCTTCTAGCACAATTTGTCTTTAATCATCTTCTGTATCCAATTATAATACATTATGAAGATTTTCAAAATTTATAGAGCTCATTTCCTATTTTTGCTCAATGTTACGATTTCGGTACCGAAATAGCGATTTTTACCGAAATTTCATCGTAACTTCTTTGTTTGACCTCAGAATGATGTCAAGTTTTATATTTGAGCTTAATATAATGATATAAGCTCAATAAAAATTCATTTCTTTGATTGGTGACCATTTTCTCATTTTTCAAAATTTGGGCCAAAAATGCAATGTTCATAAAGTTTCAGGCTCGCCGCGCATTTTTTGGCCGCTACAAGAATTTGTAAACCAAAATCCTTGTTTTAGTCACCAAGATCTGATACTGAACTCATTCCTTGATATAACCAATTACTTAATAACCCTTATTTCAGTAATTCAACTAATCGCTCCTTAATTAGTCGAATTAGGGTTTTGGACTCACGAGGGATATTGTGGAAAGAAAACATTCTCATACTCTTTATAATTTACACTAAATATACAACGGTTTATTTATCATAAAATTATTGGGATGTTCGGGAGTCGGGGTTCACAATGATAATGAGATGTTATGTGATATAGTACCTATGGAGGCCGTGTATATGCCACTCGAAAGACCGTGGCAATTTGATAGTTACGTGCAACATGATGGGTATACCAACAAATATTCCTTCAAGTTCAAGCAATGCACGGTGACACTTGCACCCCCGAAAAGTGTGCCTTTAAAAAGAATGAGAAAAAGGGATGGGGAGTGAGTGAACAAACACTTGAGGAAAAGCAAAAGGAAAAATAAGCAAACACTTATGAGAAAAGACAGCGAGGAAAAACAAAATAAATAGAGTGAGAAAAGACAATACAATTAATTTGCGTATCTGAGTGAACTCAAAAAAGCATTGAACCCTTCCATGATTTTGCTCTTTTCCAAGGTGGCCATATTTTTCGCTAACAAGCATGACCCTTCTCTTCCAAGTATTATTGTGTCTCTATTGCAAGATTTTTAAGATGTGTTCCCCGTCCATATTGACTACCACAAAAATCGTTATATTGAGCACCAAATCGATTTCATTCTATTAACCATTATTTCCCAAAAACATAAGTAATTGTGCCGCTACAGCCCTCCTAGTACCTAAAAATAATGAATCTTGAAAAATGTGTGTCAATTGTAAAGGCCATCAAAAACATCATATTTAAGTATCGCTTTTCTACTTCTAAGTTAGATCACATGTTTGATGAGTGACATGGTTATAGTTTGTTCATCAAAATTGATTTTAAGAGTTGTGATCATCATTCTACGTAAAAGAAGGAATGAATGGAAAATTGCATTCAAAATATCAATAGATACAAGAAAGGTAAAGAGAATGTGGTATCCAACACCCTTTCACGGAATATATTATTCTCTCTACTTTAGATGCAAAAATACTTGAGTTTTTGAACGTGTCAAGGACTTATATGAAAATGACAAAGATTTTGGTGAGATATTTGCATGTTGTGTCAATACGGCTTTTGGGATTTCTTTATGCATTAATGGTGTTTTCTTTAGGAAAAATAAATTATTTTCGCCTAGTTGTTCCCTACACCAGTTAGTTGTCTAAGAGGCGCATGAGAGAGGATTTTTGAGTCATTTTGGGAAGCCAAAACACTTAGAGTTTTGCAAGAACACTTTTTCTGGCCACACAAGAAACATGACATTGAAAGGCATTGTGCACATTGTATCACTTGTAGCAAGCCAAATTACGTATTCACCCACATGGTCTTTACACATTACCTATTCCTAGTGCATCTTGAATAGATAATGCGACAGATTTTGTGTTAGGATTGCCTAGGACTAAAATAGGCCAAGACTCAGTCTTTATGATTTTAAATCAATTATCCAAAATTGATATCTTTGCCACAAAACTGACAATGCTTTAGACATTATTGTTTTGTTTTTTCAAGAGATTGTGAGTTTACGTGGCATGCCTAGGACCATTGTCTCCAATTGACATGAAAAGTTCTTAAGCTACTTTTGGGAAATTTTATGGAAAAAATTAGGAAATAAATTGTTGTTTTCAACTAAATGTCGCCCCCAAACTAACGGCCAAACTAAAGTAGTGAATAAGACTTTACTTACTTTGTTGAGAAAATCTTAAAAAATAACACAAAGCCTTGAAAAGAGTATCTACAACATATTGAGTTTGCATATAACTGATCCATTCATTCTGCTACTCAATTTTGGCATTTTCAAACTTTGCATGGGTTTATTTCATTGACTCATTTGGACTTGTCACCTTTACTATTGTTTGTTCAATTCAATTTAGATGGATGAAAGAAGTGTGATGTGGTTAAGAAGATTCATGAAATGGTGCAATCCAATTGAGCAAAAGACAAAGCAATCCGCTAACAACGTCAACAAGGGTCGCACAACAGTTATTTTTGAATCGACGATTGGGTGTAGTTGTGCTTGCTCATGGAAAGATTTTTCAAAAAATGGTGATGGAATGGACCTGTTAAAATCCTTTAGTGCATCAATGACAACGCCTACAAGTTGGACTTACCTGGTGAGTATATGTTAGGACTATTTTTAATATTACTGACTTATCTATGTTTCCTACATGTAAAAATTCACAGAAAAATCCTTCGTTAAGTTGAGGAATCGATGAGGACATCATTACTTTTGATGTAACAAAGACCAAATTTCTGGAAAGACCCCTGATAAGATCACGCACCAAACAAATTCTAGAGGAATTGGCGCTTCCAATCCTTAAAAAGCTCAACGGAACATTTCTAGACAAAACCTTTGGCAACCCCACGTCATTCCTTGGCGATATTCCTTGCCACTTTAAGCTCCGAAAGTTTATATCGTACATTAAAATTAAAGAAAATTAAGTCAGGACAGAACATGAGGCTAATGCAAAAATTTTGGTTAACAATAACGGGTAATGTAACCCCGGCCCCCGGGTTTATCCTTTACGATACTTTTTCGATAAACATGATAGTCGTTTTTGTATTTAACGACCCTTGGTTAAATTAATTTTATCTCGTCTTGTGATTAGAACTCACTCCCATTATTGCATTATCTAATTTATAATTGGCATACTTGTGCATAAATTCTTAGTGGCCATTTATTTTGAAATCGACTCCTTAAAAGAGCAAAATTGCACCGTGAGTCCTTGAACTTTCGAAAAATCACAAAATTGGTCCAGTTTAGAAAAAAAACGACTATTTTTGGGTTGTAATCTACTTTTAAGGGTACAATATGATTTATAATCATATTATTAACCCTAGTTTCAAATTTGAAACCATTCCTAGTTAAAACGAAGCCGAAACGGCTTAAACTCGAAAAGTTGAGAGAGAAAGGGAACGAGCTCGGAACGACCACTTATAAATTGATATTTGAACTTCTAAACAGTATTTTAGAAGTTTCTAGTGACATAAGAATGTCTCGTTAAGTCTCGGGTTAGACGGAATTTGAATTAGGTCAAAACTCACGACCGATGGTTCGGAATAGGGGCGTTTAGGCCTCTTCGAAAGAAACAGGCCTCGAGAAAGGTTCCCGACCCCTCGGACCAGCCCATAGCCGAGCTTAATTAACATTAGCGGGCTTGATGTGTTAAAGAAATAATTCTAGGCCTATTTCTAAGCCCAAAACCGTGGGCCCCAAGTGAGAGAAATGGTTGAGTGCCTTAATGGCTTAACTGGTGTAAAATGATGAACCAATGAAATAAATCCAAGGATTTTTTTATTGATGGCAAATTTAACCCAACCAATCAGATAATGGGCCATCATGGGCTCCATTTTGAAGAACAGAGAAGAGAAAATGAAAAGCCTTAGTGTTTTTACTCATATTAGATCCTAGCCATTAGATTTGAATCCCTTAACCACCAAGTTTGAATCAATGGTCAAGATTTATTAGAATTACCAATAAATTAACATTATTGGAATTAAATCTTAGAGAATATGCATGAATGATGTTCGGCCATTAAGGAGAAGAGAGAGAGAGTGGAAGAATAGTCATTAAGTTACTTGGAGAATGCAACTTAATAATGAGTGTCTAGAGAAATGAAAAGTTTTCTCTAAGTAAATCTCAACGGTAGGATTGGTTGATGAAAGAGATCAAGGGCTAGGATGAAACATGAAACTAAACAATTATTTTAAATGAGGAATTAAAATATTTGGAAGGAGAGAGAGAGTGAAATTAGGCCAAGAGAGAGAGAGTAACACAAGTGAAACTCTCTCTAACTCTCAATTATAAAAGGATTTTTTACTCTTAAGCTCTCATTTTTGCTTTTCCTTGGCAAAATCTAGAGAGAAAAACTGTAGGAAAGAGAGAGAAAAGAGAAAAGAAATAGAAAGCTTTGAGAGAAAGAAAGTAAATAAAAGAATGACAAGGTTGAGAAAGAGAGAGAAAAGCTGAGCAAGAGAAGCAAAGAAGCGAACAAGGCTTTGAAACCCTAGTTCGCCAAGGTAAGAAAACCATGACCTTGGCTTGGCCTTTCTCCACATTTTTGTACTCCAAAAACCTAACCTAAACCATGTATTATTCTGCCTTAAGAGTAGGAAAACTACACGTGGTGGTTTAGAAAAATCCAAGGTGACTATTCGGCCAAGAAGGAAGCTCGCCGAAGGAAAGCTCAAAGATCCGAAAGCTAGGTATATATAAATCTCTAACCCTAGAGTGACGTGAGGTTCTTTCTCTTTCCTCAAAGTTCATTAGGATAACCATGGATGTAATAGGTTTCAGTTGTAAGCATGCAAGGCCTCTATTGGTTTAAGTTTTCCGAACACGAGTTGAAGGAAGCTAGATCGGCTAGCTTCCGGATATTTCAACTCATATTCGGTTGTGTTTGTGTTTGAGTTGTTGTTTAGCTTGAGTTGTGTTTGTGACCCTTTAGTTTTTGTTTGTCTTTTGATGTCTTTGCATGGCTGCTCATTTGTGTTTTAAATGTTAAAATGTTTTCGAAGTCTCAATGCACACGACGGCTTCCAACGGACCGAAGTGAAACCATTCGAAAGATAAAATTTGGTAAATTTCTTGTAAAAATCCGAATCCAAACTAGTGTTAATATCATGGTTTGTTTGATTTGTTGTTTGAATATTTTAGCTACTGGTTTTAATTAATTTTTTTGTTAAATACTAAATGGAAACCGAAAAGACACTTAGAGACAAGTGTCTCGATCAAAACCTGTGAAAATGGTTCGAAAGCGTTTAGCTTGAGAATCATTTTCGCGCGGGATTTAAAGCTTCGATGAAAGGTTCCAAAAAGGAGTGAAAAATCTCCTTAGAACCTAGAAGCAACTTATTTTAGTATTAACAATAAGATTCAGAAAAAGTGAAGAACAACGTTTCACCGAAAACGACGCTTTCGCGAAAGATCGCGAAACTAGTTTCCAAAATACCATGTTTTGCAAATTGAAAATTATGCACCCTATTTTCTATAATCAAGATAGGTTTGAAATCAAACATAAGTTCTTTTCAAATATAAAGATTGCTGCCTTTAAGCAATTTTAAGAATTATAAAAAGAACGAGTTAAGTTTAAGGGCTCAAAACGACGTTTTCATGACTTAGTCGAAACCAAAGTTTCGAGGAAGTCTCAAACCAATGTAAAACGGGTGTTGAGACTTAAATGGACTTCATCCAGCCCATACATAGTGAGATGAGAACCGTAGTTGTTCAAATTGAACTAAACGGGCTTTTTCAAACGAAACGAGACTCGGTTTCCTCGAAACCGAGCATTTTCTCTTAAGAAACGATTATAGTGCGTGGAAACCACTAAACCGAGCCCAAGAATGTTTGGTAAATTATATCCTAATTGAAAATGGATTTAACGAACACTTTTTAAATAAAAGAGAACTTATTTATTAAGCTTAGTGTTCAAAAGCATTTTGTGAAAACGTTAAACGAACAAGTGTCCCGTCTCAGAGACTTTTAAAATGTCAAGGCCATTTTGGGCCTTGTCTTAGTCTTTAAAGCCCAAAGCTTGTTGGGCCAAACTCTTTTAAATTGTGAAGGCCACTTTGGGCCTTCAGTTCTTCACCTTGTGGAAAGCCCAAGTTACCCGTTTAGGCCTCAGAAGTGGCCAAGGCCAAATATGTGAGAAGGCCTTGAACCTTGTAGTGGGCCACTTTAAGTAGCCCAATCAAAGTAAGTCAATAGAAAATCCATCAAGTATAGATTTGACTTTCCTAAGCTCAGATGGACTTTGAATAGTCCGAAGATTTCAAAAGATGAGAGCCGTCTAGGAAAGTTTAAGATGGAAACCCGAGCACTTAGGAAATCAACTCTTATAGTTCGGTCTCGTATTACGAGACGGTCAAACTAACGAGACCATGTCTTCTATTCGAGGACAAGGAGACACGAAGGTGGTCGGAGCTCAGAACAAGTTCCCAGAAAGACCTCGGAACTGCCGCAACGCCTATAAATGTAAGTGGCGATGCACCTACGGCACTGGGTGTATATATGTGTGAAATGTTTGCATTAGTACTTTGTGAATAAATGTTGTGTGAATGCTATATCTTTGTGATGTATAGTGAATAAACTATATTAGCCGAACGAGAACCCTAGCATGGATAAAATACAAATAAAACGTTCGTAGGTAGAAATAATCTAATCTTTGGATTCGATTTTTATAAGCCTCAATAAGAGATAAAAAGCTGTAATAAATCTCATTAGTACGAGTTCGCTCATACTCGATCTCTGCCGAGTTTACAACTCAAGTGCGAGAAGAAGGTCGGCTTTGAGCCGAACCTAAAACTGAAAGAGAAACAGCTTAATGACAAAGGGAAGTGGCCTTGAGCTGCCAGTAATAAACTAAGGCTGTGAATGACAAAGTAGAGGCTGAACTTTTGATTTACTAAAGAATGTGTAAATCATCATGAATAATTACTTATTAAAGGATTATGAAAAGAATTAGATATCGATCCTTGAGATCGGTAAATCATAATGCTAACGGCACAACCGGGTCCTTACTCGTGCGCCATGCCTTACGGACTGTGGTCTGTCAAAATAATATAGTAGGAAAACCTACCCAGCCTATTGTATATTTCATGTGAACCCTTCGAACGATTAAATCATGGGTCTCGAACCAAAATACAAGAGGCCAAAGTGTAGGACTCGTGAGAAGATCAGTGCATTAAAATCATAAACTAAAATTGTAAAAAGGCCTCTTATGAAACCCCAGCTGCTATGTGATCTGACAAGGGGGTTCAAACATACTAAACCCCAGTCTGCTGTGTGATCTGATAAGGGGGTTCAAACATACTAAATCCCAGTCTGCTGTGTGACCTAACAAGGGGATTCAAACATACTAAATCCCCGTCTGCTTCGTGATCTGACGGGATAAAGTATATCAGATTTAAAGTCCTGATTCCTCGATAAACGAGACAGGAGGGATAGAAATCTGAAATAGGCTTCAATCCTCCGACAGGAGTTGATAAGAAGTAAATGAATATAATCTAAATATTGAAATAAAATTCGATGGTATCGCTTAGCTCCAAGAGAAGAGAGCCCTGGCTCCGAGAGAGAGAGCCCTGCTCCCTGCGGGGAGCTTATTCCTCACACAAAGCTGGCCAGTTGAGTGTGAGATGAAGTCTGCATGACTGTCGGAAGATAGGGCATCTCCCCGCCTGCGTGCTAGAGAAATCGCGGTGACCATCAGTAGAACCCAGACTTGATAAAGATGTCGAGCTCGATTAATAAGTAATGAAATGATTGCTATGTGAAAACATTAAGTCCGGAGATAGTCTAATGAGACATTCCTCCAGAGGGACTATAAATAAGCGTGGTGGGTCCATAACCGATCACGAGGCCTTGACGATACCAGGAGCAGAGCTGTGTGCAAGAGACTCGCCAGTGAAGCCGAGTTGTCTCCTCAAAGCAAGGTGAATCAGGAGGTGGTGCGAGTATGCTTAGTGCAACGAGATAGAGCTACCTTGCGTAGGAAGCTCAGTTGTGTGAACTGCGTATGAAGTACTCAGCTGTGGAAAAGTGAGAATTGAGAGACATGGGAATACACGAGGGTAATAGGACAACTTTGTTACATTTGCTGTGTAAAAGGTGTTAGTTGGCATAGAACGGCTAACCCTCTCTGTGTGGTTGTCGTAATATGTGAACTTGTGATGCATACTATTTAGGGTAGACTAGTTCGCCCTTACTGAGTTTATTAACTCATAGTTTCTCGGTGTTGTAGGGAAGAAGCCAATGAAGATCGACGAGTAGGAGCTGGCAGAGATGGTATGTGTGGTATCCGTTGAAGAGAATACATGTGGCAATATATTTTTCGCATTTTTGCTATATTACAAACAATTTATGTTTTTTATGCCGGGACGAGATCCCAAGAGCTTTATGACTTGGTTTGTAATATTGTGGTAAAAGACTCTGTGTGAGTCATATCCTATTTTGAGACCGGGACGTGATCCCGATGACTTCTATATTACAAGTATATAACATTATGGCAGCATCTGTGCTCCAACAACTTCAAGTATTATCTATAGTAAAGACTTCCGTATTTAAAAAAAAAAATTACACAGAATTTTCACTTTCAAAGTTAAAAGAGTTTACGAGAGTTTGAAAATGAGTTTGGACTCTCCTGTCGCAGTCACGGCTGAGCCGGCGGGTCGTGACAGGTAAAATCGCTGCAACAAAAAAAATTATGATTTCAGTTAGCTGCTACAAAAAAACTAATGACAACGGTTAAAGTATAATCATTAATTTCGGTAACAGTTTTACCAAAAATCGTTTGGTATGGTTTTGGTAATTGTCCGTTACCCTTTAGTTTTTTAATCTTTTTATGTCGTAGGATTTGAAATCTGACAACCTAATATTATACCCAACTTATAAATTCCACCAATGACTATATGCCGACAAAATAATTTATATGTATAATTTGACCGATGGAAGCAACGGTCACATACTATCCCCCTACATTTTCTCTGAACCCAAAAATTGCAAAAAAAAAAAAAAAAAGAATACAAAATCTCCAAAGCTTCTTCAAAAATCTCTTAAAATTGAGGAAAAACTCATAAAATTCTCCAAAAATTTCGGAACTAGTTGCAAATTCTTATTGTCCATTTCAACGTACGAAATATATAGTTATTATATTTTTTTATAATTATTAATATTATCAAATAATACGTGTTTTTAATATAGATCTAGAGTGAACTCTCAATTACACGAGCTGCTCTAGTAACCATTTCCATCAATGAGAAATGATGTCTTTGGTGCACCATCAATGTCGATTCCTCCTACATCTAACAACAACCAACCCGCTATGGATGATTTTCAACGTTCAGACGAAGAAGAAGAAGAAAAATAAGAAGAAGCTAGAGAGGTGTCCTACGTGCACCTACTAATACTTCACGTTCCAAGAGGAAGAATCTTCGTTATGAGGTGTGGAACTTATTTGATCATGCTTACGAAGTTCTTGAAGATAGGGCTCAATTGTGATGGCCATGGGGCAAGTTAAGAAAGAAGAAGTTTAATGCCAGTTCAACAATGAGGAACATGAACGAGGATGAATTGCTATAAAAAAAATCAACACATTAAACATCAATGTGAATAGAAATAAGAGGGAACGACATTGGCATTTGTGAGTATCGGGATTCTGCGGGGCTACAGCACGCGAACACTACCCACTAGATACTTTACCTTTGACTCTTAAGCACATAGAGGAGCATTAATGAACTACATAATTTATAGTGAAATTCCCTTTTAGCATCAGAGAATACTAAGCCCATCAAGTATATGATGGAAGTTTATGTCGAAAGTATCAACCAGTGTTTAGGGTAAGTACTACGAATGACCTGATAAAATATTAGAGTAGGAGGAGGGCCACTTTACAAAAAACAAAAAAAAAAAGTTAAAATAAAAGAACATTGAATGTCACCATCTCTTCAAGGTCTACTTTCTTCCTCGTGCCGAAGGTGATTATGGCATAGGCATTTTATTTTGTGACGCCACTAATTAGGGGTCAGTAGAATTAATGAAATAATAAATAAAGACTTGTAAATAAAAAAAAGTAAAAATAACGACTTGAAAGTTACCCATGAGATTTAACATAAAACTAAAACAGTTATAAAATCTACAGTTAATACATTACCACAAGAAAATAAAGTTAAAAGTCCTCATCGGTCACAAACGCTCAAATTAATTAATTATACAGTCATCCAGTCTTTAAAGTCTGAACCGAAAACTCAAAAGAGAACCTACACTTGTGAAGAAGCAAGTGGGGAAAACGCCTTACACGTCCCAATCAGAAGTCTACTACTCCTCGTCAGATAAGTCGCACTGTACAGGAGAGGAAAAAAGGGGGTGAGCTTATCGAGCCCGTAGGAAATCCTATTACCAAATCTCTTTAGTCAAACCTTTAATTAGTCCGGTTATTCATTAAGTGAGTTTCTAAACAGTTTTATCACATTTGAACCAGAGATAATTACTGTCAAGTTATTCCATTAATTCTTACGAGTACTGGTCAAAGTTCTCAACTGTCAACAGAAAGTCCAAAACTAGAGAATGACCAGTAGCACGCAAAATGTACCGAGAACAACCCTAAATCCTCAAGAAAATGCCATAGAACCGACTACAAGTGGACCAAACGTCCCTATCTGTAACCCGGTCTGGCATGGATGTCGAGACGACCGGTACACTACGGGCTCTCAAACCGTTCTCCTACACTATTCCAATTCCTCGAGTACTGTGATCATCCCGATGCATACTGTGCAGCAGCCAGCCACTCGTCAGCGGCAATCACAATCAAAGTCAACCAGTCACATCACGCATCGGGGGCCCGCATCTAAATCCATAATGTCATAATGCATAATATAAATGGGTCGGGGATATCACACTCACGACGTCACAATTACAATCTTAGTTGATCAGATAATCATTTACTTTATTTTTCATTAATCATGTGTAATTGATTAGTCCAATTAGGCATATTTTATTTATTCCAATCATAATCCCTAATACCAATCAATTATATATATTTAAACTGCCCTAAATTTTAGTTTCTAACATTCATAAAACCTATCAGATAAAATGACGAGACCTGATAATAGAACCACTACTTCAATATACGTGTAAGAGCGGTCAAATAGTTGACTTTTCCACCGAAGTCGAATCTCGTGAAACGGAGGTTACCGCTGGGTTCGTCTCGTCGAATCGAGTTCGATGACTATCCTCACTCGACAATCGGAGACTGGGCCTGTCGGGCAGTAGATTCGCAAAGTAAAGTCGACACGCAAATCGAGGCAGCTCTCGAAGTAGAATCTGCACAAACGGAGACCACCGTTGCGATCAGTGCGATGAATTGAGTCAAGCGGCAGTATCGGATCACAAAACAGAGGTCCAGAGGTACAAGTCAATTTTGGACATAATTGGTATTTTGGCACGCAAAACGAGGCAGCCAACCGGGCGTATTTCGGACCTGTAAAAGCTTATCCAACCTATTTCGACCCTTTCAAATCCAATGGTAAGGTCAATTTCATTAAACAACAACCACAACATGTCCAATTTTATCAATAAAATTATAGACTTCAAACTGAAATTAAACACTCACCGAGCGTCGGATCGGAGAAATTCTTGAGGGCTTTCACTGCCCATGACGCCCTCTACAAACCCCCTCAATCAATTTCAGAAATGGTGGCCGGCGGCGATGGGCAACGGCGGCGATGGTGAATAGTGACGGCGGCGGGGTGGATTCCGGCGTATTCCGATGGCAACTCGGCTGCTCCAACACCAATCCCACTGATTGGACCTTCCCTCGAATCTACCATGGAAGTTATTCAGTGTCATTTCCTCCAACAATATGTAAGCAGCTTTCTTTGTTCGGTTCATTAATGCTTTACGTATTTCCGCGTTCAAAATGGTCTGCGTTGATGGCATAAACCCAATGTCAAATGTTTGAAATGTTATCCAATAAGGAAGGTCGTGTTGAGGATACTTTCTAAGCAAGTCGATGAAATGTTCCAATACATCATCGTACAATGTCTCGCCATTGTACTTTGCAAATTTTACATTCTCATTGCATAGTTTTGCCATCTTCTTTAGAGGGAAGAACATAGATAAGAACTTTTTGCATTGGTCCTCCCATGTCGAGATAGAGTTTGCCAACAAAGAGTTCAACCAACTTATCCCGTAGAGAGAAGGGAAAGGAATGGTCAATTGGCATCATTGTGTCATAAATTTCCACAGCATTTGTGCATAAATATGTCCAAAATTTATGCATAAATGTGTCATAAATTTTCACAAAATTCGTGAATATGATTCTTTGGATTTATGATGGAAAACCCATCGAACTATAAGGATTGGACCATTTGGACGACGTCATACTCAAACTCAATATTGCTTGCACAATAGTTGAATTGTGGATGACTGAGTGGACAATGACTACTATAGGGAACACATAATCTTTCAAGGTTCTCTCTTGAGCATCTGTCATGGTATTGTCTTCAATGATGGATGGAGGTGGAGACGGGCTACATTTCACTCGTAGTGGATGGAGGTGGGTGGAGTTGAATTGTTCAATCTCGTTCTCAAATGAAAAAAGAGTATTTTCTCTCGACCTACTATACACCTACCAAATGACCAAAAAAAAAAAGAAATTAAGAAAAGAAAAGTTTTAAATTAGCAAAAGAATTTTTTTCGCTTAATATTAGAAAAACAAGTCCCTGGTAACAGCGTCAAAAACTTGGTCGACAAAAATCATAAGTGCACGATATCATTCTTTAGTAATATAATGTTGAGTAGAGTTCAATCCCACATGGACATGGCTACTAGTTACAAAACTAATATGATTCTAACCCTATTTGAATAATGAAATTAGAAAGAACGTGATCTAAGTAGAGTTACAGACCTACGTAGAAGAACTCAGGGCTTAAGATTTCACCTAGACCAACTTAATATAATTCAATTCCTTAATTATCTATTTTCATAATGATGTTGAATTCACTAGCTTATATACCAATCTCTCTCGAGTAATGATGACCTAAATCCAATATCGAGTTCTCCTCTGTTAATACATATATATATTTTTTTAATTTGAGCACCATCGTAGCAATAGACCCTAATCGATCTGAATAGCTTAATAGTTACGGAGCCCAATAGCTCTTTTCCTCAAACAAAATTTCCACCTTACCACTTTCTAAATAAGCATCGGCAGATCGTGTAAGAATGTGGAGGATGTCTTGGCCAATATTTCCTTGATCTGATGGTTTTACTGTCGGTGTGTTTAGAGAATTTCTTTTATAACATTTGAGAGAATTAAAAATTTCTTTTCGCATTCTTAAGTACAATTTGCACAAGTTATCATATATTAATAAAAGTAAAGGGTCTTTTACTATATACAGTATCTATATTAACTAATAAAAAGAAAGATGTACCCCCTAAAAAGGTAAATAGGTAGAAATAGGGCAATATTGCTTTGACTAGGTATGGTAAAATATGTACTTTTGCTAGAAAGATCAATGATTAAACTAAGAAAAGTATAAGCAACAACGTGATTCCAACTGGGATTTATGATTTATCACTTATGTTAGCTAATTATCATCGATCAAATATGTAACATTACCAAGATATTTTTCGTTGCATTTATTCGGGTGAAAAATTATTTGTTTGAACCAAATAAAATTAAACTTCAAATGAAAAAGTACGTAATATAGAATTTTAGCTTAATTTCATTTTAGAGAGAGATCAAAATTAGATTGTACTACCACACAACAAATCGAAATATTTGTTCTTAAACATTGCGTTTGTAGATGCTTGAAATGTCTGTCATCAATTTTCAAAGGAGCCCGTTAATCACCAAGTAGATTGTGACTCGTTTAATCGACTACTCAAGGGCATCTACAAAAGAAAATAGTTAGGCCACTCCGTCTTGATCAAAACTGGTCGTCTATCTTCCAAATATCAGCCAAAAGCTTAGGATAATCGAGAGTATGAGTTTTCAAGTATGTGTTAAGAATAATCGAACTTGATATTTATAGGCGTAGGGTTTCGTCATCTTGTCTAGTCAGGTGCAATATCCTTTATTTGAAAGTAAGTTCTTATCATTTGAGCATAGGATGATTACCTGATTTTTTGTTTGATTCTAGTCGACTTCGAGAATAGTGGTATCGGTGTTATCTGTTCGCTGGATTCTCGCTAGATTCTTGTCTAACTTACGAGTTGACACGTGGCCTAAACGACAAGGACTTCCTTCAAATTGTGACTACTCTTTTGCCAATAAAGAGAGCTAACATGGAATCGACTAAAATAAGGCTTATGAGTGCGTGTGTATATATATATATATATATATACTCATAATATATGATTATAAGTGGAAAGAGTTAGACTTGTACCAATAAAGTATATATTCATAAATATATAATTTATTTTTTTTTTGCAAAGAAAATATATAATTTATTTAGTCATATCAAATTATGACTAGAAGACCTCTATATGCATAGCTATAGTCATATCGAATTATCTCTCTTTTATTCTTTTACCTTATTATTATTATTTTTGGCACAAGATTGCTATATGATTTCCAATGCTCAACTATACTAGCTAACAATTTTCTTTTTTTTTTCTTTTGTTTTTACTGATACACCACCTTATTTGTTAGAGATAAGACCTCTCACAAATGCACGTTGTGGTAGGTTGTACTATTTCTGAAGCTCATCTAATGCATTGGATTTTTACTGCCTAAACCCTTTTTATTGATTCTAAGCCACCTGCTATAAGTTCGAATGCATCTCTACCGTTCATCCTCTTTGTTTGGACGATTTTGAAGGCAAGTTCTTAACTACTATATATCTTTCTTACCTTTATTTTCATGGAAACATTATATGAGCTTGCGAAACTCCGATGAAGGCTTTCTTCTTCTTTATTCTCTTTATGTTTGATTTTTTTTTCGACTTTTGAGAACTATGTCGATTGCTATTATCTCTTATTTCTCATAGAGATAAATTAGTGAATCTCGAGATAACTCTTCAGAAATTAGTGAATCTCGAGATAACTCTTCAGGTAGCCATAAATATGGACGTTGAGTAGACATCTACTGAGTCTAATGTCAGCATACTTACCAATTTAATATTAGAAAAAGAAGTAGCCTACATTGTTAACTCGAGGTCTGCCCAAGAAAGAACGCAATTTCTAGGTACGCCGTAAAACTATGTCGCATGCCATTTATCTCTTGTTTCTTAGAGAGAAATTAGTGAATCTCGAGATAACTCCTACGATAGCCGTAGATATGGACGCTGAGTGGACATCTAGTGAGTCTAATGTCCACATACCGACCGATTCAATGTTAGAAAAAGAACCTACCGACATTGTTAGCTCGAGGTCGACTAAAGAAATAACGCAATTTTTTAGTCCACCGGGCCCTTATTACTTGATTTCTCAAAGGGCTCTCTAACGCCAAACAAAGTGAGGTGCAAAAAAGTATTTTGGATCTTAACGAAAATTCCCCACCCATTCTCACTAGTTTGGATTGTGGAAAAAATGAGGGGCGCTTATGACATTCAAATGGAAGCCAGCTTGAGGTCTTCAAAGGAAGATGCGAGGGCCGATACACCAATACCCGAGTGGTCGTATTTTTTCGATTTGCCCTATAAGTTTGGTTTTCGGTTTCCTCTTTTGAAGATTATTCGAGATGTTTTAAACCATTTTGGCCTTGCACTCGCACAACTAATGTCGAATGCTTTCAAATTCTTCTTTCACTTATCTTATTATGCGACCGTTCGAAAATCCACCTTACCCTCAGTGAGTTCTTGTATTGCCACTATGCCAATAAAAATGGTGATGATAAAGGGCGATAGGAAATATAGCCCCGTATCATTAGCAGATGGACCATACATTCCTCGCATGTGGGGTAATCTGGTGAGCATCTACCTCATGTTGTTTATTTTCTACGGTAAAAATTTTTTAACTTGCTTACCCGCTGTTCCTTGGACCAGACAAAATCAAATTGATTCGTGATCTCCTACGTCGCACGGGTAGGAGTGTCCAAGTGTAGTCGTCAATAGATTCTTTGAAAAATTATATAATTTAGAGGCATATCGCTCACCATTCTATAGGTATCCCTCTTAAATTTCCTGAACATATTACATGGCGGTATGTCCTACGTTATGCATTATACCATTTATATAGCCCGTCAAAGCATATTGCTCCATTGTCTGATGCCGAGGCCGCCACTGTAGAGTCTATGACGTCGCAAATCCTATTAAAGATGCCAGAGGTAGACATCATGATTGTACCGATGAAGACGAATAAAAGGCGGAAGAAAGGTTCCCAACAGGTGGTCAGCGAGTCAGGCGCAACTGCGAGCCTTGCGTCTAAGGTCTCCATCGGGGATATTTCCTAAGTTACTGCCGCCTTTCCCGTTTTACATAACAATTCCAATAGAGCCATCTGAAAAGCAAAGAGGTCTCAATCTTTGTTTATGCGAGCGCCTCTATTTAGAAGGGTAGCGTGGTCGCACATGAGATTTCAAATGATTTTCTCTTGAGTGAAGATGAAAAGTTCTAGAAAAAGAGGGGAATTGCTGGCGTGGCTGAGGATTACATGATTGATCTCGTAAAGGTACACCTTTCATATTCTTGTGCCTTATAGTTGTAGTTGCTTTTTCTAACGTCGTTTTTATGTTTCCTTTGCGGTGTTCCCAACGTGCCGCAGCTTTGCATAAGTGGATTAGTCGAGTAGAATCCAAGGCATAAGGGCAGTAGGAGGTCATCACGAAGCTAACTGCAAAGAAAAATGATCATCTAGAAGAAGTCGATAGGCTCACTCGCAAAAATTCTGATGCCCTTGACAAGATATTGGAGTTGGAGGACGTCGTCAAAGAGAACTCAAAGTCATTTGAGGCAAATAAAAAGTCTCTCAAGGAACCTTTGGATAGGATGTCATCCTTGGAGGCGATTGCACTACTTGAAGTTTCAAATATTCTTTTATAAGTGCTTGATTCTTTTCAAAGAGCTCAAGTCTGCCGCATATTTTTTACATTGACTTTGAGATTCGTCGCTTGGAGGACGACGATTATCGTTAATCTGAAGCTGAGGGCGAGGCGAGCGCAACAATGGAGAGTGAAGCCGCGGATGATGATTAGGCGCTCAGCCTTGGTTACCTTTTTATTTTGCCTTAGCGTATTTTAGTTGTTGTCTATTTTTGCCAAATTTTAGTTTTTCTTTTGATGTTGGCTTACGCTAGTTGTTGCAACAACTCGCAATTTGAGCTGATGAAACTCTAAAGTAATCCATCTATTATGACTTACCCTTGAGCATTTAATATCAACTGTCATTTGAAATGTTCTTGAATTTCCATGATTAATGTGAAAGTCGTGATCCGAGTTAACTGGGCTGGTGATAAACGAGCCCCTTCCCCCTTGTATGGGTTTTGGAGTTGGCCTGCTGAATACATGCTTCCACTCGCTCTAGATCGTCATTTCGATGAGCAAAAGCTCAACAATCTTTGGGAGTGAATGTAGTTTAAAGTCGACACTCTATTGAGTGTAAACTTGACACTCTTTGGGAATTAAGACGTTTGAAAGTAGGCACTATTAAACGAGTGAAATGGTTGAAAATATGCACTCTAGGCGAGTGGAATGGTGGAAGCGGCTCATAAGGTGATGCTCTTTCAAACATTGTATTTCTTCAAGTGCATAGCATTCCAGCTGTTACTTTCATCTTTACCATTCATGTCTACTAGGCAGAAGACTCATGGGTTTACTATAGTTATAATGTAATAAGGTCCTTCCCACGTAGCTCTAAGTTTCCTGCTCCAATCTCCTTTGTGTTTTGGAAGACTCTTTGTAGCACGAGATCTCCCAACTTGAATGATCGAAGCTTTACCATATTGTTGTAGTACCTGGTCGTTGCATTTTGGTATTTGACAATTCTAATAAAGGCCTTCTACCGCTTTTCCTTATTAAAATATGGGGTCTCAGCCATGAGCCGATTGTTTGTTAACTCGGCGGTTGTTTACGCTTGAAGGGTGGGCATGACAACGTCCATTAGGTTGACTCCCTCTCCCACGTAGACAATTGCCAATAGGGACTCACCAATCATTATCCTTAGTGTCGTCCTATATGCCCATAACACTCCATGAAGTTCTTTTTCCCATCTTTATTTGGCTTAGACTGGTTGTTTCTTGATAGTTTGGCAAATAGTCCTGTTCGATGCCTCAGCTCTCCTGTTGCCTTGGGGGTACCTTGGTGTTGAAAAAGTTTTTAAAAAATATTCCAATGTTCGCAAAAGGTTCGAAATTATCCTACTGAGAATAGAAGGTTGTTATCAGTGACAATCTCTTCGGGCACACCGTATCTATATATGACATTTTTCAAATAAAGTTCTCTACATCGGTCTCCAGATCATGAGGAAGAGCCTCTGCCTCTACCCTCTTAGAGAAATAATCTGTCACCATAAGTACGAATCTCCTTTTCCCTAAGGCGACTGGGAATAGCCCCATGATATCCATCAACCACTTCATGAATATCGAAGAACTGGTTACGCTCGAAAGCTCCACCGTAGGCTGGTGGATCGCCGAGGCGTATCATTGGTACTTTTTGCACTATCTTGCATAGTCGTTGAAGTTGCCTCGCATCGTTGGCCAATAATAACTGAGCCTTCGTATCTTTTAGGTCAATGATCGTCCTGCGTTATGGTTACCGTATTGACCTTCATGTCCTTTGACGAGCACGTACTTAGCACATTCAAGGTATAACCATCTAAGATAGGGTCCATCGATGGACCTCTGATACAATTTATCCACGACGATCGAGTAGCGTGCTGTCTTATGCCGAATCTTTTCTTCTCTCCTTTTTGTTGGTAGCTTCCTTCTTTGATATACTTGATGATATGAGTAACGTTCCTCTTCTTCTACCATGGCCACTAATTCCTTTTATGTGTCTTCGATGCTTTGTTGATCTAAGAAATCGAAAAGGCTCGCCCGTCCAAACTCGATGGTTGTTGAAGATGCTAAATTAGCTAGAGCGTCGGCGTGACTATTTTCATCTCATGGCACTTGTCGTACATCAAACGAGTCGAATCTAGAGAGCAAGTTGTTCACCAACTCGAGTGACGAAGCCATCTTCCAATCTCTCGCAAAAGAATCGCCTGTGACTTAATTGATAGACAACTAGTGAATCACTTTTCACCGTCAATTTTACGACCACATTGCCTTTGTTAATTTCAACCCTGCGACTATAGCTTTATACTCGAATTTGTTATTGGATGCCTTGAAGCTAAGTCGAATCGACTGTTCTATCATTTCACCTGTTAATGCCTTTAGGACAATGCCTAATCCGCTACCTTGCACGTTCAACGAGCCATCAACATGTAGACTCTAATCTCCACTTGAGTATTCCTACTTTATGCATACTTCTCCACCAGATGTGATCTCGGCCATAAAATCAGCTAATACTTGTGACTTCAACGCGGGTCGATGTTTGTAGTCAATGTCGAACTCACTCAGCTCGACTGCCCAACGAGTTTATTATCTTGACATATTAGGCTAGTGAGGTACGGCCCGTAACGGAAAGGACGTAACCAAGGCGACCAGATGGCACTGAAAACTTCTGAGCTGCAGTCACCAATGCCAGAGCAAGATTCTCGATTGTTGGGTATCTTGTCTCTAAATCGTTTAGTATTCTTCTCACTGAATCGTTTCGATAAAATTAAAGGCATCGATAAGTAGATCATCAAGGTTTGAAAGGCTTTCTCCATCTCATCATTCCACACAAACTCGTTGTTCCCTTTTAAGATTTTGAAGAAGGATAGGCATTTATCAGTCGATCATGAGATAAACCTTCCTAGTGCTGCTACCCTGCATGATATCCAATGTTATCTTTGGATATCATGTTTTCCTTTTGCGTCAGCATACTAAGAAATGCCTTTATTTAGTTTGGGTGTACCTCTATACCTTGTTGCGTCACTAAAATGACAAGAAATATTCCTACCACGACATCAAACATGCACTTGTCTGGGTTAAGTCTCACTCCGTACTCGACTATTGTCTCGAAGAACTTCTCCAAGTGCTTTATGTGATCATTTGCAATTATAGACTTGGCCAATATGTTGTGTATATATACCTCTATTTTTTTTCAATGCGTGATGCAAAAAGTCTAGTTAACAAGTCGTTGATATGTGGCTCCAACATTCTTCAGGCCAAACGACACGACTTTATAGCAATAGAGTCCCCGTTCAGTTATGAAACTTATCTTTTCCTGATCAGCCGGGTGCATAAGGATCTGATTATACCTTGAGAATACGTCCATAAAGGATACTAGCTGGTGGGTTGTAGTAGTATCAACAAGCCTATCAATGTGCAAAAAAGGGGAAGATATCTTTCGGGCACGCCTTGTTGAGGTCAGTAAAGTCTATGCAAACTCTCCAATTTTCGTTCTTCTTGTTGACGACTACCATGTTAGCGAGCTAATCAGTCAGTGTATTTCTTTGCTTTTGGACCTCGTCGTTCACTAATTGATTCTTTTCAACTCCAAACTTTTGTCTTTTGTGCTTCACGGGCTTGGCAGTAGGATCGACATGGAGTTCGTGAGAGATTATCTCAGGGTTGATCCAAGACATATCATTGTTCGACCAAGGAAAACACTTCTTGAACTTCATGAGAAGTTTAATCAGCCTCATTCTCAAATTATCGCCCAATAAAGACCCGATCCACACGGTACAACTAGGGTTGTCCGGGTTGATTTATACATCATCTAGTTCTCCCAAGTCGAGCTCTTTCTCAATGTTTTTCTTCTTTTCTAGAACATCCTTCTTTTGCATCTTGTATAGCTCATGTAGCTTCCATTGATAACTATTAAGTAACATCATCTTGCATTCGCTTGGTTTACTTTTAATTCTCTTATCCTATTCTTGGTTTAGAACAATATAGTTTGGTGCAAAGTTGAGGGCACTGCTTGTATGGAGTGGATCTAAGGTCTCTAGAGAATGATGTTATATGCTGAAGGGAAATCAATCACCATGATTTGGTTCATCTTGTTTTCTCCTTCGGCGTATACCGTCAACGCTACTTGCCTTATCATCTTTAGTTGTTCTCCACTAAAATTGACCAATGCTATCTGGATTTGCTCGATCTTCTTCTCATCAATCTCCATGACCTTATTGGCGGATATGAATAAGACATTGGCTAAACTCCCATTGCCTACCAATATCCGCTTGATTAAGTAGTTGGCCACATTTAGCATCGTCATGAGGTCGATTGAGAGTGGTCACCTCACTACCACTGAACGATATCACATGGTCTATTGGGGAATCATTAGGGATTTGTCAGCGGGGGTGGTGCTTGCCTTGCGTGTCCTTTGGTAGCTGCTCTTATCTCTCCATTGTATACTGACCCTCTATGGACATTAAAAGCATGCCTTGACCACTTTGATAATCTCGGGCAATGTAAATAATTTTTCTTTTTTATCGTTCTTATTGGACATTAAAATGTTTCCCATATCGGTCAAGAATTCTTTTAGATGTCTTTGTTTTGGTAATTCGTTGAATTTGAGCCTTAACCCTTTGCAACTATCAGTGATGTGATTGTAATCTGAGTGGAATTCATATTACTTCGTCATATCCTTCTCCTTACAGTCATTGCCACTCCCACGTACTTCTTATCTTTAAGGTGAGCGATGAGCTCATTCGGTTCGATGTTCAAGTTATAGGGTGAAGGTGACCTCATTTTTCCAGTTATCCTCTCATCGTCTTTTACCCTAGTTATCTCTCATCTTCTATTGTGGAGAGGGTCTTCGCAGGGGTTCCCTTCCTCGTTTCTCTCTCCTATTGAAGGAGTCTTTCCTTGTGCTTCAGCTTCGTTGAATTTCAACCTTTTCGCATGTTTCTCTATGTCGTATGTCGATGTCTTCAAGATTGATAAAATCCCGTGCCCAGTCCAGGGCCTCGTTCATCGATTTAGGTTCACGAGAATTCATCTTGACTTGGAAACGAGTCTCATATCTAATCTCATTCTTAAAAGCAAAGCGCGCTATCCGGTCCTCAATGTTTGGTATCTCGGCCATAGCCCTGGTGAACTGTCGGTCTCAAAGTGTCTCGTTCGGGCCTTGGACCACTATGGTTAAATATTCTGTGAGTTTACGCACATCGACAAGTATTTGATAATTATCCATAAACTTCTTAGACATGTCCTTAAAACCAGTGCTAGAGCTCTCCGGGAGGCTAGAAAACCACTTCAATGCGTATCTTTGAGGCTTTGAGCAAACATCTTGCACTTGATTGCGTCTAGAGTGTCTTTGGGAATGTTAGCACTCTCTATCATTTACTCGTATTGAGTGATATGTTCATATGGGTGGTCCCCCTTGTCGAATCCTTGGAATTTTGGGGTCTAGAACTTTGGCAACAGAACAGTGTCTCGAATTGTTTGTAATAGGGGCGACTTGCTCACCTCTAAGTCATGTTCTCGTATTTAGATTTTTGTGCTATGATCTTGTAGATCTTGTCTTCTATGGAGACTACTTGCTTACTACTGTGAGGCTTTGGAAGGGTGTCGTTCTAGGAATCAAGTCACTAATCGTCGGCTCGCTAAAAGGTGGTGTTGAGGGTCCCAAATGTTTGCTCGAGCTTGATGTATGTTGAGGGTTCTATAGGGACATATAGGCCGAAACTAATTTCTACTTTGGAGTATAGAATCCCAAGGAGCATCCCTGAGGTGTTGACGTCAATAGAAGCATAGGGTGAATAGGGCTGAAGGACATCACCGTCGTCCGTAGATGTTGGTTTATCAATCCTTCCATTCGTTGGGGCTAGAGTCATCATGTTTTCCAATCGAGTGCATAGCTCTCGATTTTTGTTCCGCATGGCTTGGTTTTTAGCTTGTAGTTCAGTCATCCTCTTCTTATTTGACTCTAGTCTTGCCATAATCTCGGAGATTTAAGTGGCGGTCAATTGAAGTGACTGTGGTTGCGATACATTGTTTGAAGTCTCTATATCCGCCATTGTGTCGATTTAGTTGATCTCAGCATAAGAAGTTGATAATCAGAGCCCTATGATGATCACCAAATTATAGATGCTTAAAATGCCTACAATTAATTTGTAAAGAAGCCCGCTAATCACCACATAGATTGCGACTTGTTTAATTGGCTACTCAAGGGCACTTATATAATAAATAGTTAGGCCACTTTGTCTTGATTAGAGCAAGTTGTCTCGCTAAATATCAGTCGAAATCTTAGGGTAATTGAGAGTATGAGTATTCAAGTGTGTGTTAAGAACAATCAAACCTGATATTTATACGCATATGGTATCGTCATCCTGTCAAATCAGGTGTTATATCCTTTCATTGAAAGTTAGTTCTTATCCTTAATTGAAATATTTATTCATAGGACAATTACTTGATTTTTCGTTTGATTCTAGTCGACTTTGAGAATAGTGGGATCGATGTTATCTATTCGCTTGATTCTCACTATATTCTCGTTTGACTTACGAGTTGACACGTGGCCTAAACGACATGGACTTCTTTCAAATGATGACTACTCTTTTGTCAATATAAAGAACTGACGTGGAATCGATGTGTAGCCGTTGTGGAGTCGTTGTCAGTCGACTCAGTGTCGTCGTCCCGCTCGTGTTTGAGTCGTCGATAAGAGATGTCGTCTAACCTAACCGTGTGTCGTTTACCACTCGATTTTACATCGTCATCTCTTGTTTATCACTTGACACGCTAGCGAATGGCCACTCGGGTGGTCATTGTTAGGAGGGACGATGTCTGACCCTAACAGTGTATAAAATTAAAAATTCAATTGCAAAATGTAAGTTCTTAAAAATAATTGAGAGATGGAGATTTTACATTAGGTCAACTTATTAATTTTCAACCCTTACTTAAAACAACTTCAACACATAAGGACATTGAATCTAAAATTAAATATTAAAATTGTAAATGAACAATTTTAACATTGTTTCTAAAATTAAATATCAAAATTGTAAAATAGCCACTTCAACATTATGTCTAAAAGTTTACCAAAGTGCCCTTACTTTAAACCAGTGCAATCCATCAAGCATGGGTATTATTGTAAATTTGTGCCTCTAACCCTTCTCTAGGGCTTATTCGCACTTCTATTCTCTCATTCTATCTGCTGCTTTTGTTTTATATATTTGGGTCACTAATAAAAAATAGGGTTTTCGCAACTGATTAAATAGTCACTGAAGAGAAAAATTCAGTCGCGGATGGCCATCAGCGATTGAAAATTTCAGTCGCCAGTCAGTCGTGGATGCTTAGTCGCAGATAACGCATCCGCGACTGAAAATTTTCACTCACGGATAACAGAGACCATCCGCGAATGATATATCAGTTGCAGATAACCCTTCCCGGTATCGATAAACTAGACCGACGACCTTATCCGTGAGTGATAATTCAGTCGTGGATAATATATTTTTTTAAATACAGCTTTTAATTTTTTTAAAATTAATTTTAATTTTAATTAATATTTTTTTTACAAAATTATGTAATATAATAATAAAATGCTCGAATGCATATAAAAATAAAAAAAAGAGCAATCCAAATACATAAAACAAACACATTAATAGTTCGAGTATCATAAAAATATAAAAGTGACAAACAGCTAAACTAAAAAGTCTAAAAAGTCTGAAAGGTAGCTATAATCCTCACGCAAATCCTAGGTGCTGGATTCTGGCATATCAGGCAGTCGAGTGCCACTACCGGTTGCGCCATCAGCATGTGGCTTGATACTATTGAGTATGTTTGGGAACGTGCCACGCAGAAACTCCATCAAATTCTCGAAGTTCCTATTACTCGGCTGCCACCTTTCCTCCCCATAATGCTCTGACTCCCTCAGTCCTTGTTGAGTTTCTCAGTTGTTCGTGACCTCGGCAAGCGGTTCCCGAAGAATGTCATTTTCTAACGGTCCAGACTGGTCCTGTGCTAATGCCAATGCCACACAATCCTTCTTTTGCAGTACTGGCCCAGATCCCGCCACCTATCTAGACTTCACTATCTTGTCTTTCCCGTGGATGCTCATAATAACGTCGGCCTCTAACTCATGACATTGCTCCTGGGTTAGCGGCATCTCAGCTGGCACTTGGGAAAGATGTTCATCATGCTGAGTAATAATTTGCTCCTTCAAAAAATAAGATTAAATATGTTAGTATTTTTAAAGTAGCATAGCATTTAACAAAATTATTACTGCAAATTAAACGAGACTTACATATTCTTATCTGGCGTGATCGTTCTGCCAGCCACTCCTGAAGTGTTGCTTATGATGCATCTCAATAGGACTCGGTGTGGTCGGTAACTCAGGAGTGATATGCAATTTCAAAGAAAATGTCAAATTACAAAAATAATGTATGTAACTCATCATGTTACTGAACTAATAATACTATTTGCAATCCATAATGTCTTATGATCTTGAATTTATGGTCAGCTATGGATCTGGTCTTGTGTCGACTCTGAGCTACCTACTTTGCTCGATTATTCCTCATAGCCGTTGCATAACGCTGCAATACTAAAAAAATTATAAATTTCAACGACAAATAAAAATAAAAATGAAATGATATAATAATATATTACCTTAGCTTGGTCTGCAATCATCAATCAAACAAGTGGTTCCAATCGGCCACGTTGCGGAAATTACTAGGTGGTCTAGCGCGAGCCCTATCCGGATCTTCATCACCTTCTTCATTTATCCAGTGATTTTGTAAATAATTTCTTTTGTGCATCTAGGTCGTGTGTAATTGGGTGTCCACGACGAGCATAAACCTAGGGTTGTCTGTGACAATAGCAAATCTCGCCTGAAAATATAATGCATTCTATTAAATTTCTAACAATTAGAAATAAATAAATTCAGTTAATTATAATTTATGCTACTTACAACTAGGCGATAAATCATCCGCGCCTTGACATCGGCTAACACATCCTTTTAGAAATGGCACTACATCGGGCAATCTCGCCGAACGACGATGCCGTATTCGGTCGCAAACCATACTACTGACTGATCGATGAACTTCAGTGTGTGCTCGTTTGGTATAAGCATAATGCGTGAACCAGGAGGAGCCTTAACTAGATCTGCTGAAGCTTGATGGTCACATTTGGATCACATCTTCTTGGAGCATCTGTAAAATCATTTAAACATATAATTGTTAGCACATTAATTTTAAATATATTATACATATTGTAAAGAATTTTGTATGTACCAGTACTCTCAAGCTCGGCCGGTTCCCATCGAACAAGTCTGTGATGACGTCCTCAAAGCTCCCGAGCTGAAGTAGCACATTCATTCATTATGCACTTCATCGTCTGAAGTTGGAAAAGCATCACGAGGTAACTCATCAATGTCATCGTTATCCTCTTCACCACTGTCTACTTCATAACTTTGTTTAATATCTTCAAAATCCGAAAGTATTTTACCATGATTTACCCAAACATCATACGATTGATCGAAACCAAATGGAACAATATGATGAAATATAGTTTTAGTTAGTTGAGCCTTCGCATTCAAATAGTTGACGCACAAACATGATGCTCTACCTTCATCGTCGGTATAGGACTTCGACATTTCTGAAAACGTCTTCGCTCCGTCCACATAATCTTTGCTTAAGCTATTTGTTAACTTAGTCCAACTCTTATCCATGGTTACTCTGTAGATTTGATATAAATTTAATCAACTAACTTATCTAATTTTCAAACTCAAATTAATTTTATAGATATATTACTTAATTATATCATTTTTAAAAAATTTTATTTAATTTTTAGTAATTTATTTAAATTTTAAAATATTTTATTTAATTTTTAGAATAATTTATTTAGCTTTTAGTAATTTATTTAATTTTTAAAATAATTTATTTAATTTTTAGTAATTTATTTAGCTTTTAGAATAATATATTTAATTTTAGTCATTTTTAGGATATTAATTGACTTCTTATAATATTTTTATTTAATTTTGTAGTTATTATCTAATATATTATTCATTAATCATTATTTAATATTTTATTATTATTAAAATTATATTTATTTAAGTTTTGTATATTTTGATATTTTTAACAAATCTAACTAATAATAATAATTAAATTCTAACTAATTTTAATAATTAACAAATAATAAAATAAAACAATTTAAATAATAAAAATATTTAAAAAAATAAATAAAATACTTGTAAAATAAATTTACGGGTGAGTGAGACAGCGGACGGCAGCGGAGCTCCGGGGGCAGCGGGGGCACAGCGACTGCGGCATCGCGGGGAAGCAGCGTCGACGTGGGGGATTGCTGGGGCTCCGGGGGCTCGGGGGCGCGGAGGCTCTGCAGCGCGGAGGCTCGGGCGCGAGGCGGTGAGGGATGCGATGGCAGGACACGGTGGTGGTGGGGACTCGTGGGTTTGAGGGATCGGAGGAGGGAGGGAGGGAGAGAGAGAGAGAGAGAGAGAGAGAGAGAGAAACAAGAAAAAGGGAAGTTATATATCACGCAGTTCCAAAGGCTCTTCTGCGACTGAAAATTCACTCGTGGATAGCACTTTCCGCGAGTGAAATATAAGTAGCGGAAAAAGGCAAGTTATTATCGCAGCAAATAATCTACCTCGGGAACTGGTCACGATAATTGTGACATTATCTGCGACTGAAATTTCACTCATAGAAAGTGCTATTCACGAGTAAATATTCAGTCGCAAAGCGTGATATGATCGTTGAAAAGATAGCGTCTCTTCCGTTGGCAGAGTTTATTTGCGACCGAAATTATAAGGGTGGCAATTTTGGTCCGGGCACGAGACACGATACGAAAATGACACGAAATAAACGGGTCTAAGTCTAGCCTTAATGGGTATGGATCGTAGATAGGTGGACACGATTAACACGATAACTAAATGGGTGAACACGGCACGAACACGAAGACACGATTAAGAACGTTAAGACACGACTAGTAAATGGGTCTTTCATGGGTCGACACTAACACGACACGTTTAAGACACGATTAGGACACGTTTAATATATATATTATTTATATTTTTAATATTTATATATTTAATAAATTTTATTTAAAATAAGGCTTTTTTTTTTGTTTGTAACCCTAGCTGATTTTATACCCCATCTCTTCTACACGTCACTTTTACATTGATTTGTTTGAAAATTGAAACCCTAGCCGACACTTTCACTCTCTCATGCCATCTGCAGCCTTGCGCCATTGTGCTGATGCAACGCCAAAATGGAGCAAAAAAGAGCTCCACCCTTGCTCCGTTTTGGTGCTCTATTTTGAAGCAAATGAATAGTATTGCTTCATTTTAGTGCAAAGGAATAGTGTATAGAGCAAAACTTAAATAATTTATTTAATCAATTTTCTATTTCTCATGATATAAGAAAATTATATTTTAATATGTGGGTGTTTTATTTTAATGTGTGGTTAAATGTTATTATATAATTTATAATATTTTAGTGTTAATTTATATTGTAAATAAATATATTAATAATTAGCATAAATTTACTAGTTATTGAATAGAATTCTATTCAAGATACAAATATTAAACTTGAAAGGTGAAATTGATTAGAACATAAAATACTGAAACTTGAAAATTAAAATCTACATAAAAACTAAAACTTGAAAATTACACTCACAACAAAATAATAAAAATTACACAACGTAAGCCATTACTAGAAAAAACACATTAAATAGCCAAATAGAAGATAAAACGAAAGAAACATTTTTAATAATCTGGTAAATTTGAACCGGATGTGCCAAGATTATTGAAAAATGATCCATATCCACCATACAAATTATCGGTCCCTGAAGAGGATTGTTGTAATCTTTTCTGCAAAATCTTTGTCTTCTCACGTTCAAAGTATGCACACACATTTGGATCAGAAATGGAGTCCAAATTTTTCAGTAGAATCTTCTCGTCCCTTTGGAGTTGTTACATTTCTAATTTCTCTTTATCAGTTTCCATTCTTCTCTGCATTGCTTCCAAAAGCCTTTTTCTTTCCATGTTTCCATCTTCTGACAATGTGATAAGTCGTTCATGTCGTTCTGAAATTTTATCAAGCTTGTCGGTCAATTGGTGGTCAAATTATTCTTTAGTTTGCCTCTCTTCACGCCAATTGGGCGCTTCCCTTTACTGCCACCAACCTCCTCGCCACTCAAGTTCACTGAAAATGATGACAATCCAGGAGAGGTGTAACCTGGCGAGTCCGGAGTATCTTTCTCAGACTGTGATGATCCAAAATAGTCTGGTACTGGTTCAGACCGTCCAACAACAGGAGAAAACTTCTCAGCCTCCTTTAGGATTAGCCAAACATGATCAAATTTGAACCCCTTCCCAACATCCTTGTCGTAAAGCTTTCTAGCTTTGTTTATCCGTCAAAATGATTTTACACATTTTGTTTAGAAAGCCAGTAAACTACATTTCAACACAATTTTAATGCAAAAAAAAAATAATAACAAAAAATTATGATATCGCTTTCAGCACATTCGCTTGGGCGTGAGTACTCAACTTGTTGAGCACACCCCCTGAATTTATTGATCGCGGGAAGAATAATAGTCATTCTACAACAACAAGATATATCAGTTCGATCTTGCATAGTAGCATCGGGCTTTTGTTTGTTATACTCACTCGTAACTCTCTTCCAAAAAGTGTCTTTGGATTGGTTTATACCAATTATAGGATTTTATGAAACATCGAGCCATACACGATATAGGTGGATATCTTCTGAAGTTGTATACGATTGCCCTCTAGAACTCATTGCAGCAAAAGAAAAATATTAGAGTTATATATATGGAATGTTGGTTAACTATATAATAAGAGGTGGTTCATAGTAAGTTACTACTTGTCATTTATTTATAACAACCAAAGGATAAAATTCCAATTATTTTAGTTAGACGGCCAAGATCGATCGTAATCCATCTGATGGTGAATAAAAGATCTTGTAGATTTCTTATCTAGATTTAATATAAAAAAATAGGTAAATGATAAGATTCTAATAATTTAAGCTAGATGGCCCAGATCGGTCGTAATCCATACGACGGTGAATAAAAAATATTGTAGATTTCTTATCTAGATTTAATATAAAATAATAGGTAAATGATAAGATTCCAATAATTTAAGCTAGACGGCCCAGATCGATCGTAATCCATCCGACGGTGAATAAAAGATATTGTAGATATCTTATGTAGATTTAATATAAAATAATAGGTAAATGATAAGATTCCAATAATTTAAGCTAGACGGCCCAGATCGATCGTAATCCGACGGTGAATAAAAGATATTGTAGATTTCTTATCTAGATTTAATATAAAATAATAGGTAAATGATAAGATTCCAATAATTTAAGCTAGAAGGTCCATATCCATCGTAATCCATCCGACAGTGAATAAAAGATGTTCAAAATTTCTTATCTAGATGCAATGTATTTTGGGTCCTTGTATTATAAATTCTAATACGATCATTTGTAAAACACACACTGATCTTTCCAACTTAAGAAAATGACATCAAACATTGGAGAAAGCTCACAATTTTCTTCTTCTTCGTCATCTTCTTTTTCTGAGAGTGACCATGATGAGGAATCTCAACTTTTGATCGACCTTGATCGGATTGACGCCGAACAAGAAGCCATCATGAGTTGTATCTCTGATACCAACCATATGTTAGTTAATTATTTCACTCAACAACATATCCAGAAGTCATCGGGTGGCTCTATTTCTGGTCGTGCCGTCATCCATCCTGATCGCGAATACACCGATCGACGTCTTTTTGAAGATTACTTTTTTGAAAACCCCTGATACAACGACATCATGTTCTGACGACGCTTGCGGATGATCGAAATTTGTTCTTGCATATCTCAGAGGCAGTGCAACTTCACGATGGATATTTTGTCCAACAACGAGATGCGATGGGACGTATCGGCCTATCTGCGATTCAGAAGATCACAGCAGCTATGCGTATGCTTGCCTATGGTGTCTCCGCGGATGCAATGGACGAGTATGTAAAGATTGGTGAGTCAACAACAATTAAGAGTTTTAAGAGATTTTGTCAAGCTGTTATAGAGGTATTCAGAGAGCGTTATCTTAGATCTCCAACCCCAACCGATGTAGCTAGACTACTCCAGATCGGTGAAAGCCGCAGTTTTCCTGGGATGCTGGGGAGTTTGGACTGCATGCATTGAAGATGGAAAAATTGTCCAACAGCTTGGGCGGGGCAATATGCAGCTCGTAGCTGAGTCCCTATAATTATTCTTGAGGCAGTAGCTGATTACGACTTGTGGATATGGCATGCATATTTTCGTATGCCTGGTTCAAACAACGACATAAATGTGTTGGAGTCATCACCTCTATTTGCTAATCTTGCTAATGGTATTGCTCCTCCCGCTAATTATACTATTTTAGGCAAGAATTATAACATGTGGAATTATCTAGCTGATGGTATATATCCGAAGTGGTCTATTCTTGTGCAAACTATTCATGAACCCCGAGGTCCGAAGAAAAAATTGTTTGCGAGCACGTAAGAGTCTTGTAGAAAAGACGTTGAACGTGCTTTTGGAGTTCTTCAATCACGGTTTGCTATTGTGGCAGGACCAACACGTTTTTGGGATAAAAATAAGTTACATGACATAATGACTAGGTGCATAATCATGCACAGTATGATAGTGGAGGATGAACGTGATGTTAATGCTCCAATACAAGATTTTGTTGAAGCACTGATAACGAACATTGAGTATGTTGACGACGATACTAGATTTCAACGATTTCTAAGTCGGCACCAAGAAATTCAGAATAAAGATGCTCATTGTGCACTTCGAGATGCATTAATTGAACATTTGTGGAATCAATATGGTAATTTGGAGAATTAATTTTTAAGTTTTACGTAGTGTGGTTGTTGCAATTTTCTTAAAGAATTATTGTCTATGTGGTTTTTTTTATATGTTATTGTGTTTAATTATGAATGTGATGAATGTTATTAATAATTTAATATCATTATTTATATCTAATTAGTTTCATTAACTTGCAATAACAATGTTAATTTATTTTTATTATCATTTATTTCAATTGTATTATGAAAATAGTTTTTTAAGAATATAAATTGATTATTATAATAAAAAAAAAAAGAATATGAGAAGAGAATATTCTTTATAGAGTAAGATTTGGAGTAATGGGGTGGAGATGGTTGATAAATTTGGTGCAGAATTTGCTCTAAAATAGAGCAAAAGAGTGTGGATGCTCTCAGCACTCAGACTCTCTCGCCTCCGCCTTTCGCTTACCGCCTCTGCCTCCGCCTCCGCCTCTCACCTCTGCCTTCTCCTCTCGCCTCTGCCTCCCGCCTCTACCTCTCGCCTCCGCCTCTTCGCCTCTGCCTCTCCGCCTCTGCCTCCGCCTCCGCCTCCACCTTTGCCTCCGCCTCTCGCCTTCGCCTTCGCCTCCGCCACTGCTTCGGCCTCTCGCCTCCGCCTTCGCCCTTGCCTCCGCCTCTCGCCTCTCGCCTCTGCCGTCTCCCTGTCAGATCAACCTCTCTCCGTCCTCGCCCTCTCGCCTTCGTCCTCCGCCCTCTCAGCAATCTCTCCGTCCTCAGCCTCCGTCCTCCGCCCTCTCTCGCCTCTCAGCCTAGACAGCCCTTTCAAGTCTTCTCAACCCTCTCAGCCCCAACAGCCTCTCAGGTAAAATTTGCATTGTTATATCTTGCTTTATAATGTATTATTGATTTGTTAATCTGATTTGTTGATATGTTTGATTTTAGAAAATCGTTCTTTTTGCTACTTCCGTTATCTTTCTTGCAGACAGATCCACTTTAAGAACATAAAACTTCTAAAAATTCACCAAGCTCTACCAAAGCTGCAATACGCTCATAGAAATTCTTTGTTTCTTGGTTGAGGACATTCCGTCTTATCCATTTTTTTTAATTTTTAATTTTTCAAAAGACTGGTGAGTTGTCAGGAATGCCCCGGTAATCAGATTTATTTGAGAGAGTTGCAGAAGAGGAAGGGAAAATCGAGGGATTTTGATAGAACTTTGAAGAGTTTAGGGAGGGAAAAGGAATTGTGAGGAAGTAACTGGCAGATGTCACAGGTGGTTAGCATTTTTTTGTTAGAAAATCAGTGTATATACAAAGGCGAGACCTGCTTGTAGACTATTTTTTGAACGTCAATGGTCCTCGAAATCCTTTTGATATTTGCCCTTCGTTTTTTTATTGTTATTAGCTTCTTCATTGCTTGGAGTAGGTTGTAGGTAAATAAAATTGACAATCTTTTTTTTTGGGGTCATTATTTCTTCTTGAGCTTTTTGTGTGTGTTGTTGACTGAAATGTAGAGAATTATTATTTTATTGTAGTTCTCCTATCTGAAGCTTCTTTTGGCACTTCTGGAGGAAATGATTGTTAATCAATATTCTATGAGTTTATTTCTTTGAGCCCAATATTATCGTACCATAGTTTTGTGTGCTCATTGCCCTCCATGCCACTGGCGATAGTGATGTTGAGAAGTTTGTTCGTCCAAATGAGATAATAGTCATGATGTGCTTCATTCTTGTTTTTATTGTATACTTGTTATTTGTTTTCACCATTTAACTTTTACTCTTTAGATATGTGGCGGTTAAAGTTCACAACTCATGGGAAGAGTTTAAACAATATCTCAATGAACAAGTTTTTATCTTGTTTTGGATAGTGTACACATCGTTTTTCTATTTATTTACTTTTTCTTATGTCAGTACATCTCATAAGGTATTTTCTTTCATACAGGAGGACGGAGAAAAATGATTGTTGGCATTTACTAAGGATCAACCTCTATACAGGATGAAGAAAAACGATTGTTGGCATTTACTAAGGATGAACGACCTCTACTACTACTACACTTGTAGTTTTGATGATGATGATTTTTAATCTTTATTTATTTATATTTTTTGTTAGTTGATTTTGTTAGTCTTCTTTATTGGACTCATTTTTTTTATTAGTTTGTAAATTTGTAGTTATTTGTTGAATTTGACATTATGTGTTTATTTTGAAATAGGATTATTTGGGATTTTTTTTAATAAAAAATTGGGTCGTAAATGGGTCTGATATGGGTCGTAAATAGGTTGAAACTTTAAATGTGTCGTATATGGGTCATAAATGGGTTTTAAGACCCGCCAATATCTAACTAATAAATGAGTCGTTAATGGGTCGACACATGCCCATTAAGACACAATTATAAATGGGTCTTAGTGGGTCGTGTCTGGGTAACACGACAATAAAATGGGTCATGTTCGGTTTAGGTTTTTGGACACGATTAGTAATTGGGTCGTGTCGTGTCTGGGTCCAAAAAATACAAACACGATAAGAACACGACACAAAACACGAATGGCCACCCCTACGAAATATCACTCGCGGATAGCACTTTCCGCGAGTGAAATTTCAGTTGCGGATAATTTTACGATCGGCGGGAAATTTTGGTGCTGGAAATTGTAAATCAACGAGGTTTTTTCCCGGCCATAACATAACCGTGACTGATCTCAGTCGCAAATCAGTCGCGGATAATTGTGGCCAAACCGCGCAAAATTTTCCCACTATCCGTGACTGACAAATCAACCGTGTATAGTTGCCGCAAATTCATGCGAATTCCCCCCTCTACTTTTTAACTGTATGCGACCTGATTTTTTTTGTCAATCAGTTGCGGATAGTCTTACAAAAATTCTCGATTTCGAAAGCCTTTTCGCGGCTGATTATTTTTAAAATCAGTCGCGGAAAGTCGTTTTTCGCGACTGATTTGATCAGTCGCGGATAGGTGCACACGCAAATGTTTCAAAAAAAATGCAATTCTCTCTGACCTTCTCTTTCAATCTATTTTTCACTTTTCTAGCATTTCTTCGCACTTCCGTTCCCACATTCTCTCTGCCACTTTTATTTTGATTTTGTTTCGGTTTTATAAAAAAAAAGGATTCTCTCTTCCTTTCTCTTTCATACTCCTCTGCAATCATGTTTATATTTTGATTTCTCTTCTCGATCCAATAATATCTTTGCCATTTTTGAGGAATTTTTTAAAGGATTTTTCTTCGTACTTTATTTTCCCATTCTCTCTGCCTTTTGTCTTTTTTTTTTTTTAGTGTTTAAAACAATTATGTTTATCTCTTCGTACTTCGACCAATGCTCTGCTCTTATGATTTACTTGCCTATCTCTCTTTCTGGTCTCTTCTCCTAATCTCATTGAGATTTTTCATGTTATTAAGAAGTCTGATCAGGGCTTTTCATGTTTGTTAGAAATAGTTTTAAAATTTTTAAATATTTTAGTTGTGTGACTTTTCTTTTTTATGTATTGGATTTCGCCAAAAAAAAAAAAAAGGTCTTTTTAGTGTTCTTTGGTGTCCCGACAAGATTCATCCCATTCAGTTTTGATTGTCTTTTTTATATGATAAAAATCCAGTTGAGGTTGCTTTTGTGTCATTTGATCTAGTAAAAATTTTCTATATGCTGTGCTTGGTGCAAAGGTTCTGTGATTGGAGTTGACTATTAAGTATTTTCCCTCTCAAATAATCTAAGTATTGTTTTTTTGCACTCTGATTGTGGTGTTTTTATTCTTTGGCTTCTATTTTGTTTTGATTTTATTGTTCGAATGCTTTCTTTGAAGGCTTATTGAGTTTTTCTTATTATGAAATATGATTGTTGGTCTTTTCAAGTTTCCAATGCTGATTTCTAAGGCTAAGTGCTCTTTCTCTCTCTATCTCAATTTATTTTGTATGGTTATTAATATTTAGGCATGATTTTTTTAAACAATGACGATTTGTTTACCTTTCTAATTCGTTTTCAGTTTTGAAAATTGTGGATTATTTTCTAATGCTATATGTCTTTTTGTATGCATGCATGTCTGCATGTGTAATGACTTGAACCAAGACTAATTTTTGAAGTATTTATTTTCTATTTTTGAGACAAATAGCTTATGAGATTATTTTGATTGTAATTATTTTGAGCAAAAATTAGTTAATTTCCTAAAATCTGGCCAACTTTTGACCATATAAAAATATTGGTACGAATGATGATATTTTGACATTTTTGAAATTTAAAACTTGTTAGGAACTCAATTTCAACTTGAAAATTTATTTTGATGGGCCAATTAGACACTGGAATTAATAGCCCAATAATAACCTAGGGTTTTAATTTTTTCTCTCATTCCCCCACCCCTCATAGCCACCCCCCTCCTCTTCTCCATCTCTCTTTGCTCACTCAACTCCCCACTATCTCTCGAATCCTCCTCATCCTCCCCTAGCCCCCTCTAGCCGAAGACCCCCTGCCACGCCGCTGGCATTCCTCAGCGCTGCCATGGACGCAGCTCGTACCTCTGCGGGTGACCCGAGCACTTACCACGCCGGAGCTCCTGCACCTCCACGATGCTGCCGCCCCTCGTACCTCTCTCTCCCACGTGAGCCCAGCCACCACGCCAGCCAAACCTCTTTATCGCGCCGTCCCGCTTTGCACTGCCCAGCCCCTCTCCGCGTGAGACCCCGCGTCGTCGCAGCCTTGGACACGCGACGAGCTCGTGCCTCCGACCGACCTCGGGTAGCACCATCGTGCCTCCGACACCGCCTCTCATCCGACATTGGCCCTCGCCGTGCTTCCTCCTTTCAAGACCATTGAGTCTGAGCGCTCGCATAGCCTGCACCTCCCGCCTCGCCACAGCCGTCAGCGAGCGCGCAGCCACGGTGACCCCACCTTTTACCAGCCCTGGGCGCGCTGAGCTCTAGCGTACTTTTTGCGCACGGCCGCCACTCTCTGTGCATGCTCTGCCAATGTTGGATTTCCTGACTGAGCTCTGACCAACCCCGCTGCGACGAAGCTGTCGATGAACTTGTGGCGGAGTTCTGTCCCACAGCACCGGTATCATAGATGCGTCGCTTCTCTCACCAAGCCCGCTGCTACTTATGTTTGGTGAGCCTCGAAAACCCATGATAAATATAGTCGAGCTGGGAACATTTTGTTCGGTTAGCATTTTGTTAAGTCTAACCGTGTTTGTTTAATGTCTTCATAGTGATGCTCCGATGTTCACAAAGTTGTTTAGTTTTGAGTTAACATTAGTGTGAAATTTTGAGACGCTCATGGTCTTGTCGTTTGTCTTATTGCGTTGGACTTCTTTGTGAAAAATTTGTGGAAGGCCGGTTTAGGGTATTAACGAGAGAATTGGAATTTTTTTGTTCAATAACTTGAGAATTCATAATGAGAAACGTTAAAGAGGAGTTTCCTAAAAGAAAATTACGTAACTTCGAGAATCGGGTTACACATTCTTGTTAATTTATTGTGTTGAGCTTAAAACATAGCTGTGTAGTTTTAGTGTATTTTGTTAGATTCTTCGTTTGACCTTGATATTTTGTTGTGTTTTGTGGCACACGTCGGATTTGGTATTTTGAACGCTATGGCATTGTAAGATTCTTGAATTTGTGTCGTTAAGGAGATTTGAAATTTATCAAGTGCTGTCATTTTAAAAATAACTCGGAGGTCTAGCATATTAATAAGAACTTCTTTTTCAGATAGATATTTTTGTAAAAAAATTACTAGATGACCGGGTTGGTGTATGTGTTAGTATGTGATTTGGGATTTTTCAAATTTAGAAAGTTTAGAAAAGAACTTTATAAAAAAAAAAAGGAAAGACGGTTAGTTTAATTGGTTTAATACTTATTGGACACTTTGGTTTTATGATTCGAAGTCTAAAAGGGGTTTTACCTTAAGCTACTTAGGATTTTCATAATTGAGCATATGACCGTCGCTTTGAAACGAAGTTGCGAAAATAGAATGGTTTGTTTGATTGAGATGGAGTTGAATCATTATGTCGGATTTAATTTCTCAACTGCCACGATGTGTTTTAGCTTGACTCAGAGCTTGCTTTGTTAAAACTCTTATCCCGATGGGTCGATTTTTGTTTACTTACTTTTAAGGTTCTCGTCTCTTCGAGTCGTGCAGGGCCATCACTAAAGCAATTTGGACGCAAGGTCCTGTGCCATCACATACACTGAAGGTACCAAGCGAGCGAACGGAAACGACTTATAGCTCTCTTAATGCAAGAATACTTTGGGTAGTTAATCACGGTGTTAATTATAGAAGCTATGACTCTCGTGTGGGACCCGAGCCACAGAGGCTCGGTGTTGTTTATGATTATGTTTTTAATCTGATTGCAATAAATTAAGAATTTTTTTATGTGATTGTTGTTGAGAAATTATGACCGAACAGAGTTCGTTGTTAGGTTGTTATTAGGTGCAGGCTTTGGCCAAGGTGTCCAAAAAACAAAGCAAACTCTGCCAAATTTTTTACTCGAAATTAGATGCTCATGAAAACTAGTTGGAAATCAATTAGCTTAAAGAATCTTCTTTGTCACCTAATTTCGTCTAACGACGTACCCGTTAGTCAGGATTGACGATTAATGTTAAGACAACAATACACGGGATGAGAATACCCATAGAGGAGTTTCTTGACGACCCGACTGTCGTCCCTCTGTCTAACATTCACTTCTAGTAATCCGTCATCCTTAGAGTTTTCTTTCTCTCGTAGTATACCTTGGCGTTGACCCTCTGACTCTCGTGTTGCGCAGAAGTGCACATATCAACCCCAAGGAGGGATGCCGCTCGGGAAAGACCATAAGGACCGAGATGAGAGACTTAGGACCTCAGGTAAGTGGATCCTCACTATGACACGAGTAGACTTTACTATGCTTGAATTTCTTGTGAATGTGTTGGGATTCTCTTAAGCAGGTAATGCTCTTAGTTTAATACTATCAAATTATAGACATTAGTGTTTGCTTTACATGCGTGAGTATGGGTTCACGTTCCTAATTGTCTTGTTAGTTAACAAATCTACAAGTATGACATTGTAGGTTTGTTTGTCTTATTTTCCTGCTTGTGTGTGTGTATGTGCTTATACTTGTTTTCTTTGGATGTGTCTATCTGTCAGTAGGTATGGGACCACAGACATAATAATTCAAGAGAACAGTGTGTCTGTCAATAGGCCTGCGAGGGGCCCGAGGAGTCGAGTCGAGCAACTCTTCTTCATTGTAACAAAGACTTCCGGATAGGCTCGCAAGGGGGCCCGAGAAGGTGATGCAATTAAGTCATTCTCTTTCATTATATTAATATCAGGATAGGCCCGCAACGGGGCCCCGAGAGATTAGGCTGGATAATCATTCCTATAGTAGTTTACGAGCGTGTCCTAGCATGCCCAAAGACGGTTAATGTAGTTTTGGTATCAACTTGAAACATATACTTATTTGTGTGAATATTTGTATGTGTGTTTGCTTGTCCATGGTTATTGAAGTGATTAGCGTTGCTTGAAATGAGTAAGTACAGAGTGGCCTGAATGGAGGCCCAGCACGAACGAGGGCATACTAGAGTTCTAGAACGGCCTAAAAAGATGCCTAGCTCGAACGGAAGCACACTAGAGTTCTAAAACGGCCAAAATAGAGGCCTGGCCAGACGGGGCAGTTCTTGTAATGGAAATCAAAATGGCTCGGCGGGGCCATTAGCCGCTAAAGGTTTCGGAATGGCCCAAGGGGCCTAGAGGAGGCCGGCAGACGACGCTCCTAATAGTTTATGATTTGATGATCCGAATTGGCTCGACGGGGTAAAGTGCATAAACGAATTTCGAAACGACCCGATAGGGTCACTGGCCGCAAAATGGTTTCAAAAAGGGAAAAGAGGCCCAAAGAAAGATGAGTCCTCACGATTATAAAGAATATCGGGATGGCTCGAGGGGCGGACAAGATCCATATCATGTCCCGGATTATCCCGACAGGGTGATTGCGCAATCAATTTAGAAACGGTCTTACGTGACCATTGGTCGCAAAAGGTTTCGAAATGACCCGCGATGGATCTAGAATTGTATTCAGTTCTAGAACGACCCACAAGGGGTCCAGATTGTGTATAAGTTTTAGAACGACCTGTGAATGGGTCAAGATTGTGTATAAGTTCTAGAACCACTTGTGAATGAGTCTAAATTGTGTATAAGTTCTACAACGACCTGTGAATGGGTCTGGATTGTATTTAAGTTTTAGAACGACCCGTAAGGGGTCTAAATGGGTTTACGTTCTAGAACGGCCCACAAGAGGTCTAGATGTGTTTAAGTTCTAGAACGACCATTGAATGGGTTTAGATGTGAATCGTGTGAACACGCACCTTTATAAGCTAAGTTAGAGATTTGTGAACGTAGACTAGATTATAGAGAGACAGAGATTGACTCTCGAATCGAGAGTAATTGGTCGTTATGTTCGACCTCATTTCATGTTACAACTCCTTTACAGGTATTGTATTCCACGTAGGTTTAGCATTAAATTTTTGAAATCTACCCCGTGGGCGAGATTGTTAAAGAGTGACTTTCACTCTTCGGACTATGATGACTCAATCGTCGAGTCTGTCCTTTTTGTCACGACCTACTCGCTCGGCTGAGGCCGCGATAGGAGAGTACAAACTTCTTTTCATACTCTTGTAAATATTTTTAAAACACTTTCAACGACACGGTCATTTTATTATTATTTTTTTTGTAGTGCGGAAGTTTTAAACACCTTTTATAAGTAAAAGCCATAAGGGCGGAATGTAAATACGTTTTACACACACATAATAAATTCTCGAGATCTCGTCCTGAATTCAAAACAAAACATTGTCTTTCAAATACAAAATGCGGATATATAATTTAAATGCCACAGGTCTTCACTTGCTCCTCGACGATACCGTACACATCACCCCTCGTCAGCTCCCAATCTCCGACTTTCACTGTCTTCTTACCTACAACACCGAAAAACCTGTGAATTGATAAACTTAGTAAGGGTGAACTAGTCTACCCTAGATGATATGTACACAAAATCACATTATGCAATATTTACATACAGAGTCAGCCGTCCCTCACCGACTAACACTCTTCACACAACAATCATTTTAATAATGACCTATTACCACTATGTTTCCCATGACTCTCAATTATTTTTTTTTCATAGAAGCACTCGACTCACACACAAGAGCTACCTATACGAGGTAACTCGTTTCGCTGCTTTACGGGCACCCGTATAATATCCCTGGTTTACCTTGCACGGTGGAGGCAACCCAGTCCTTGTTGGCGAGTCTCATGTACTACTCATTATCACACAGTTCTTTCTTCGAAAATATCATCGTAAGGGATAGAGGTTCGATCGTCGTGGGATGATCAAACACTTACCATGGTCTCAGTCTATGGTGTCACCCTTTAGAAGCTCTCAGTGGGTTATGGGCCCACCACGCTTCGTGTAAAATCCTTCTGGAGTGCTCTCTTCGGATCTCACTCCGGACTTAAGTTTTGACTCGATAACTTGTTGTTACGACGGCTCATTACACAGATGTCTTTATTTTTTCACTTTACTTTGCCTGGGATGCACTGATGGTTATCGCAATTTCTCTAGCGCGCAGGCGGAGAGACGACCAATCTCTCAACAGTCTCTCGGACTTCATCTCACACTCTACTGGCCAACTTTGTGTGAGGAATAAGCTTACCCTCTAGGAGCGAGGCTTTTTCTCTCAGAGCTAGGGCTCTCTTCTCTTGGAGCCCAGCGGAACCATCGACATTTTTATAATTTTACTCTCGTTAACCTCTTGTCAACTCACTTGGAGGACTGAGGTTTATTTAAGATTCTCACCCATCGTACTCTTATCAAGAGGACTGCGATTTCTATCTGATCTTTCATCCCTTTGTTAGATCATACAGCAAACCGGGATTTCATTGTTCTTTATTCCTTGTCAGATCACATAGCAGACTGGGATTTTTATTGTTTTTTATCCCCTTGTCAACTCGTTAATAGGACTAGGATATTGCAAGTGGCCTTAGGTTTTGATTAGTTTCAACAATCTTAACTAACATAACAATTAATTGACTACTCATGAGTCCCAAATGTTTTGGCCTCTTGCGCTTTGGGTTTGAGAACCCTTACCATCTTGTTTAGGGATTTCACAGTAAATGCAATAACAAGGCTTGGTGAGGTTCTGATTCTAACTCTCATTTTTATTTTTTATCATTTGCTTTCCTTCTCTTATGATTATTACCGAGAGTGCTCGGGTTAGAACCCGGCTTTGTCTTCTCCCATGGGCTGGAACCCGGCGAGGATTTCAACACAGAACGAGATCCGTTTCTTTAATGTGTCTTATTCACATTTTATTTAGTTTTATACAAGACTTATCTTAGTTTATTCGTAATATTATACTCGTCTCTTTATAACTCTCTTCTAGGGTTTTCATCTGGCTATTATCCAATTTTAGTTCCATATAGCATATATAAAGACATACAGTCTTTACCCGGGAATTCTAATGTAACCTTAACAAACAAGCACAAACAAACTCGGTATCGCCACCTACTTGAGCGGGCCTCCAGGCTATTCGAGATCATCTTGGAAGCTTGCTTTCAAGCTCCGACCACTTTCTTGTTGACTTGTCCTTACATAATATAAAGACACGGTCTCGTTAGTTCGCTTGTCTCGTTACATCGAGAGCGAAACTATTTTATTACTTTACACTTAATTGCTCGGGTGTTCTACGTCGTCTTTCAACATAACGAGGCTGCCATAAATATTTAGTAAGGCTAATCAAACCTTAAATGGTCGGTGGCTAAACCAATACCCTAACGAGCGTTCCCGTGCGCCTCGGGGCTTTCCGAGCTACTCCGAGCATCGCATCGCGCTATTCTTAATATTTAAGCGAGGGAACTAGTCTAATATATTGTTAAGCCAATTCTCTAGGTCTATATTAAAATATAAGACCATTTTAACCTTTTTTTCCAAACTAAGGTGTAGTTTATAAAAATGTTGCTATATTTTTTTTAGTTGTTCAAAACGTGTTGTGTCTGCTTTAAGGAAAATGCTCGGTTTTAAGGAAAACCGAGTCTACGTTTTGATTGAAAATACTTGCTTAGCTCATTTTAACTTTCAATGTTCTCATCTCAAAATCTTAGGGCTGGAAACAAGTCCATTTAAGTTATAACACCCATTTTACACAATTTTGAGATTTCATCGAACACTTAATTACAGTTCGACTCGAAAATATCATTTGAGCTTCTAACTTCTAATTTTTTCTTTTACCATTTCAAAATCATTTAAGGGCAGCAACCTCTAGGTTTTGAAAAGATATTATTCCTTGATTTTAACCCTTCATCGAGGTGTTACAAAACCCGTAATACCAAACTCTACAAATAAGAAGTTTTCAAAACGAGTTTTGCAGTCTCTAGCGAAACTGTTGTTTTGAGCTAACATTTATCTTTAACTTTTCTTAAACAACTTTATTAATAATAATAATAATTGTAGCTTCTAGGTTCTAAGGATGTTTTACACTCTTTATTGTGACCTTTCATCAAAGCCTTAAGCGTACATGAAAATGATTCGCAAAGCTAAAAGCTTTTTGAATCATTCGCACTAGCTTTTGTCTGAGACACTCATATCATTGTGTCTTTTCGGTTACCATTTGATCAATAACTCAAAACGTTTTTAAAAACAGTAACTAAAGGATTAAACAGGAAGTTTAATGTTCCATTTTATCATACACAAAATATGGGGTTTGGATCATTGAGAAAACATCAAGTTTTATCTTTCTTAGTGGTTAACACTTCGGTCCGTTAGAAACCGTTGTGTGCGTGTTTGTTTTAGAACTATTTTCATGTTTTGAACATACAAAAACAGTCATGCAAACATGCAAATGGTAAAAACAATAAATGAAGATTTGCGGCCAAAGATGGCCGAACCCTAGACCACAAACACAACCACATCTAGCCAAACACAAGTTAAAATATCCGGAAGCTAGACTTTCTAGCTTCCTTAAACTTATGTTTGGCAATCTTTAAACCAAAAGAGGCCATGCACAAAGAATTACAACTCAGAGTCCTAAATACAATCATGGTTATTCTAAATGAAAACCTAAGGTTGTAAAGGAAACCTCACACCGCTCAAGGTTAGAAGTTATACCTAGCTCTTGGTTCGAGGTTTTCCTTGTTGTGCTACCTCCTTGGCCGGCTTGTCCTTGTTGGTTTGGCTCGAAAACCACCCGCTTGGCACCAAAACTGTGATATCCAAGATTCTAACGAACGAATTTAGCCAATAATAACACACTTTCCATTTATTATAAATTATTTCACATTCATTTACATATTTAACTTCCTCCTTGCACATACTCAGTACTTTGATTTGAACCTTACTTACTACTAACGTTGTCGTGAGTAATTTTATGCAGCGTGAAGGCTCGATTTCCTCAACGATGAAGCTTTATGTGCTAAATAAGTATTTGAAATTATTCTATGCTCATTTTTATGGTATATGCATAGTTTTCATATATATTCACATTTATTGTTAGTAGTTCGGTAAAATGGCTAAAACACAAAAATCGGTGAATTTTTAGTGACAGATAAAGCATGTCAAAGGGTTTTGTTTTATTTATTATTTCATTTCAAACACTTTTTAAAAGTAAAAAAAAAAAGAAAAAAAAAGAAAATTCAAAGTCAACTAGAAGCAAGCACGGTGTTTTCTTTGATATTTTCTCAGTAAACTTGAGTGAGCTTAGTTTGCTTTGATGAAATAATTATTTGCTAAGTTTGTTATAATATTTGATTTATTATTTTATTTATTGATTTTATATACTATTTAGAAGACGAATAAACTTTAGTAATTCATTTTTTTGGAAAATAACTTAGGTTTCACCGAAATACCATGAAACCAACGCGTAGAAGCAAAAATTTCGGAAGTAAGCAAACCGATGGACTCAAGACTAGGTTGCCTTTTTTTAGAATAATTTTAGAAACATTTTAACATTTATAAGAAGCCTTAGTCAGCATCAAGGTCGTTCTTAACCAGCCATGTATCAACAAACTAAAAATTCCAACTATGTCCTAATTTAAACTATAAAATCCTTTGAGCAAGCAGCTCTCTTATTTTATACCTCCACTTCGACCAGAGATTGATCTCTGAGATAAAAGCTTAGAAAAATCTTCCTTTGCCAATAATAAACCGTTTCCAAGTTGAAGAACTTGATTCGCAACTAGAAATCGCAAGCTAGAGCCGTTACCGCGACAACGGTTAGCTAGTTTTTCGTATTTGAGCTTTTTCTTTCCAATCTGAAAATTACAGCTTCTTTAATGGTTTTAAGGCTTTGGATACTGTATTTAATATTTTAGGAAGGTTTCTTAAGATTGGAAAAGTTAGGGGTTTTGTGGAGGAATCAAAAACAACCCTAGAGAATCGAAAAGCTTCGTCCGATTTCATTCGATTTCTTTTAGGGATTTTAAACTTCAAATCTACCCTCCAAAAGTTTGATGAAAGGTAGATTGATTTATATTCATTTGATTACATAATTTGAGGTATTTTATAGTTGTATGATGGCTTGGTGAATCATTTTCAAAGCGGGGAATGGAAAAGAGCCGAAACTAGGCTAGGTTAAGCTAGTTTTTGCAAGCTAGGTAGATTATTGGATTCGGACACCAATTGATTTGTTTCACTTCTTGAGATATTTTGTGTGACTTAAATGATGTTTAAAATGGTTTTTGAACTGTAATTAAAACCCTAAATAAGTTTGTTTTCTACTGGTTTGTTGGTTTGAATCGAGTTCGACGCGAACGAAACTAGTTTTCACCGTTCGTGCTTCGCGCGAGTTTCGGTTGTTTTTAGTTGATGTTTTGGATAAAATGGATTGATATTCATGATTTCAGATTTCGATTAAGTTAATAAAATAGGGGATATGCTGCCCAAATTATTTCAAAGATTAAAGATTGATTTTTCAACCGAAACGAGCTAGTTTAGTTGAAATTATGCCGTTTAGGGTTCCTTTTTGTCGCAAAGTGCAATATGTTTTATCTTTTTGACCTAATCATGTTTTATCAAGTGTTATAATTCTGTTTTGAGGTCAATAAGGTTTGATCATCAAATAATTTCGATAATTTAGGTGTTGGATGCGTGTTTTATCCTTTAGTCGCAAGAAATGTGCTTTGTGGATTATAGGTTGCATTTTAACATATAATTGGCATGAAATGAGTTGTTTGAATGCTATAACATATGTGGACTGTAAATATTGGAGTAATAAGTGTATATTCATTAATATATTAGGTGTTTAGCACACTTTGCTCACCGAGGAGGCTGGACTGGATCGTTCGCTAAGCGACTCAACAGGATGAGGTAAACAAGAATTCATTTGAACTGTTCACAAGAACATAATATGATATTGATACTTGGCATAATTATTTGCATTGATTGGGCATTGACATATTTCAAAAAAGTATGAGGTACCCTATTTTACTAGTTTGTGCATTGTGGAGTTGATTTATAAGTGGCCTTACTAGTTCCTAGGATCAGGGCACTAATATGTCTTGTGGGATAGGATCGATCCCATAAGACCTTATCGAACCTTTTGGAGTTTCTAGGATCGAGGAGCTATTGTGTCTCAAGTGTATGATTGGAATTCTTTTATTACGGCTGAGGTCTGATAGTACGTATGCATGCTTACTCGTAGGCGTAGACGAGTGACTCACATTGTACACGTCTATGCGCGTGTTATGTTTTAACGATACGTAGGGTATAGTTATATATATGATTACTTTCATGATGATGAATATATCTCATTCTATAATTCTTGTTTACTGAGCTTTAGCTCGCGTAGTTTTTATGGTACATGCGAGGATGCATATCAGCATGATTAGACTGGTAGACGTTGGCTGACGCTTCTTCACACCACCGAGTACATGTATAAAGAAGATTTTGACCTGATGGGCATATTTTGAGGTGTCATAATATTCTGTTATACATATATGTATATTATAACAATAACAATTGGTTTGTGATGTACTATTAAATATGTATGGAGTTATATAATCAGAAGAAGTTTTTAAAAAGTTTAAATTTACCCACTATTTTGGAGAACGAAATAAATCTTGTTTGTGGAAAGGTAACTCTACTTAACTTAATCATACATGAGTTTTATGGGTAGGTTAGGCTGTCGGGGTTTTACAAAAACCACCACTCGTGGTTCTTCGTCCTCTTAGAGCAGAATATAAGGGAGGTTTTAGTTAGGTTTTTGAGAAACAGAAGCATAGAATGTTAGGAATATGCCCTTTGAATCAGATGCGTATCATTTTTTGAATATTAATAAAAGAAGTAGTCAATTTGTGAATTTTGTTATGTTTTATTTTGTTATAAAATGAATGTTTATCAAAATCTGAAATATGTTATACAATTATAATTTTAGTATGTGGAGTTTTACATACACGAGGATTAAAATTATATGATAGCCTATTTAAACTAGTCCGTGATAAATCAATGAGTATGGATCTCTCTGATTGGCATGCACTAACACTGTCCACGACGTTATGAACGTGACCTTCTTATTCGGAAAGTCAGTGTACGAGATATTAGAATAGAGGTATTTTATATAATATCAATTACATAGGACTTGGACCGACCTAACGTAGAAACTTCATTTAAGCACCGTTATGAAGATTTAAATTGTCAATCAATAATCGTACGATGGTTGATCTAAATCATGAATAATTCATAGACACCTTCTATGAATTGACGGGGTCTTTAATTTGCTCGATAAAATCTCAAGTCAATTTGCTCGTTTATGGAATTTCTGTAACCCCCGACCCCGGGGTTACCCTACTGACTCCATGCCGGGATAAAATTCTTAAAGAATGAATTGTGTTTTGTGAACTCCGATATTTTTTGCGAATGTAGTCTCGAATCATCGAATAAAGTATGAAATTTTATTTTCATTACTTATTTTATCCATTAAGAAATAAGTTTATTATAATAGTGCTCATAAAGCAAAGTTCGGCTTAATTTTATAAAAATTGCACAATAGCCCATGAACTTTTAGAAAATTATATTTTGGCCTAAGTTTTTAAAAAAATGACCCTCGGCAATCGTAAAAAAATTTTTAAGGCTATAAAATGACTTAAAGTCACATAATAGGCCTTAGCTTAAAGTTTGGAGTCATTTCGAGCTAAAATGAAGCCGAAACGAGAAGATTTCGGTAAAAATCAGGATTTTACCGTAAAGAATAGAAAAATCGTGATGGAGCTCAAAAACGACCACAAAGAGTTCAACCTAACTTCTAACTATATTTTTAGAGGTCATTAGAAACAAATAAGAGTCTCTTAAAGTCTCGGATAATAGAATTCAAGAATAGGAATTATCGATTACGGTAAGTCACGAAAATGATGGTTTAGTCACCGTTACCGTGAAAATAGGTTCCTCGGGATTTTTTCTGATAGCAATCAATCCCAAAACAGCAGATAAATATTATTCTACTAGTAACTGATGAGGAGAAATAATTTTTCCAATTTGTTAGTGCAAAACCGTGGGCCACACTAAGTGAGAAATAGATTTTCTCTAATATTTATATTCCAAGCACTAATAGCATAAATTAAGTAAAATGGTGTAATATATGAGAGTAAATCCAAATTTCACCAGCCCTTAGTCATCTTTGAGTCATTATTTGATGGGAAAGGGGTTGTGGCAAAGTGTTGGTCAAGTTTGAGGAGCTTTTGACAAGTGTTATAAAAGTTAAAGCATAAAAAGTTACTCTTGCTCCATCCTAGCCCTTAGATGAGATACCAAGTGAAATCAATGGCTAAAAATTATGCAGCACATATTAGATCAAATAAGAATTTATGTTTTTGGATAAGGTTGGAGGAAAATTAACTAACCATGGTTGGATTTGAAGAGGAGAGAGAGAGAGACTAGCTTGGTGAAGTAAGCTTACTCAACAAGCTTCCTAATTTGCCTATAAAAGGGATACTAAGACCACAAGGTCTCATTTTTTCATTTTGCTCAGCCAAATAGAGAGGAAAACCATGCTTAAGGTTGGAGAGAAGAGGAAAGAAAAAGTGCAAGAGAAATAGAGAGCAAGAGGGGTGGATTTGCTCAAGGAAAAGAAGAAGAAAAAGCCTATAAGTTCAAGCCATTTTTCCAAGCCTAAACCTAAGGTAACTTAGCTAGCTTTTCCTATGGTTTTAGTTTCTTAAAAACACTTCTAAACCTTTCCTTTCACCTCTTCCCTCAAGTGTTAAAGATCACCAAGAAGGAGTTTTGGAAGAAAAATCCTAGAAGGAGGTTGGTCAACTACACAAAAGAAAGAGCAAAAGTTCAATCCTTGAACTTAGGTATATTTCTTAAAACCCTTGTGAGATTTTAATTAGTTTTGAGTATAGCTTTCTTTGATTAAGTCTTTGAATGTATTTGGTTGATAAGAATGTCTTGTAATAATTAGTGTTCTTTAGCCTTCTTAAGTTAGTGAAAATCCGAACCTAGTCCCTATAAGGCTAGGCAAATTATCTTTTAACTTGCATGGCGGGTTCTTGTGCTCGTGAGCGTGAACCACGGCCGTTCTCGCTTTTAGATTCCAATTTATCTTCTTGCGTGCTTTAGGTTCTACTTATTTATGTGTTGATGAAGGGATTAAACTGATTACAAAAGATTTTACGAGCACGACGGTTTCCAACGAACCGTCGTGACAACCGTAGAGAAGTCTTTTATAAAAGTGAGCTAAATGTAAAATCCGACCACATTGAGTTCTTAAATTATTTGAACACTTTGAAATGAAATTATAAAATTATTTTTGGCTCCAAAAGCCTCTTCCCTCAAAGTGTTTTATAGATTTGAAAAGAGAAATATCAAAAAGAATTTTGTACGGTAAACGCCTGATCAAAATCTTAAGTTTATGTTAAGTGAGTTTTTGGACTTTAGTAAACTTTGAGAACTTGAGCTTTAATGCTCTTAAGCAAATTTATGTAGATCATTAAGATCTCTTTTAATACTTTAGTCTATTGTTCTTAATGTGTTTTTGTAGAGAAAAGAAAGAGGTTTAAAAAGAAAAGACGCTACATGATCGGTTTGAACAAAACTGTGATTGAACTAGAAAAACGCATCGTTTTCAAAGTTGAGATTTCGAACGGACCTTTAGTGCTTCTATAACGGTTTGAAATAAGGATGAAATATGTCCTAAAAGAAACATAGAAGCTACTGAACACCTAGTGTAATGACCCATCTCCTTCAATAAGATTATTACAGTACTTTACTATATATGCGGAAAATATTTCTAACGCTTTATTGAATAGAGAACTTCGTGTAAAATTTTTCTTTGGTTTCATAAGTTTCCAAACATAATTTTTAAATTTGCTGGATCCGGGCTCAACAAAATAATAACATTTTTATTTTTGAATAATAGAGCGAGGTTCTAACTTTTTCATAAAAATACTAAAAACGAGATCGGCCCTGATACCCCATCAACACCACCTTCCACGCTCATCGCCGCCACAAGCCTCCACGTCAAGCATGAGCCTTACCCTTCGAATCTGCACATGCGAGAAACTCATAAGCTAAATGCTTAGTAAGACACTTTATCTATCTCACAAAACTTATCTCAATCAGAATATGATAATCAATAAAAATATCACTCATAACTCAATAAATGTTGATTTTCTCTAAAACTCATTCTCAAAATAACTCAAAACTCATCTCAACTCAAATTTAATCATTTTATCTTTTGGTCCCTATGGCAATGTACCAATGCGCGCAACCGAGTAGATGCACGGGAGCTAACTGTAATGTCAAACTCGGCAACTCACTCGTGGAGTAGCTAGCATCGACACTCTGTGTGTCATCATCCAAAAAGGGACTCACTCCCGGATGAGAATAAGGGACTCACTCCTATTGGGACTCACTTCCGGATACATGCCAATGTTATTCTCTTTAATCGTTTAGGAAGAAAAGTAAATAAATCAAATAACTATTAAATGCTCATTTTACTCAACAAGCCCATATCAATCAACAATCAATATGAAATCCTCTAATTCACGCTCTTCTAACTCATCAAATCATAAACATTCTCAACAAGCACATGATTGTAAAATATTGCTATCAACTCTCAATCGTAGCTCAATTTTCAATCATCACAATAAATCATACTCATAGATAAAGTTATTCAATATCTCATCGTGCTTGATTTTTTTTTCTCATTTTGAACTAACATGTGCAAGTGAGAGTGTACTTACCTCGATCCGTGTGCAAAGAAAAGTCGTCGAGATTAGGTGACCGGTGCCGAGATAATCCCGCTATGCTCGCTGCGATTTCGAAACCATAGACTCAAAATTTCAGAACTGACAACGCTGCTTAGAAAATTCATAATTTATTCTACAAGACTCTAAGAATTACGAAACTTGCGGCAAATCGAAAAGGACAGAAAAATATATCTTTTTCACTATTATATGATATATTTTGAAAATATAGATAGTCCTAAAACAGGCCCGAAATCAGACCGATCAGAATCGTTTTTCGGAAAAACTGGCAGATTCCGTATTCAAATATAAAAATTCATAACTCACTCTAGAGGTAAGCTTTTCAAGTGATTCCAATTGCCAGACGACCATAACAAGTCTATTTTAAGTACCTAAAACAGTTTTGTCAAATTCGCGACCAATTATTCCCAGTAATTGAAAGAATACAGATAGGTCACTGAGAAAAATATAACATTCCACAAAGTTTAGTTTAATCTTTAAACAAAACTCAAAACTTGTATAAATCTTTTTTCAACATTATAAAATCATAAAAACATGTTTCTAATCCTCACAACAAGCAAAGCCCTCAATAAATTTGATCAAAATCTATCAAGAAAACAAAATCCCCAAATTTTTTATCCCTAATCGAGTTTAACTCTTATCAAACTACAAATCAAGCTCGTAAATCTTAAACACATGTTTACCTAGACTCAAGAAAAGGTATTTGACCACTAAGAGTTGCCGGAGTTTCGTCGGAATCTCGCCGGAGAAGGAAAGTAGAGAGAAAATATTTCTTTCTTTTTTTTTTGTTTGAAGAACAAGGTGAAGTGAAAGAGGTTTGTCCTGTAACGTAACATTCAGAGCTTAAAAAAAATAACCATAGGGGCTTGAATTCTCGAATGAAAAGAGATTTGGGCTGAAATTGGGCCCAAAACTCGTTTTCGGGCCCAAACGGGTATTTAGAAATGCTCTCGGGATCATAACTTTTGACTCGGGACTCCGTTTTTAACGTTCTTAGACTCGTTGGAAAGCTCATGAAAATATCTACCCATAAAATTCATAAAAATCACATTTAACTCTTTTATTAAAAATCTTAATTATCGAGCATAGCCGATTATCGTCGCACCGTCACCTGTCAAAATACTCAATTCAAGCAAACAATACAATTACTTGTTCATAAAACTAATATAATTATGTCATATAATAAAATAACTCAATCATAAATAAACTAATAAATTTCGTAAATTTAAATTACAAAGAAGCAGGCATTACAACTTCCACCCCTTTTGAAAAGTTTCATCCTCGAAACTCAGAATAAAGCGGGATGCTTCACTCTCATTTCTTCTTCTGGTTCCCATGTTGCCTCTTCGACTCGGTGGTTTTCTACAGTACTTTCGCCAAGGCTATCTCTTTGTTCTTTAACTTCTTAACCTCACGGTCAAAAATCTGAATTGGTTCTTCCTCGTAGCTCAAATTCGCTTGTATTTGCACAACTTGTGGTTCAATCACAAGCTCGGGGTTGGATATACACTTCTTGAGCATGGATACATGAAAGGTATTGTGAATAGCCGACATCGTTTCCGGTAGGGCAAGCTCGTAAGCCATAACGGCAATTCGCTTCACAACCTCGTATGGTCCTACGTAACGGGGACTTAGTTTCCCTTTCTTGCCGAAACGCATAACTCCCTTCATCGGAGCTACTTTAATAAAGACAAAATCTCCGATCTCAAACTCTAGTGGTCTCCGTCGTACATCTGCGTAACTCTTCTGTCGGCTCTGAGCTGTGACAATTCGTTGTCTAATCACCTTGATTGCCTCAGTAGTGTCATAAATCAACTGTGTTTTTCGTTGCAAGTCCCATTCTAATACTTTCTTCTCACTGGCCTCGTGCCACGTGAGTGATGATCTACACCGTCGCCCGTACAACGCTTCGTATGGGGCCATCTCGATGGTCGCCTGGTAGCTGTTGTTGTATGCAAATTCGGCGAGTGGAAGGAACTTGCTCCAGTTTCCCTTGAAGTCTAAAACACAGGCTCTCAGCATATCTTCCAAAACTTGATTCGTCCTCTCAGTCTACCCATCAGTTTGAGGATGAAAAGCTGTGCTATACTTCAACTTCGTACCCAAACATTCCTGTACACATTTCAAAAAGTGTGAAGTGAACCTCGCGTCACGATCTGAAATGATAGACTTGGGAACTCCATGTAATCTGACCACCTCCTTTACATATAACTCTACTAGGTGCTCAAGTGTGATCGTCTTCTTAATTGGTAAGAAGTGGACCGATTTGGTCAATCGATCCACGATCACCCAAATTGCATCGTAGCCATTGCTTGTCCTCGATAAACCCATGATGAAATCCATAGAGATATCATCCCATTTCCACTCAGGAATCTGGATGGGTTGTAGCTCTCCTCTGGGCCTCTGATGTTCCGCCTTCACTTGCTGACAAGTAAGGCAAGACTGAACATATTTGACTACATCTCTCTTCATGCCACTCCACCAAAAGTTACTTCTCAGGTTGTGGTACATTTTAGTGGCTCTTGGGTGCAAGGCATAGGGTGTGTTGTGAGCCTCAGTCATCAATTGCTTCCTTAGCTCTATATCATTTGGCACACAAAGCCTAGTGCCAAGGTATAACACCTCTTGGTCATCGACTCGAAAATCCTCATGTTTCCCTTCCTGCATCCCCTCCTTGATCTTTTGTAGCTCATCATCTCTATCTTGCTTTTCCTTTATATTGTCTGTCACTGACGACGTGATCGTCAAAGCGGAGAGTCGACCTGTCACAATCTCTAGGTCAAGACTCTCTATCTCCGCTCTCAACTGTGGGGGCATCGTAGACATAGACATCAAGGTTGTTGAAGACTTCCTGCTCAAGGCATCTGCTACTCTGTTTGCCTTGCCTGGGTGATAGATGATCTCACAGTCATTGTCTGTCACCAACTCTAACCATCGTCTCTGTCTCATGTTCAACTCCTTCTGGGTGAAGAAGTACTTTAGACTCTGGTGGTCTGTGAAGATCTTACAATGCACCCCGTATAGGTAGTGTCGCCAAATTTTTAAGGCAAACACCACCGCTGCTAACTCTAAATCATGAGTGGGGTAGTTCTTCTCATAATATTTTAGCTGTCTGGAGGCATATGCTATCACCTTGTCTACTTGCATCAAAACCGCTCCAAGACCCATCTTCGAAGCGTCGCAATAGATCACAAAGCCCTCTGTACCCTCGGGTAAAGTCAAGATAGGTGCGCTCGTCAACCTTGTTTTTAACTCCTGGAAGCTCCTCTCGCACTCTACAGTCCATTCAAACTTCTTTCCTTTCTTGGTTAGGGTAGTCAAGGGAAGGGCGATTTTGGAAAACCCTTCAATGAACTTCTTGTAATACCCTGCCAATCCAAGAAAACTGCGGATCTCTGTCACATTCTTCGGTTGTCTCCATCCTTTTACCGCTTCTATCGTTGTTGGGTCAACCATAACACTATCTTTTGAGATTACATGACCAAGGAATGCTACTTGATCTAACCAAAATTCATACTTCGAAAATTTTGCGTAAAGCTGGTGTTCTATCAACGTCTGGAGTACTAACCGGAGATGCTCTTCGTGCTCTTCCTTTGAACGAGAGTAGATGAGAATGTCATCGATGAAGACTATGACGAATCGATCAAGGAAGCCGTCGAATACTCAGTTCATCATATCCATAAAGGCTGCTGGGGCGTTCGTCAAACCAAATGGCATGACTACAAACTCATAGTGGCCATATCATGTCCTGAACGCAGTCTTCTGTATGTCCTCCTCCTTAATCTTCAGTTGGTGATAGCCCGATCGAAGGTCAATCTTTGAAAACACCGACGCACCCTTAAGTTGATCAAACAAGTCATCTACCCTTGGTAGTGGATACTTGTTCTTGATAGTTAGTTTGTTCAATTCTCGATAGTCGATGCATAGTCTCATTGATCCATCTTTCTTCTATACAAACAGTACCGGCGCCCCCCATGGTGAATGACTTGGTCGAATGAAACCTTTCTCCAAGAGCTCCTGCAGTTGCTTGTGAAGCTCTTGCAACTCTGCTGGTGCCATTCGATAAGGTGCCTTAGACATGGAACTCGTTCCAAGCACTAGTTCGATCTCAAACTCGATCTCCCTATCTGGCGGCAAACCCAGAAGGTCCTCTAGAAATACTTCAGGAAACTCTATCAATATCGGTACTTCGTCAATCTTCGTCTTCACTTCCTCCCTCTTATCCACAATGTTGGCTAGGAACCTGATGCACCCTTGAGCTAGAAGTCTGCTCGCCTCAAGTGCCGATAGAAACATCTTGATTTTCTTCCTCATCTCCCCTACGAAGACAAAGTGTTTGTCGTCATGCGGATTGAAGACAACTTGTCGTCGTCGACACTCGATTGATGCGTTATACTTGCTGAGAAAATCCATCCCTATGATCAGGTCATAATCAATCATTCCGAGTACTACTGCATCAGTATACAACTCCCTATCTGTTATGGGCACTGACAGCGCTCGACATCGATGTGTAGACACCATCACCTCCCCGGAAGGTAGTGTGGTGTGGAACCTGTGACTCAAACTCTCCTGTGGACTGTCTATGGTTCTAGCAAATCTAGCAGACATGAATGTATGTGTGGCACCAGTATCAAATAGTACATAGGCAGGTCGAGAGTTGACAAAAATCTGACCTGATACCACGTTGGATGCGCCTACGGCATCCTCCCTGGTAATAGCAAAAACTCGGGCACTGGTGGCTAGAGAGGGTTGTGGGGCTTCAAGTCTGCCCTGTTGAATTGTGGTACCCTCAAGTGTTGCCGGCATATGGTGCAATGTAGCTATAGGCCTGTACTGCTGGAGAGTATACTGTGTTTGAGGAATGGTTCATTGTGGGCATTCTTTCCTCATGTAGTCCTCTTGGCCACATATGAAGCACGCAGTACTACCAAGACGGCACTGGCCCCCCGCACGTGGCACAAGGTGGAGTCTTTAGATGTTTATTCGGTGGGGCTCCTTCGCCTTGGCGGCTTGGCTGACCTTGCTGCTGCTGTCCTAGGAACTGACGCATTTTGTTACTTCCTGAGCGCCAGTTTTGTCCTTGATGGGGTCGACTATGTCCCTGCCCTGAAGGTCGTGCCTGGAAGGGGCGTGCTGGAGTAATAGTGGCTGCTAATGAAGATCTGGCAAGATGGGACTCTCGTAGCTGTGCCGCACGAAAATATTTTTCTGCGGTGCCAGGGGCTTTGTCCCCTTCATAGCATAGTACCGCTATCTCAGGGCGGAGAGCCTTGAGTAAGCGGCGAACCTTGTCCTCCTCTGATGCTGCAGCATTCGGACATAAGCAGATCAATCTGCGAAACTCCTGCATGAGTTCTATCACCGTCATCGAACCTTGCTAGAGGTTCTCCAGCTTCCTCCAGTACTCATTTGTTAGGTTGGCATTGAAGAATCTCTCGTTGAACTCTGCCCACGTCATCGTCTCGATGTCATACTTCCGTTCCATGGTCTCCCACCAGATGCGGGCGTCCATGGTAAGATTGAAATAAGAACAATGGACCTTCTCATTATCCGTCAATTCAAGTCCTACCATCAGACTCACGATGGTCTTAAACCATCCTTGCGCTACTAGGGGCTCAGCTGCCCCGTCAAAATCTGCTGCCTTAACTCTCTTCCACATAAGTAGCAGAGGCTCACGACGTACTGCTGGTCGTGCAACGATAGCAAGAATATCTACAGCCTCACCCCTAAAGTTATTCTCGTCCCGTTGCTCCTGAGGCGGGGCTCGATCCTCTAGTCTAGGAGCCCTTACTCCATTTGTAGCTAGTTGGGCGATAAGTCGAGACTGGTCATCCAATTGTCTCTAGAGTTGACGGATGAGTTCCAACATGGGAGCGTCTGGCATCGCTGCTGGCTGAGGTTGTGGGGCCGGTGGAACATTGTCAGCATATCCCTGAAGACCTTCTGGCTCTACGCGAGCCTCAATGTCCGATAGGTGGGCATATCGTTGGGCACGTCCTCTGCCCCTGCCCCTACCGCATCCACGTCCCCGACCTCGTCCTTGTCCTGGTAGGGTCTCCATATTTTGTCACTACCTGTAAGTCAAGCTGATGCGTAAGAAACTTCATATAGTAATAATGTTGGGAATAATGTGCTTATCCCAAAACATAAACAAACAAAAAATATCAAAGTCTAAAAAGTTACTAGTGTCTCTACTAGTTAATAATCTACTAAAATGTAAAAGATACACTTATTTGGAAGTTGCTTTGGCGATGTGCGGTGGTGGCGCGGTGGAGTTTTGGGAAGCCTGGGCTCTAATACCATATCTATAACGACCCATCTCCTTCAATAGGATTATTATAGTACTTTACTATATATGCGAAAAATATTTGTAACACTTTATTGAATAGAGAACCTCGTGTAAAATTTTTCTTTGGTTTCAAAAGTTTCCAAACATAATTTTTAAATTTGCTGGATCTAGACTCAACAAAATAATAACATTTTTATTTTTGAATAATAGAGCGAGGTTCTAACTTTTTTATAAAAATACTAAACACGAGATCGGCTCCGATATCCCATCAACACCACCTTCTACGCTCATCGCCGCCACAAGCCTCCACGTCAAGCATGAGCCTTACCCTTCGAATTTGCACATGCGAGAAACTCATAAGCTAAATGCTTAGTAAGACACTTTATCTGTCTCACAAAACTTATCTCAAGCAAAATATGATAATCAATAACAAAATCACTCATAACTCAATAAATGTTGATTTTCTCTAAAACTTGTTCTCAAAATAACTCAAAACTCATCTCAACTCAAATTTAATCATTTTATCTTTTGGGCCCTATGGCGACGTACCAATGCGCGTAACCGAGTAGACGCACGGGAGCTAACCGTAACGTCAAACTCGGTAACTCACTTGTGGGGTAGCTAGCCCCGACACTCTGTGTGTCATCATTCAAAAAGGGACTCACTCCCGGATGAGAATAAGAGACTCACTCCCATTGTGACTCACTCCAGGATACATGCCAATGTTATTCTCTTTAATCGTTTAGGATGAAAATTAAATAAATCAACTAACTATTAAATGCACATTTTACTCAACAAGCCCATATTAATCAAGAATCAATATGAAATCCTCTAATTCACGCTCTTCTAACTCATCAAATCATAAACATTCTCAACAAGCACATGATTGTAAAACATTACTATCAACTCTCAATCATAGCTCAATTTTCAATCATCACAATAAATCATACTCATAGATAAAGTTATTCCATATCTCATCGTGCTTGATTTTTTTTTCTCATTTTGAACTAACATGTGCAGGTGAGAGTGTACTTACCTCGATCCGTGTGCAAAAAAATATTGTTGAGGTTAGGTGACCGGTGCCTAGATAATCTCGCTATGCTCGCTGCGATTTCGAAACAATAGACTCAAAATTTCAGAACTGACAACGCTACTTAAAAAATTCATAATTTATTCTACAAGACTCCAAAAATTACGAAACTTGCGGCAAATCGAAAAGGACAAAAAAATCTATCTTTTTTACTACTATATGATATATTTTGAAAATATAGAGAGTCCTAAAATAGGCCCGAAATCAGACAGATCAGAATCGTTTTTCGGAAAAACTGGCAGATTCTGTATTCAAATTTAAAAATTCATAACTCACTCTAGAAGTAAGCTTTTCAAGTGATTCTAGTTGCTAGACGATCATTCAAAAGTCTATTTTTAAGTACCTTAAACAGCTTTGTCAAATTCACGACCAATTGTTCCCAATAATTGAAAGAATACAGATAGGTCGCTGAGAAAAATATAACATTCAACAAATCTTAGTTTAATCTTTAAAAAAAACTCAAAAAAAACTCAAAACTTGTATAAATCCTTTTTGAACATTATAAAATAATAAAAACATGTTTCTAATCCTCACAACAAGCAAAGCCCTCAATAAATTTGATCAAAATCTATCAAGAACACAAAATCCAATCGAGTTTAACTCTTATAAAACTACAAATCAAGCTCATAAATCTTAAACACATGTTTACCTAGACTCAAGAGAAGGTATTTGACCACTAAGAGTCGCCGGAGTTTCGTCGGAATCTCGGCGGAGAAGGAAAGTAGAGAGAAAATATTTATTTCTTTTTTTTTTGTTTGAAGAACAATGTGAAGTGAAAGAGGTTTGTCCTGTAACGTAACATTCAGAGTTTAAAAAAAATAACCATAGGGGCTTGAATTCTCCGATGAAAAGAGATTTGGTCTGAAATGGGCCCAAAACTCGTTTTCGAGCCCAAACGGGTATTTAAAAACGCTCTCGGGGTCATAACTTTTGACTCGGGACTCCGTTTTTGACGTTCTTAGACTCGTTGGAAAGCTCATGAAAATATCTACCCATAAAATTCATAAAAATCACATTTAACTCTTTTATTCAAAATCTTAATTATCGAGCATAGCCGATTATCGTCGCACCATCACCTGCCAAAATACTCAATTCAAGCAAACAATACAATTACATGTTCATAAAAAAAATATAATCATGTCATATAATAAAATAACTCAATCATAAATAAACTCATAAAATTGGTAAATTTAAATTACCAAGAAGCGGACATTACACCTAGTGTGCTTGTTATTTTCAAAGAAAAGGCAAAGAATTACGTTAAAATGACATTTTCAAACAAAACCGTAACCGAGAGCTCGGTAAAACAACAATAGTGGTAATTAGAGTTTTGATTGTACGAACATGGAATTTTCAGTCTTTATACCTTTAGAAAATAATTTAGAAATTAAATATGATTGATATTTAATTTGTTTTGGCCAAGACTCGGGTTAGGAGCTTTAAAATCTAAAAAGTCAAATCCGAGCCAAGTTGACCATGATTTTTTGAAAAGTAAACTTCTTAAAGCCCCAAAAGGATTTTCATGGTCTTGGGTAAATCAAATGGTCTTAGAAATTTTATGTTAGATCTAAGAATGGTGAAGTAAGAAATTTAGATAAATTCCCGAACCACAAATACCAAATAGAATTAACCGACCCACGGGATTACTCGATAAGCTCTCGAGGTACGTCGGGAGCACTAATTAGGGTTCGGAATAGTCCCGAACCTAAGTAAGGTTTAATAAACCTTGGTAAAGTCTCCTAGGCCGCCCCGCCTTGGTAATAAGATAGCATAGAAAGACCCGAGCATTAGAACATTTAAGTTAAGAATTAGTTTCGCTCTAAGGTTTAATAAACCTTGGTAAAGTCTCCTAGGCCGCCCCGCCTTGGTAATAAGATAGCATAGAAAGACCCGAGCATTAGAACATTTAAGTTAAGAATTAGTTTCGCTCTCGGTTAACGAGACAAGCGAACTAATGAGACTCGATTCCTTTGTATTGAAAGGACTAGAGCACGAAGAAGTGGTCGGAGCTCAGAGCGTTGCTCAAGAAAAGCTCGGAGAAACTTTATCGCTTAGGCGAGGTAAGTTGCAATGCACCTATGACACCAAGTTGTGTATTTGTGCTTATGTGTGCTTGTTTGTTAGGCTTTTATTTGCTATTCCCGATAACTGGACCGTGCGAATATACCTGTGTATTGTGAAACTAAAAGAAGTAAAAAGCCGTACCAAGCCTTAGAAAGAAAGTAAAAGAGAAAGAAAAGAAAGAAAGAAAGTGAATGGAAGAAAATGTAATTAGGTAGAGCTCTGCCTCTAGAATAAAACGTGATTAAAACGTTAAGAAAGCCGGACTGCGGTTCGTGCAAGAATTGAAGCCGGGTTTCGACCCGAGCAAGTTTAGGGCTAAAAAGATAACCAAGGCTTGCTGTTTGTTGAATTTAGAAGGCCCGATGAAATCATTGTCCTAGTACCCCGATACAAGAGGTTAAAACCACGGGACTCTAGAAGAGCCCGATTTCATGTGACGTTTCTTCGTTAGAGAAACTAACACCTCTTGTTAGACCCCAATACTCCGAGAGAGTGGACGACGGGTCATAATGTAAAAATATAGTAGAACGTAAGTCGATGGAACCGCCGGCTCCAAGGGTAAGCTATGTTATTGATTGTCGGGAGATTTGGCCATCTTCCGTGGCGCGCCTCAGTACTGGGACATAAGCGGCTTCCATCAGTGGATCCCAGACAAAAGAAAGAAAGAAAGAAGAGTTAACCCCATAAGTGGTGACTCATAGAAAGAACGATTTGTTAGGGTTTGTTCGTCCAAAGACGATCAAACTCTCTATCTCTTGCATTGTGAATTGTTGTTTCATATATGAATCCTTGTTGCATTGCATTGCATCGTTAAGATAGAGTAGTTCCGTCCTTACTGATTTTATCAACTCATTAGTTTTTTCTTGGTGTTATAGGTAAGGGAAAAGCTAAATCAGAAGATCTGTAGAAGTAGAGCTGCTGGTGGTGGGCGATGTGTGTGGCAACCCAAGAAAAGAAAGAAACCATGGCATATATGTTTTAAATTCCACATTCTGTACTTTGACAACAAAGATGTGATATTGCGACCGGGAGTAGATCCCGAGGCCCCGAACTTGAGATAAAGTCGTGGCTATTATCCTAAACTCAAGAGAAGTCAGGAGACAGTGTTTTGATTTTGAAAGGTACTTTAACTTCCGCATAAAAAAAAAAATACGAGCTCATTATGTTATAAAGTAATTTGTGTTTTATATTTTAAGTAAGATTAACAGTAGTAAAGAGAAAAGAACCCCTGTTGCAGCTTCCGGCCGAGAGAGCTAGGTCGTGACAGAATTTTTGGTATCAGGGTCCGGGTTTAGCCGATTCTGAAGACTCGCCACACACGTCTTCTCGCCAGCAAGTAGATAAGTTTTAAGAGTAGTTTGTTTCTATATTAGGTAGGGCTTATAGAACGATGCCAGATGTCTGAGGTAGGTCATCCTTCACGTGAGCCATCAGTGGACTCGAGCCATCATAGCACGATTGGACCCGTCCCCGGTATCAAAGCTTTGCCAGATTACATGCGCTTGATTCTGTCGCACGTACCCACATACTCGGGTGAGGCTGACACTACACCTTTTCAGGAGTGGGAGGCACAAACTCTTGGATGGATGAGATATCTTCGTATTCCAGAGGAGTATCGGGCCGACCTGGCTTAGACCTTACTCCGAGGACCCGCCCTCTACCGCTGGAAGGAGAGAGAGAACTGAGTAGGGCACGAACATAGATGGTTCGTCATGCGTGCCTGCATGCTTGCCAGTTTTCATACGGTCGACGACATGACCATATGGACTAGCAAAGCCAAGGGGTTCTGCCAACGCCCTAGAGAGACTATCCATTCATACTCCGACAGCTTTGACCTGGAGATAGTCGAGACATACCCCACTTATGGCTTTAAAGATCTGTTGTGGATGCAGATCTTCTCGCAAGGTATTCACCCGTACCTCAGGTGCTGTTGCACGGGAAGTGCCAAACCCTAGAGCAGCAAACCCTATTGCACCAGAGGCACCAAGAGTAATCGAACAAGTTGGAGAGCCAATCTACGAACGATTTAGACGCCAGAAGCCGCCTAGATTCGACGGGACTCCTGATCCCGCCACTGTTGAAGAATGGATTAAACGCCTCTAACACATCTTCAGTTACGTGAGCCTTACCGATGTTGAGAAAGTCACGTGTGCCATCAATCAGTTAGACAAAGAAGCAATGTGCTGGTGGGAAGTAGTTGGACAGACAGAGGATGTCAATACTGTGACTTGGGAATGTTTCACCAAGTTCTTCCACATTAAGTATCTCAGAGAATCCCGTTTGGCTAGAAAGGTCCGAGAGTTCCTAAGTCTCCGCCAAAGAAGAATGTCAGTGGCAGAGTATACTGCTAAGTTTGACGAGTTGGCACGGTTTGCCCCAACCATAGTCCTTACGGACGATGCCAGAAAGATGAAATATATGCATGGGTTGAGGACCGAGATAGTGAAACAAGTGGATAACGGCAAGGTATGGCCAGAATCCTATGCCGATGATGTGCAAAGAGCTCTAAAAAACGACGGATGTGATAGACAGGAAGACAGAACCAGTGGAGGAAGTACAGATCGCCCGGGTGATGGACAACGTAAGGAGACCGGATACGAGAGGAAGAAACAGTTTCAGTCTCGCATCAGATATTTTCGCAAGAACAACCGCTTCAACTTCAAGAAGCGAGATTTCAGCAAGGATAATCTGGGACAGAGAAATGAGAATAGAAACAAGAGTGGAGAGCCCAAGAGGGGACAAGACAAAATAGAGACAAGAAATGTGAGAGGGCATTGGACACCCCGTAAAGAAAGTGCTCGAGAAAGGACATCACTAGTCCCTCAATGCCCAAAGTGCTAGAAAATGCATTCCGGAGAATGCCGATTTGGGACCACACGAGGCTGCTGCAACTGTGGCCAAGAGGGATACATAGCCCGCAACTACAAGAACAACGTCGCCAAGGCCACAGAGTCAGCCCTTCGCGGTCGTCCAAATGCAAGGGTGTATAGCTTGAATGAGGGAGACATCGATGCAGGCCCTTCTACATCTGTCTCAGGTCAGCTTCTAGTCTCTAATCTTAACCTCTTCTCTCTCATCGACTCTAAGATTGTTGATCGAGATTTTGGATGAAATCTTCACAGTTCATTTCATGATCACATCTTGCTTAGTTGTCTCTTGATAAGCTTGTACACACAAGGATCATCAATATTTTTTTCGCAGCCATAGGTCTTGATCGTCTCATCAAACTTAAGATTCCTCGACCTTGATGCTTGTTTAAGTGCATAAATGTTCTTGATCAATTTGCAGACTTTTCACTGTTGGTCATTTGTCTTGAACCCCTCTGGTTGTTCCATATAAATGGATTCCTCAAGAAAACCATTCAAAAAACCCGTCTTGACATCCATTTGTCAAATCTCATAGTCGAAAGTGGCTGCTATGGATAAGAGGATGCGAATAGATTTGAGCATGGCTACAGGAGAGAAGTTTCTTCATAATCAACCCCTTCATTTTGTGTATAGCCTTTTGCTAGTAATCTAACTTTGAAAGTCTCTACTTTTCCATTGACACCTCTCTTTTTGTTGAAAATCCATTTGCACCCTATGGGCCTGACATTCTCAGGTGGATCAACAAGTTCTCAGACAGAGTTGGAATATATTGATTCCATCTCTAGGTTCATGGCTTCGAGCCATTTGTCCTTGTCAATATCTTTTATTATATGATGTAGGATCATCAATTTCAGTGTCGGCTACTAGAACATTTGTTTTGCCTTCATGTCCTTATCGGATGAGTTGTCTCACAATCCTGCAACTAAGTCTAGGTAACGTGATGTTTTGACTGGGACGTGTAGTGTCCTCTTTTTCCTTAATTTTAACAACCCTTGTTGGTTGCGGTGCGATTATATCACCTCACAATTCTTCAAGAACAACTTTACAATGAGGTTTGAAGTTTGTTACATAATCATTCTCAAGAAAAGTGGCATTTTTCGATACAAACACCTTTTAATCTTGAGGACTATAGAACGAACCTCCTCTTATCCTTTTTAGATATCCCACGAATAGACACACTTCTATTTGTGAATCTAATTTCTTAGTTCTACTCTTTAATACATGAGCGGGACACCCCCATATGTGAAAGTATCGCAAACTAGGTTTACAACCATTCCACAACTCTAAAGGAGTCAAAGAGATTGGCTTTAACGGCACGACATTCAAAATATCATTTGCTGCTATCCCCAAAAGGATAATGGTAATGAGGAGTAGCTAAGCATGGACCTAACCATATCTAACAATGTTCGGTTTCGTCATTCCGCAACACTATTTTTTTACGGAGTGCCGGGTGCTGTTAATTGTGAGAGAATATCATTCTCTAAAAAATAGTCCTTGAATTGAGTATCAAGGAATTCTCCTCCTCGATCAGATCGAAGTTCTTTTAGTGATTTTTCTAATTGCTTTTCAGCTACGACTCGAAATTATCCCGAACCAGCTCTCTCAGTCGGAGGCCGAGACAAGGGTTCTTTTCTCTTTACTACTGTTAATCTTACTTAAAATGTAAAGCACAAATTACTTTATAACATAACGAGCTCGTATTTTTTTTATGCGAAAGTTAAAGTACTTTTCTAAATCAAAATACTGTCTCCTGACTTCTCTTGAGTTCAGGAAAAGAGCAACCACTTTATCTCAAGTTCGGGGACTCGGGATCTATTCCCAGTCACAATATCACATCATTGTTGTCAAAATACAGAATGCGGAATTTAAAACATATATGCCACGGGTTCTTTCTCTCCTTGGGCTGCCGCACACATCGACCACCGCGAGCAGCTCTACTTCTACAGATCTTCTGATTTAGCTTTTCCTTTACCTATAACACTAAGGAGAAACTAATGAGTTGATAAACTCAGTAAGGGCAAAATTACTCTATCTTAACGATGCAATGCAAAGCAAGAAGGATTCATATATGCAACAACAATTCACAATGCAAGAGATAGAGAGTTTAATCGTCTTCGGACGAATAAGCCCTAACAAATCATTCTTTCTATGAGTCACCACCTCTGAGGTTAACTCTTCTTTCTTTCTTTCTTTCCTTCTTTTGTCTGGGATCCACTGATGGAAGCCGCTTCTGTCTCAATACTGAGGCGCGCCACGGGAGATGGCCAAATCTCCCGACAATCAATAATATAGCTCTCTCTTGGAGCCGGTGGTTCCATCGACTTACGTTCTACTATATTTGTACATTATGACCCGTCGTCCACTCTCTCGAAGGGTTGGGGTCTAACAAGAGGTGCTAGTTTTTCTAACGAAGAAAGGTAACATGAAATCGGGCTCTTCTAGAGTCTCGGGGTTTTAACCTCTTGTATCGGGGTACTAGGACCCACGACAATGATTTCATCGGGCCTTCTAAATTCAACAAACAGCAAGGCTTGGTTGTCTTTTTAGCCTTAAACTCGCTCGGGTCGAAAGCCGGCTTCAATTCTTGCACAAACCGCAGTCCTACTTTCTTAACTTTTTAGTCACATTTTATTCTACAGGCAAAGCTCTACTTAATTACTTTTTCTTCCATTCACTTTCTTTCTTTCTTTTCTTTCTCTTTTACTTTCTTTCTAAGGCTTGGTATGGCTTTTTACTTCTTTTAGTTTCACAATACACATGTATATTCGCACGATACGGTTATCGGGAATAGCAAGTAAAAGCCTAACAAAGAAGCACACATAAGCACAAACACACAACTTGGTGTCATAGGCGCGTTGCCACTTACCTCGCCTAGGCGGTAGAGTTTCTCCGAGCTTTTCTTGAGCAACGCTCTGAGCTCCGACCACTTCTTCGTCCTTTAGTCCTTTCAATACAAAGAAATCGAGTCTCGTTAGTTCGCTTGTCTAGTTAACCGAGAGCGAAACTAATTCTTAACTTAAATGTTCTAATGCTCGGTACATTCTATACTATCTTATTACCAAGGCGGGGCTGCCTAGGAGACTTTACCAAGGTTTATTAAACCTTATTTAGGTTGGGACTATTTCGAACCCTAATTAGTGCTCCCGACGTGCCTCGAGAGCTTATCGAGTAATCCCGAGGGTCGGTTAATTCTATTTAGTATTTACGGTTCAAGAATTTATCTAAATTTCTTACTTCGCCATTCTTAGATCTAACATAAAATTTCTAAGACCATTTGATTTATCCAAGACCCATGAAAATCCTTTTGGGGCTTTAAGAAGTTTACTTTTCAAAAAATCATGGTCAACTTGGCTCGGGTTTGACTTTTTGGATTTTAAAGGTTCGAACCCGAGTCTTGGCCAAAACAAATTAAATGTCAATCATATTTTATTTGTAAAATTATTTTCTAAAGGTGTAAAGACTGAAAAGTCCACGTTCATACAATAAAAACTCTAATTACCACTATTGTAGTTTTACCGAGCTCTCGGTTACGGTTTCGTTAGAAAACGTCGTTTTAACGTAATTCCTTGTCTTTTCTTTGAAAATGACAAGCACACTAGGTCGTCAGTATCTTCTATGTTTCTTTGAGGACATATTTCATCCTTGTCTCAAACCGTCATCGAAGCGCTAAAGGTCCGTTCGAAATATCAACTTTGAAAACGACGCGTTTTTCTAGCTCAATCACAGTTTTGTTCAAATCGATCATGTAGCGTCTTTTCTTTTTAAACCTCTTTCTTTTATTTAAAAAAATACATTAAGAACAATAGACTAAAGTATTAGAGGAGATCTTAATAATCTACATAAATTTGCTTAAGAGCATTAAAGCTCAAGTTCTCAAAGTTTACTAAAGTCTAAAAACTCACTTATCATAAACTTAAGATTTTGATCGGGCGTTTACCGTACAAAATTCTTTTTCATATTTCTCTTTTCAAATCTCTAAAACACTTTGAGGGAAGAGGCTTTTGGAGCCTAAAATCATTTTATAATTTCATTTCAAAGTGTTCAAATAGTGTAAGAACTCAATGTGGTCGGATTTTACATTTAGCTCACTTTTATAAAAAAAATTCTATACGGTTGTCACGACGGTTCGTTGGAAACCTCGTAAAACCTTTTGTAATCAGTTTAATCCCTTCATCAAGACATAAATAAGCAGAACCTAAAGCATGTAAGAAGATAAATAGGAATCCAAAAGCGAGCACGGCCGTGGTTCACACTCACGAGCACAAAAACCCACCATGCAAGCTTAGAGAAAATCCGCCTAGCCTTATAGAGCATAGGTTCGGATTTTCACTATCTTAAGCAAGCTAAAGAACACTAATTATTACAACACATTCTCATCAACCAAATATATTCAAAGACTTAACCAAAGAAAGCTATACTCAAGACTAATTAAAATCTCGTAATTTTAAGAAATATACCTAAGTTCAAGGATTGAACTTTTGCTCTTTCTCTTATGTAGTTGACCGACCTCCGTCTAGGATTTTTCTTCCAAAACTCCTTCTTGGTGACATTTAACACTTGGGGGCAGAGGTGAAAGAAAAGGTTTAGAAGTGTTTTTAAGAAACTAAAACCATAGGAAAAGCTAGCTAAGTTACCTTAGGTTTAGGTTTGGTAAAATGGCTTGAACTTATAGGCTTTTTCTTCTTCCTTTCGTGAGCAAATCCACCCCTCTCTCTCTCTATTTCTCTTTCAATTTTTCTGTCCTCTTCTCTCCAACCCTAAGAATGGTTTTCCTCTCTATTTCGCTGAGCAAAATGAAAAAAATTAGACCTTGTGGTCTTAGTATCCCCTTTATAGGCAAATTGAGAAGCTTGTTGAATAAGCATACTAAATCAAGCTAGTCTCTCTCTCTATCCTTTTTAAATCCAATCATGGTTAGTTAATTTTCCTTCAACCTTATCTAAAAACATAAATTCTTATTTGATCTAATAAGGGCTGTATAATTTTTGGCCATTGATTTCACTTTGTATCTCATCTAAGGACTAGGATGGAGCAAGAGTAACTTTTTATGCTTTAACTTTTGTGACACTTGTCAAAAGCTCCTCAAACTTGACCAACACTTTACCACAACCCCTTTCCCATCAAATAATGACTCAAAGATGACTAAGAGCTGGTGAAATTTGGATTTACTCTCAAATATTATAACATTTTACTTAATTTATGCTATTAGTGCTTGGAATTTAAATATTAGAGAAAATCTATTTCTCACTTAATGTGGCCCACGGTTTTGCACTAATAAATTAGAAAAATTATTTCTCCTCATCAATTACTAGTAGAATAATATTTATCTATTGTTCTGGGGTTTATTGCTATCATAAAAAATCCCGAGGAACCTGTTTTTACGGTAACGGTGACTAAACCGTCATTTTCCTGACTTACCGTAATCGATAATTCTTATTCTTGAATTCTATTATCCTGAGACTTTAAGAGACTCTTATTTGTTTCTAATAACCTCTAAAAATATAGTTAGAAGTTAGGTTGAACTCTTTGTGGTCGTTTTTGAGCTCCATCACGATTTTTCTGCTCTTTACGATAAAATCCTGATTTTTATCGAAATCTTCTCGTTTCGGCTTCGTTTTAGGTCGGAATGACTCCAAACATTAAAATAAGGCCTATAATGTGACTTTAAGTCATTTTATAGTCTTAAAAAAAAAATTACAACTAACGAGGGTCATTTTTTTTAAATTTGGGTGAAAATATAATTTTCTAAAAGTTTAGGGGCTATTCTGCAATTTTTATAAAATTAAGCCGAACTTTGCTTTATGACCACTAGTATAATAAACTTATTTCTTAATGGATAAAATAAGTAATGAAACTGAAATTTCATACTTTATTCGATGATTCGAGACGACATTCACAAAAATGTCGGAGTTCACAAAATACAATTCATTCTTAGAGAATTTTATCCCGGCATGGAGTCAGTACGGTAACCCCGGGGTCGGGGGTTACAAATCCCTAACTAATATGAAAAGTTTCATCCCCGAAACTTAGAATAAGGCCGGGTATCAATCTCGAATCTCGCTTTCTCGTTCCCATGTCGCTTCATCTACTGTGTGTCCCTTCCACTGTATCTTGACCAGTGGTATCTTCTTGTTTCTCAACTGCTTCTCGCTGCGGTCTAAAATCTTTTCGAGCTGCACTTCGTGGTTGAGATCTTTTGTAATCTCCACCTCTGGGTACTTAAGAATGTGTGTGGGGTCGGCTATGTACTTTCTCAACATTGACACATGAAATACATCATGTACTGCAGCCATTGCAGGCGGTAACGCCAATCGATAAGCTACCTTGCCGACTTTATCGAGAATTTCAAAAGGTCCAATGTATTGAAGGCCTAGTTTGCCCTTCTTACGAAATCTCGTGATTCCTTCTACTAGAGACGTTTTCAAGAATACTTTGTCCCCCACTTCAAACTCCAACGGGCGTCTCCTCTTGTCAGCATAGCTCTTCTGTCGGCTTTGGGCTATTTTCATCCGTTGTCGGATTTTCTTAATTGCTTAAGTGGCTTGCTCTACCAATTCTAGACCCAAGTATCTTCTTTCTCCCGCTTTATCCCAATGCACTGATGAATGACATTTTCTTCTGTATAATGCTTCGTATGGTGCTATTTTAATGGTCGCTTGATAACTATTGTTATATGCGAACTCGGTCAACGGAAGAAATCTTTCCCAGGTTCCATGGAACTCCAACACACACGGTCTAAGCCTATCTTCTAGTATATGGATCGTCCGCTCCGACTGTCCATCCGATTATGGGTGGTATACGATGCTGAACTTGAGTCTCGTGCCAAGCGCGGTCTGGAGACTTTTCCAAAATTTGGATGTGAAGCGGCTGTCTCTATCAGATACGATTGATTGTGGCACTCTATGGAGTCTTACTATGTTTTGAACATAGAGCTCTGCTAGCTTATCCATCGTATAAGTCATGTTGACTGGAATGAAGTGAGCGGCCTTGGTGAGATGATCCATGACGACGCAAACAGAATCATGATTCTGTCGGGTTATGGATAGTCCGGAGACAAAATCTATCGTGACCTTGTCCCATTTCCACTCGGGGATCTCCAGTGGCTGTAACATTCTGGCAGGTCTATAATGTTCGGCCTTGACTTGTTGGCATGTGAGATATATTTCCACAAATCTAACCATATCTTTCTTCATGCCAGCCCACCAATATAGCCGTTTGAGGTCTTGATACATCTTTGTGACTCCATGGTGCACTGAGTAAGGCATTTGATGTGCCTCTTCGAGTAATTTTTCTTTGAAATTAGGGCCATCTGGGACGCAAGTGCGTCCTATAAACTCTAACGCTCCCTCCTAATTATTGGCAAACTCTGTCTGGGGCTTGTTCTTTATCCTTTCTCAAATTTCTGTCAAGAATTCGTCATTGGATTGGGCCTTCCGTATCTCGTCTAGTATTACTGGACACATCTGGAGACTTCCTAATACTCTACACACTATCACTAGTTCAAAATCTATGATCTCTATTAATAATTCCTTTGGAAGTCCTTGCAGCATTGCTAGGTTCCTATGGATTTCCGGCTTAGTGCATCCGCAATGTTGTTCGCCTTCCCTGGATGATAATGGGTAGTGAACTCGTAGTCCGTGAGGACCTCCAACTATCGTCCTCGACGTACGTTTAGTAGCTTATGTGTGAAGAGGTATTTCAGTATTTTGTGATCGGTGTAGATATCACAGAGGTATTTCAGTATTTTGTGATCGGTGTAGATATCACAATGTACACCGTATAGGTAGTGTCGCCAAGTCCTGAGGGCGAACACAACTGCTGCTAACTCCATGTCGTGAGTGGGGTATCGTATCTCGTATTCGTTCAATTGTCACGAGGCATAGGCAATTACTTTGCCGTGTTGCATTAGTACAGCCCCTAACCCTAACTTCGATGCATCACAGTAGATTGTGAATCCAACGTTTCCTTGTGGAATGGCAAGGACGGGAGCGGTAGTCAAACGTTTCTTCAGCTCTTGAAAGCTTCCTTTGCAAGGTTCTGTCCATGCGTACTTATGCTCCTTATAGGTTAGGGCCGTTAGAGGGCTCGCAATCTTGGAAAATCCTTCAAATAAATCTACGGTAATACCCTGTCAATCCCAGAAAACTTTTCACCTCGGTCATATTCTTCGGCTGTTGCTAGGTTATGACAGCCTCAATCTTGGCGGGGCCTACTGCAACTCCTTCTTTAGAGACGGTGTGTCCTAGGAAGACAACCTTGTCAATCCAAAATTCGCACTTCTTGAACTTGGCGTAAAGCTTCTTCGTCTGAAGTTGTTGCAACACTGACCGTAGGTGCTGGGCACGTTCTTCCTTCTTCTTGGAATATACCAAGATGTCATCAATGAAGACGCTGATAAACTTGTCTAGAAAATCCTCGAACACTCGGTTCATTAAGTGCATGATAGCTGCGGGAGCATTGGTGAGGCCAAACGGCATTACTAAGAATTCATAATGCCCATATCTAGTAAGGAAAGCTATCTTTGGAACGTCTTCATCTCTTATTTTCAACTGATGGTAGCTGGATCTTAAACTGATCTTTGAAACAATCGCAGATCCAGCTAGTTGATCGAATAAATCATCGATTCGCGGTAGCGGATACTTGTTCTTAATGGTCGCCTTGTTGATCTCCCGGTAGTCTATGCAAAGTCTCAGCAAGCCATCTTTATTTCGAACAAATAGGACAAGCGCTCTCCACGGGGAATGGCTAGGTCGGATAAGGCCTTTCTCAATCAACTTTTCGAGTTGTGCCTTTAACTATTTCAGTTCGGCTAGAGTTAAATGATATGAGGCTCGGGAGATAGCTGCGGTTCCGGGAATCAACTATATGCAAAAATCGATCTCTTGATCGAGTGGTAACCCTGGAAGGTCGTCCGGGAATACCGACAGGTACTCTCGTACTATAGGCACGTCTTCCGGCACTAACTCTCGCTCTTTCGTCTGATCAACAATGTTGGCCAAGTACCCTTGGCATCCGCTATCGAGTAGCTTCCTAGTTTGAAGCGTAGAAATTATTGGGGCTAATCGACTACGTGGAGTTCCTGGGAACTCAAATGGCTTCGCGTTTGGTGGACTAAAGCGCACTCGCTTCCTATGGCAATATATCATTGCATAATGAGCATTAAGCCAATCCATCTCGAGGATTACATTAGAAACACGCATTTTGATTTCCACCAAATTTGCGTAAAGGATGGAATTTCCAATCTTGATTGGCACATCCTTGAGCCAAGACATTGATTTATAGACGTCACCTTCTGGAGTAACGGTAACAAAGGGACTACTGAGGGTTCTTCTATTACCTTCTATCTTGTCGCCAAAATGATTGGTGATATATGAATGTGTCGCTCCAGAGTCGATGAGAGAGAAGAGGTTAAGATTGGAGACTAGAAGCTGACCTGAGACAGATGTAGAAGGGCCTGCTTCGATGTCTCCCTCATTCAAGCTATACACCCTTGCATTTGGACGACCGCGAAGGGCTGACTCTGTGGCCTTGGCGACGTTGTTCTTGTAGTTGCGTGCTATGTATCCCTCTTGGCCACAGTTGCAGCAGCCACGTGTGGTCCCAAATCGGCATTCTCCGGAATGCATTTTCTAGCACTTTGGGCATTGAGGGACTAGTGATGTCCTTTCTCGAGCACTTTCTTTACGGGGCGTCCAACGCCCTCTCACATTTCTTGTCTCTATTTTTTCTTGTCCCCTCTTGGGCTCTCCACTCTTGTTTCTATTCTCATTTCTCTGTCCCAGATTATCCTTGCTGAAATCTCGCTTCTTGAAGTTGAAGCGGTTGTTCTTGCAAAAATATCCGATGCGAGACTGAAACTGTTTCTTCCTCTCGTATCTGGTCTCCTTACGTTGTCCATCACCCGGGCGATCTGTCCTTCCTCCACTGGTTCTGTCTTCTTGTCTATCACATCCGTCGTTTTTTAGAGCTCTTTGCACATCATCGGCATAGGATTCTGGCCATACCTTGCCGCTATCCACTTGTTTCACTATCTCGGTCCTCAACCCATGCATATATTTCATCTTTCTGGCATCGTCCGTAAGGACTATGGTTGGGGCGAACCGTGCCAACTCGTCAAACTTAGCAGTATACTCTGCCACTGACATTCTTCCTTGGCGGAGACTTAGGAATCTCGGACCTTTCTAGCCAAACGGGATTCTCTGAGATACTTATTGCGGAACAACTTGGTGAAACGTTCCCAAGTCACAGTATTGACATCCTCTGTCCGTCCAACTACTTCCCACCAGCATATTGCTTCTTTGACTAACTGATTGATGGCACACGTGACTTTTTCAACATCGGTAAGGCTCATATAACCGAAGATGTGTTAGAGGTGTTTAATCCATTCTTCAACAGTGGCGGGATCAAGAGTCCCGTCGAATCTAGGCGGCTTCTGGCGTCTAAATCGTTCGTAGATCGGCTCTCCAACTTGTTCGACTACTCTGGGTGCCTCTGGTGCAATAGGGTTTGCTGTTCTAGGGTTTGGCACTTCATGTGCAACAGGCACCTGAGGTACGAGTGAATACCTTGCGAGAACATCTGCATCCACAACAGATCTTTAAAGCCATAAGTGGGGTATGTCTCGACTATCTCCAGGTCAAAGCTATCGGAGTATGAATGGATAGTCTCTCAAGGGCGCTGGCAGAACCCCTTGGCTTTGCTAGTCCATGTGGTCATGTCGTCGACTATATAAAAACTGGCAAGCATGCAGGCATTCATGACGAACCAACTATGTTCGTGCCCTACTCGGTTCTCTCTCTCCTTCCAGTGGTAGAGGGCGGGTCCTCAGAGTAAGGTCTAAGCCAGGTCGGCCTGATACTCCTCTGGAATACGAAGATATCTCATCCATCCAAGAGTTCGTGCCTCCCACTCCTGAAAAGGTGTAGTGTCAGCCTCACCCGAGTAAGTGGGTACGTGCGACAGAATCAAGCGCATGTAATCTGCCAAAGCATTGATAGCGGGGACGGGTCCAATCGTGCTATGCTGGCTCGAGTCCACTGATGGCTCACGTGAAGGCTGACCTACCTCAGACATCTGGCATCGTTACTTCATCAGATACGGTAAGAATCTAAATGTCAAGAAGATATAACTATAAGCCCTACCTAATATAGAAACAAACTACTCTTAAAACTTATCTACTTGCTGGCGAGAAGACGTGTGTGGCGAGTCTTCAAAATCGGCTAAACCCGGACCCTGATACCAAAAATTCTGTCACGACCCAGCTCTCTCGGCCGGAAGCTGCGACAGGGGTTCTTTTCTCTTTACTACTGTTAATCATACTTAAAATGTAAAACACAAATTACTTTATAACATAACGAGCTCGTATTTTTTTATGCGGAAGTTCAAGTACGTTTCTAATTCAAAACACTGTCTCCTGACTTCTCTTGAGTTCAGGATAAGAGCCACGACTTTATCTCAAATTCGGGGTCTCGGGATCTACTCCCGGTCGTAATATCACATCTTTGTTGTCAAAGTACAGAATGCGGAATTTAAAATATATATGCCATGGTTTCTTTCTTTTCTTGGGTTACCACACACATCGCCCACTACCAGCAGCTCTACTTCTACAGATCTTCTGATTTAGCTTTTCCCTTACCTATAACACCAAAGAAAAACTAATGAGTTGATAAAATCAGTAAGGATGGAACTACTCTATCTTAACGATGCAATGCAATGCAACAAGGATTCATATATGCAACAACAACTCACAATGCAAGAGATAGAGAGTTTGATCGTCTTTGGACGAAAAAACCCTAACAAATCATTCTTTCTATGAGTCACCACCTCTGAGGCTAACTCTTCTTTCTTTCATTCTTTCCTTCTTTCTTTCTTTCTTTCTTTTGTCTGGGATACACTGATGGAAGCTGCTTATGTCTCAGTACTGAGGCGTGCCACAGAAGATGGCCAAATCTCCCGACAATCAATAACATAGCGTACCCTTGGAGCCGGCGGTTCCATCGACTTACGTTCTACTATATTTGTACATTATGACCCGTCGTCCACTCTCTCGGAGGATTGGGGTCTAACAAGAGGTGTTAGTTTCTCTAACGAAGAAACGTCACATGAAATCGGGCTCTTCTGGAGTCCCGTTGTTTTAACCTCTTGTATCAGGGTACTAGGACAATGATTTCATCGGGCCTTCTAAATTCAACAAACAGCAAGCCTTGGTTGTCTTTTTAGCCCTAAACTTGCTCGGGTCGAAACCCGGCTTCAATTCTTGAAAGAACCGCAGTCCGGCTTTCTTAATGTTTTAATCACGTTTTATTCTAGAGGCAGAGCTCTACCTAATTACATTTTCTTCCATTCACTTTCTTTCTTTCTTTTCTTTCTCTTTTACTTTCTTTCTAAGGCTTGGTACGGATTTTTACTTCTTTTAGTTTCATAATACACAGGTATATTCGCACGATACGATTATCGAGAATAGCAAGTAAAAGCCTAACAAAGAAGCACACATAAGCACAAACACACAACTTGGTGTCATAAGCGCGTTGCCACTTACCTTGCCTAGGCAGTAAAGTTTCTCCGAGCTTTTCTTGAGCAACGCTCTGAGCTCCGACCACTTCTTCGTCCTTTAGTCCTTTCAATACAAAGGAATCGAGTCTCGTTACTTCGCTTGTCTCGTTAACCGAGAGAGAAACTAATTCTTAACTTAAATGTTCTAATGCTCGGTGCCTTCTATACTATCTTACTACCAAGGCGGGGCTGCCTAGGAGACTTTACCAAGGTTTATTAAACCTTATTTAGGTTCGGGACTATTTCGAACCCTAATTAGTGCTCCCGACGTGCCTCGAGAGCTTATCGAGTAATCCCGAGGGTCGGTTAATTCTATTTAGTATTTACGGTTCAGGAATTTATCTGAATTTCTTACTTCGCCATTCTTAGATCTAACATAAAATTTCTAAGACCATTTGATTTATCCAAGACCCATGAACATCCTTTTGGGGCTTTAAGAAGTTTACTTTTCAAAAAATCATGGTCAACTTGGCTTGGGTTTGACTTTTTGGATTTTAAAGGTTCGAACCCGAGTCATGGCCAAAAAAAATTAAATGTCAATCATATTTAATTTGTAAAATTATTTTCTAAAGGTGTAAAGACTGAAAATTCCATGTTCATACAATAAAAACTCTAATCACCACTATTGTAGTTTTACCGAGCTCTCGGTTACGGTTTCGTTAGAAAACGTCGTATTAACGTAATTCCTTGTCTTTTCTTTGAAAATGACAAGCACACTAGGTCGTCAGTAGCTTCTGTGTTTCTTTTAGGACATATTTCATCCTTGTTTCAAATGGTCATCGAAGCGCTAAAGGTCCGTTCGAAACATCAACTTTGAAACCGACGCGTTTTTCTAGCTCAATCACAGTTTTGTTCAAATCGATCATGTAGCGTCTTTTCTTTTTAAACCTCTTTCTTTTATTTAAAAAAAAATACATTAAGAACAATAGACTAAAGTATTAGAGGAGATCTTAATAATCTACATAAATTTTCTTAAGAGCATTAAAGCTCAAGTTCTCAAAGTTTACCAAAGTCTAAAAACTCACTTATCATAAACTTAAGATTTTGATCGGGCGTTTACCGTACAAAATTCTTTTTCACATTTCTCTTTTCAAATCTCTAAAACACTTTGAGGGAAGAGGCTTTTGGAGCCTAAAATCATTTTATAATTTCATTTCAAAGTGTTCAAATAGTTTAAGAACTCAATGTGGTCGGATTTTATATTTAGCTCACTTTTATAAAAAAATTTCTCTACGGTTGTCACGACGATTCGTTGGAAACCTCGTAAAACCTTTTGTAATCAGTTTAATCCCTTCATCAAGACATAAATAAGCAGAACCTAAAGCATGTGAGAAGATAAAAAGGAATCCAAAAGCGAGCACGGCCGTGGTTCACGCTCACGAGCACAAGAACCCACCATGCAAGCTTAGAGAAAATCCGCCTAGCCTTATATAGCATAGGTTCGGATTTTCACTATCTTAAGCAAGCTAAAGAACACTAATTATTACAACACATTCTCATCAACCAAATATATTCAAAGACTTAACCAAAGAAAGCTATACTCAAAACTAATTAAAATCTCGCAATTTTAAGAAATATACCTAAGTTCAAGGATTAAACTTTTGCTCTTTCTCTTGTGTAGTTGACCGACCTCCGTCTAGGATTTTTCTTCCAAAACTCCTTCTTGGTGACGTTTAACACTTGAGGACAGAGGTGAAAGAAAAGGTTTAGAAGTGTTTTGAAGAAACTAAAACCATAGGAAAAGCTAGCTAAGTTACCTTAGGTTTAGGTTTGGTAAAATGGCTTGAACTTATAGGCTTTTTCTTCTTCCTTTCCTTGAGCAAATCCACCCCTCTCTCTCTCTATTTCTCTTGCACTTTTTCTGTCCTCTTCTCTCCAACCCTACGAATGGTTTTCCTGTCTATTTGGCTGAGCAAAATGAAAAAATTAGACCTTGTGGTCTTAGTATCCCCTTTATAGGCAAATTGGGAAGCTTGTTGAGTAAGCATACTAAATCAAGCTAGTCTCTCTCTCTGTCCTCTTCAAATCCAATCATGGTTAGTTAATTTTCCTCCAACCTTATCCAAAAACATAAATTCTTATTTGATCTAATATGGGCTGCATAATTTTTTGCCATTGATTTCACTTTGTATCTCATTTAAGGGCTAGGATGGAGTAAGAGTAACTTTTTATGCTTTAACTTTTGTGACACTTGTCAAAAGCTCCTCAAACTTGACCAACACTTTACCACAACCCCTTTCCCATCAAATAATGACTCAAAGATGACTAAGAGCTGGTGAAATTCGGATTTACTCTGAAATATTACAACATTTTACTTAATTTATGCTATTAGTGCTTGGAATATAAATATTAGAGAAAATCTATTTCTCACTTAATGTTGCCCACGGTTTTGCACTAATAAACTGGAAAAATTATTTCTCCTCATTAATTACTAGTAGAATAATATTTATCTACTGTTCTGGGGTTTATTGCTATCAAGAAATATCCCGAGGAACCTGTTTTTACGGTAACGGTGACTAAACCGTCATTTTCCTGACTTACCGTAATCGATAATTCTTATTCTTGAATTCTATTATCCTGAGACTTTAAGAGACTCTTATTTGTTTCTAATAACCTCTAAAAATATAGTTAGAAGTTAGGTTGAACTCTTTGTGGTCGTTTTTTAGCACCATCACGATTTTTCTGTTCTTTATGGTAAAATCCTGATTTTTATCGAAATCTTCTCGTTTTGGCTTCGTTTTAGGTCGGAATGACTCCAAAATTTAAACTAAGTCCTATAATGTGACTTTAAGTCATTTTATAGTCTTAAAAAAAATTTTACTTCTACCGAGTGTCATTTTTTTAAATTTGGGCCAAAATATAATTTTCTAAAAGTTTAGGGGCTATTGTTCAATTTTTATAAAATTAAGCCGAACTTTGCTTTATGACTACTAGTATAATAAACTTATTTCTTAATGGATAAAATAAGTAATGAAACTGAAATTTCATACTTTATTCGATGATTCGAGACGACATTCACAAAAATGTCGGAGTTCACAAAATACAATTCATTCTTAGAGAATTTTATCCCGGCATAGAGTCAGTAGGGTAACCCCAGGGTCGGGGGTTACAAATCCCTAACTAATATGAAAAGTTTCATCCCTGAAACTCAGAATAAGGCTGGGTATCAATCTCGAATCTCGCTTTCTTGTTCCCATGTCGCTTCATCTACTGTGTGTCCTTTCCACTGTATCTTAACCAGTGGTATCTTCTTGTTGCTCAATTGCTTCTCGCTGCGGTCTAAAATCTTTTCGAGCTGCACTTCGTGGTTGAGATATTTTGTAGTCTCCACCTCTGGGTACTTAAGAATGTGTGCAGGGTCAGCTACGTACTTTCTCAACATTGCCACATGAAATACATCATGTACTGCAGCCATTACAGGCAGTAACGCCAATCGATAAGCTACCTTGCCGACTTTATCGAGATTTTCAAAAGGTCCAATGTATTGAGGGCCTAGTTTGCCCTTCTTACGAAATCTCGTGATTCCTTCTACTGGAGACGTTTTCAAGAATACTTTGTCCCCAATTTCAAACTCCAACGGGCGTCTCCTCTTGTCAGCATAGCTCTTCTGTCGGCTTTGGGCTATTTTCATCCGTTGTCGGATTTTCTTAATTGCTTCTGTGGCTTGCTCTACCAATTCTTGACCCAAGTATCTTCTTTCTCCCGCTTCATCCCAATGCACTGGTGAATGACATTTTGCTTCGGTATAATGCTTTGTATGGTGCTATTTCAATGGTCGCTTGATAACTATTGTTATATGCGAACTCGGTCAACGGAAGAAATCTTTCCCAGGTCCCATGGAACTCCAACACACACGCTCTAAGCCTATCTTCTAGTATATGGATCGTCCGCTCCGACTGTCCATCCGATTGTGGGTGGTATACGATGCTGAACTTGAGTCTTGTGCCAAGCGCGGTCTGGAGACTTTTCCAAAATTTGGATGTGAAGCGGCTGTCTTTATCAGATATGATTGATCGTGGCACTTCATGTAGTCTTACTATGTTTTGAACATAGAGCTCTGCTAGCTTATCCATCGTATAAGTCATGTTGACTGGAATGAAGTGAGCGGCCTTGGTGAGATGATCCATGATGACGTAAACAGAATCATGATTATGTCGGGTTATGGATAGTCCGGAGACAAAATCTATCGTGACCTTGTCCCATTTCCACTCGGGGATCTCCAGTGGCTGTAACATTCCTGCAGGTCTTTAATGTTCGGCCTTGACTTGTTGGCATGTGAGACATCTTTCCACAAATCTAACCACATCTTTCTTCATGCCAGGCCACCAATATCGCCATTTGAGGTCTTGATACATCTTTGTGACTCCAGGGTGCACCGAGTAAGGCGTTTCATGTGCGTCTTCGAGTAATTTTTCTTTGAAATTAGGGCCATCTAGGACGCAAGTGCGTCCTTTAAACTCTAACGCTCCCTCCTGATTATTGGCAAACTCCGTCTGGGGCTTGTTCTTTATCCTTTCTCAAATTTCTGTCAAGAATTCGTCATTGGATTGGGCCTTCCGTATCTCGTCTAGTATTACTGGACACATCTGGAGACATCCTAATACTCTACACACTATCACTAGTTCAAAATCTATGATCTATATTAATAATTCCTTTGGAAGTCCCTGTAGCATTGCTAGGTTCCTATGGATTTCCGGCTTAGTGCATCCGCAACGTTGTTCTCCTTCCCTGGATGATAATGGGTAGTGAACTCGTAGTCCGTGAGGACCTCCAACTATCGTCCTTGACGTACGTTTAGTAGCTTATGTGTGAAGAGGTATTTCAATATTTTATGATCGGGGATATCATAATGTACACCGTATAGGTAGTGTCGCCAAGTCTTGAGGGCGAACACAATTGCTGCTAACTCCATGTCGTGAGTGGGGTATCGGGTCTCGTATTCCTTCAATTGTCACGAGGCATAGGCAATTACTTTGCCGTGTTGCATTAGTATATCCCCTAACCCTAACTTCGATGCACCACAGTAGATTGTGAATCCAACGTTTCCTTGTGGAATGGCAAGGACGGGAGCGGTAGTCAAACGTTTCTTCAGCTCTTGAAAGCTTTCTTTGCAAGGTTCTGTCCATGCGTACTTATGCTCCTTGTAGGTTAGGGCCGTTAGAGGGCTCGCAATCTTGGAAAATCCTTCAAATAAATCTACGGTAATACCCTGTCAATCCCAGAAAGCTTTTCACCTCGGTCATATTCTTCGACTGTTGCCAGGTTATGACGGCCTCAATCTTGGCGGGGCCTACTGCAACTCCTTTTTTAGAGATGGTGTGTCCTAGGAAAACAAACTTGTCAATCCAAAATTCATACTTCTTGAACTTGGCGTAAAGCTTTTTCCTCTGAAGTCGTTGCAACACAGACCGTAGGTGCTGGGCATGTTCTTCCTTCTTCTCGGAATATACCAAGATGTCGTCAATGAAGACGCTGACAAACTTGTCTAGAAAATCTTCGAACACTCGGTTCATTAAGTGCATGAAAGCTGCAGGAGCATTATTGAGGCCAAACGGCATTACTAAGAATTCATAATGCCCGTATCTAGTACGAAAAGCTATCTTTGGAATGTCTTCTTCTCTTATTTTCAACTGATGGTAGCCGGATCTTAAACCGATCTTTGAAACTATCGCAGATCCGGCTAGTTGATCGAATAAATCATCGATTTGCGGTAGCGGATACTTGTTCTTAATGGTCGCCTTGTTGATCTCCCGGTAGTCTATGTAAAGTCTCAGCAAGCCATCTTTCTTTCGAATAAATGGGACAAGCGCTCTCTACGGGGAATGGCTAGGTCGGATAAGGCCTTTCTCAATCAACTTTTCGAGTTGTGCCTTTAACTATTTCAGTTCGGCTAGAGTTAAATGATACGAGGCTCGGGAGATAGCTGCGGTTTTGGGAATCAACTATATGCAAAAATCGATCTCTTGATCGAGTGGTAACCCTGGAAGGTCGTCTGGGAATACTGACAGGTACTCTCGTACTATAGGCACGTCTTCCGGCACTGACTCTCGCTCTTTCGTCTGATCGACAATGTTGGCCAAGTACCCTTGGCATCCGCTATCGAGCAGCTTCCTATCTTGAAGCGTAGAAATTGTTGGGGCTAATAGACTACGTGGAGTTCCTGGGAACTCAAATGGCTTCGCGTTTGGTGGACTAAAGCGCACTCGCTTCCTATGGCAATATATCATTGCATAATGGGCATTAAGCCAATCCATCCCGAGGATTACATCAAAAACACGCATTTTGATTTCCATCAAATTTGCGTAAAGGATGGAATTTCCGATCTTGATTGGCACATCCTTAAACCAAGACATTTATTTATAGACGTCGCCTGCTGGAGTAATGGTAACAAAGGGACTACTGAGGGTTCTTCTATTACCTTCTAGCTTGTCGCCAAAATGATTGGCGATATATGAATGTGTCGCTCCACTATAAAGAAAAAAAAACTTTCCATAAAACTGAATGGTGTTCAAACTTTCTCTAAAGAACACCACCAAGAATACCCAACCAGTTTTTAGAAAAGTTGATTACATCCATCCTCTCAGCATAATGACGAAAATCATTTTTCCAAACATAGAAAATTCAGTGAGTAAAGAGGACAACTCATGCAATAAACTCTAGCTCTTACTTAATCAAGACCGAATCAATCAAGCGTAATCAAAATATTATGAATAGTCAATTTGTGAAACAAAATGTCAATTATAAAAACACTACCAACAGAGAAGTGTAAAAAGAAAAAAAATAATAAAATTGGAGAGAATAACAAAAAGAAAGAAAGAATGAAAGAAAAACGAGACTGGCGTGTACAAAGTACGCGCCACAAGGAAGGGCGTGGGGGACAATCCCTGTCATACGGGTCCCCACGCCTACAAGGGTTATTCTATCATTCCGAGTTCAAATTTCTTTTATTTTAGTCCTTATTTTATTACGTTTATGTTCTTTATGTCAACTAAATAATGTTACGACTCAATTTTTGAAAAGAAAAAAAAATCGTTTCTTCCCATAGAATTTTTTATTTTTTTTTACTTTTCGCATGAAAATTGAAATGAAACGCGTTGTGAAACTAAACGCACATTGGTAAAATTCATATTTAATCTCTGAGTTTTGTCCAAATTCTAGTTTGGTCCTTATGTTTTCTGAAATTTCAAAATAATCCTTGTGTTTGTTAAATTATGACTATTACATACCTTCTACTCAAAATTTACGCAAAATGCAAGGCAGATTTTAATAATATTCCTAGAAAGCCCGTTTTTAAATGTGGATAAGAAAATTATTGCCTATTATGCTTATAACCAAATAACCCAACTTGATGTCTAATATATAATGAATGCATATATGAAATTGAAAAGAGGAGAAGAATTTTCTTAAAAGTTTGAGAGAGAATAAGAGCCTCTAGTTCATGAAAAAGCAACGGAAATGGACGAAGGATAGAGGAGAAGGACTGAAGAAGGAGCACATTTACTAGATTAAGGCTTGGTGATTTTCTAGATTAAGGTTGGGTCTTTTTCAATTTGGAGAATCTGAAGCAATATTTGTAACACCTAAGTAAAAATGCCCTAGTATTTATTTTAAAAATTATTTCTTGAATTATTTTTGTCATTTTGATGTTATTACTAACCCAAATTCATTGAATTTTAACTCAGTGGAATACTCTCACAAGTCTAACTTGAAACTATGTGCCAAACAAAAAATTATTATTATTATTATTATTATTATTATTATTATTATATGAGATTTATTTATGATCTAACATTTTTCTTTGAATTATGCTACATTTATTTTATAGGAATTTTAATAAAATAGCCACTTTTTAGAAAATAATTTTAAAAAATAGTCACAGTTTCAAAAAATTTCAAAATTAGCTATTTTAGAAATTTCTTACAGCAACTTTGAAGCATAATTTTGTTATTGTCAAAAATTTATTACACGTATTATGTCTATATTTTTAATTTTTTGAAACTGTGATTATTTTTTAAAAACACATAGTTCAAAATTGCTATTTACCTTTTTGATCCTTATTTTATTTATCGACTATGAATTATAAATGTAATTATGTGTTAGTAGGCTATACTTAAACCTAATACTTTAATATTATTCAATTAACATTAGAATATATATATATATATATATATTATGTATATATACACGTTTAAAAAAAAAACTTCTTCGCATGACTATATATAAATAATTTATATACATATATAACATAGAGGGTTTTAGGCATTTATCCAAATTTTTGGGTAATTTTTTAGGATTTAGCCATAGTTTAACGAAATTAGGGAGTTACCCATAAGCTGTAATATTTTTTGTTACATGAAACATATATACGTGTAAAAGTGTAATATTTTATGTTACATGTTACAAACGATGTTACATTTTTTACACATATATATGTTACATGTTACAAAAAATGTTACATGCTATGGCTAAATCTCTAATTTCGTAAAACTATGGCTAAATCTTTCAAACTTTACCTTTAAAATGGCTAATTACTTAACTGGCCCTATATACATATATTATACGTAATGGTAAAAAAAAAAAAAACCGTTTGCGTACTTATATATATATATATATGAGATTTATTTGACTTATTCAAAAACATAAAAGAAAAAATATATAGAAAGGTATGTAAGACTTGGCGAAAGTTTTTGGTGGTTAAAACCACTTTCTATTCCTTTTCAAATCCGATATATATGAGTAATATTTTATATTTATCTCTCACGACCTCTTTATTCCTCTTTCTCATATTTGTCTCACACCAACCCACTCTTCTTCAATCACTTCTTCGTACACGATAGTCACAATCTCATAAAAATAAGTATATCATAATTATATTATTGTTGGTTTAAGAGAAATTAATAATCAAATTCAAAGGTAACCCTATAAACCCTAAATTTTGTATCTTTATCTATTTAATTATTTAATGTCAATTTTCAATATTTTTCGATGATAGAATAATTTAATTTTTGTTTAATTTCATTGCTTTAAATTATTTTCTTATGTATTATATATTATTGTTTGATTTGAATGCGAAAGCTTGAGATTGTGATGATTTTGCTCTATGTTTTTATTTAAGACTTTTAGAAAATCTAGCTAGGAAACTCGAATTATTTTGAATGTGATAACTTTTATGTATTTAATAATCTCTAAATTTTTTTCAGAATTTTTAAATGCAATTCCTAAGGGTTAAAATTTTTTATCATGAGTTCGCAAAAACCTAATCGTCCAAGCAGATTTCATTTTACTAATTGTGATAATTTTTAAATAAAGTATATATTGTCAATAAATTCTAAAAAAATTTATTTATAATATTTACATGAGTTGTTTATGTATTATAATTTTTTCAAGACCGATCAATATGTATATTTTTAGATTTTGAATTTTCATTATTTAGTGTTTGACCATCAGAAAATGTTTCAGATTCGTTTTTGGTATATTTCACGGTTTTAATAATCATGTTCTGCACGCTTAAAATTCTCTGAAAATTCGTAAATCCTTAAAGATGTTTCATTGAGATATAAACAAATTTTCATAGCCATCTAGAATTTATTTTAGGAGATATAAAATATTCTTTATCACTTTTTTAGAAAAAAAAAAGGATTCTATTCCAAATTATATTGGACGAATTTTTAAGCTAACTTGTATATATTCAAAAATCAGGATAAAGTTTATTTATATATTTTTTTATGTATATATAATACCTAATAAAAATTTTAGATTTATAAAAGCTCTATATTTTTAGTTAAAATTCGTATATCACGTAGTGTTCATTGAAACTATAATTTTCTAAATTATTTTATCTTTAATCAATATTTAGAAGTTTCTATTCTATTTATTTATGAAAATTTTAGATATGATCAGTTATAAGCTAAATCTTCATGAACTAATTTATGATGCTTTTTTATATTTTAAATAGTATATTTTTGTTTAATTAAATTATTAAGCACGTGACGATACCGAGGAAGCGCGAGGTATTTCATCTGCAGCATTTAAATTGGTACTCAAGACTTATTGTAAGTAAATCTCACTTAGTTACATTAGCTTTTAGGTTATTGTTTTATATTTTATGTGTTACATGTCTTATGTGAATGCTATAATTACCATGCGTAAAGGTTATTAATGGTAATTGCACTCTTATTATAACATATTCATGTATAACATATCATGTTAATTTAGAAAAGTCACAAGCAATATTTTTGTAAAACGATTTATAAGTTTATGCTTAAGGCATGAAAGAAGTAACATTTTTACAAAATTTTAAGGGTGTTAATGTCTATGTATAGTACCGGCCTAGGCAAGGGGCACGGGGGACCGGTGCTCCACCCAAAGAACGAAAGTACCTATGATCTACGAAAGAACAAAAGTGTAAATGTCGCGTACGGTGACATCATGGCATATTTAACCTAGTTCTAAATAAACTAACGTCCCACTGGGTACTGATAGCTTAGACATGTCACCGAACGCTCAAACAAACGAATAAAATAATGGCATATATGCATAAGCACGTCATTCTTTACATGCAAGAGAGTTGCTTACTAGGATTTTACCTGATTCTTTTATTTTAAACATTATCAGGTTACAACTAAATGGTATCAGACAATGACGGTTGATGATTGGGCGATATGGTGGCCGGTGGTTCATATTTGTTTTATGAACGTTATATATTAAGTTTCAGTTCATTTTTGTTGGCAATTATGAACTCAATTATAATCTGACTTATTTATTCCCGTTATTTGATTCCCTTCATTTTATATTTAAGAATAATTATTACTTCAATAAATGAATTTTTGAGGTATTATAAAAAAAAGTTATTCCGCATTTATAAACTTATAAAAAAAAACCATCTTCCAGCCTAATTTCATTGTCAGAGCCACAGGTTTTCAAAAGTTATATTTTGTAAAAAAAATTCTCGACCACTGCGCCACATCATCAGAAGTAAACTCATGATCGTTCCGTAAGTTAATGATTATGAGTGTTATTTAATTTATTTTATAAATTAAGTATGTTTAAATGCACAATTCTCTAAATATGTGGTATTTTTAGGATTGTAACTAAATATTCTACTTCCTATTTTCTTAAGCATGGTTGGACCACACACGAGATCGTACACTAATGAGAATTAAGAGGCACAATCAAATGTTGAGCCCGTGCAGACAGGTATACCGCTAACAGTAAAGGCTTTTATTCGAGCTGTCAAAATACTTGGTCAAAGGCTAGTGAGAGAACCTGCTCCTCAACCTGAACCACAGAATCATACTTCGAACACTATTGCTGAGTTTAAGAAGTTGTGACCTCCAGGTTTTAATGGCACCACTGACCCAATAGAAGATGAGAAGTGGTTGACTGAGATCGAGAAGACCTTTCTATGCTCGATTGCTCTAAAGAAGAAATGGTGTTGTGTGCTACATATATGCTTTAGGGAGACGCTCATGATTGGTGTCTGATGACGAAATGTCAACAAGCGGACCATACAGAGCCCTTTACTGGAAGAAGTTTCAAGAGGACTTCTACGAAAAGTACTTCCTAAAGAGTGTGGGTTAAGAGAAAGAGATAGAATTCACTCACCTAGAGTAGCGTAACAAGATAGTAGCTAAGTACGAGACAGAGTTTGCTCACCTAGCAAAGTTTGCTCCTTCATTAATCGACACTGAAGAAAGAAAAGCTCGAAGCTTCAAGGAGTGACTTAGACCTCGTATCAAAGAACAAGTCATTCCTTTTGAGCTGACTAAATATGGTGATGTATCAAGCAAGGAACTCTTAGTGGAGAGAACTCAACGAGTAGCTCAAGAGGAGAACAAGGATTGTCATGGGGTCCTAGTAATGGCAGTTCTAGTTCGAAGTTTTGGAAGAGTAAGGGGAAAAATCTAAAAAGAAAGAATGATCATAGTCAAAACAATGGAAGTAGGAATGGAGAGGACAAGCAACAAAGAGTCACTTGCACAAATTGCGGCAAGAAATATCGTGGTGAATGTCTCCTATGAAAAATGCCAAAATAGATTGGCCTAGCAAGAATCATGCCAACATAGATTGTCACGAGAAAATAGTAGTATTCAACCCTTGAATGAACCCAGTTTTAATTTTGTTGGAGTTCAAATTGGGTTAGGCATTCATGTTATCTCTGTAATGAAGGCTCAACGAATGTTGAATAAAGGATGTATGAGCATTTTAGTGTCAATCATTAAAGAGCCTAACGATAGATTAATAGTGAACGAGATACAAGTATCATGCGAATATCCTAATGTTTTCCTCGAAGATTTACCTGGTTTGCCTCCTGATCGAGAAATAAAATACGCAATTGATTTAGTACCCGAAACTGCTCCAATCTTAAAGTTCCATATCGCATGGTACACGCGGAACTGAAGGATTAGACTAAAGACACAGTTGCATGAGTTACTTAACAAAGGATTAATCCGACACAGTTTCTCTTCATGGGATGCACCTGTTTTATTTGTTAAGAAGAAAGATGGATTTATGAGGTTGTACATTGGCTATCGTGAATTGAACAAGGTTATTGTCAATAATAAGTACCTATTGCCGCGTATAAAAGACCTATTCGATCAACTACAAGGCACTAGTCACTTTTCTAAGATTGATTTTCGGTCAGGATATCATTAACGAAAGATAAAAGAGGATGATGTCTCGAAGAGTGCATTTCACACTTGATATGGACATTACAAGTTCTTAGTAATGCCGTTTGGTTAACGAACGCACCAGCTGCATTCATGGACTTAATGAACAGAGTATTCAAGGAGTACTTGGACCGATTTGTTATTGTCGTTATTGATGATATTTTGGCGTACTCAAGGTCCGAAGAAGAGCAAGAGCGTCATCTACGATTGGTTCTAGATATTCTTCAAGAGAAGCAGTCATATGCTAAGCTTAAAAATTGTGAGTGGCTAGATCGAATTCCTTTTCTAGGCCATATCATTTTAGGGATAGAATAGCTGTGGAGTAAAGTGGAGGCTGTTCAAAATCGGGCTACGCCAAAGAATGCTAAGAAAGTTCAAAGTTTTCTTTGATTGGCTAGTTAATATCATCGTTTTGTAAAATGATTCTCAAGACTTGCTACTCCTTTGACACAATTGGCAAGAAAGAATATCAAGTTCCGTTGGTTCACTGAATGTAAAAAGAGCTTCAAAGCATTTGAAGATGCGTATGACGTCAGCACCAATCTTAACTATTCACGCCGGTACTGAGGGATTTGTGATATACAATGATGCTTCCAAACATGGTTTAGGCTGTGTGCTAATGCAACATGATAAAGTTGTAGCTTATGCCTCACGACAGCTAAAGGATTATGAGAAGAATCACCCTACCCATGACCTTGAGTTAGCAGCAGTGGTATTTGTTCTTAAGATATGGAGGCATTACTTGCATGGAACTAAGTGTGAGATCTTTATGGATCATAAGAGCCTCAAATACATCTTCACCCATAAAGTGTTGAATATGAGACAACGTCAAGGGCTAGAATTAGTGAAAGACTATGATTGCAATATGAATTACCATCCAGGAAAAGCAAATATGGTCGCAGATTATTTGAGTCAGAAAACTTCTAGCTCCCTTGATGTTTTGCAATGTGTCTCTGACCCTTTAAAAGTGGACACTGAAAATTCGGATTAAAATAGGTATCACAAAAGGAAGCAATGTATCTTTCTACCTTAACAATGCAACCGAATCTTTTAGGAAGAATCAAGGATAGTCAATTGAATAATCCAACAGTTCTGAAATACAAAGTTGAGGTAGAAGCAAGGAAATGTCTAGAGCTGGTGACTATTCAGGACAGAGCTTTGAGATATGGTAGCAGATTGTTCGTTCTTGATGATGAAGATTTAAAGGAAGAGATTTTGAGTGAAGCGCATTCCACTCCCTATTCAGTACATCGAGGAAGTACCAAGATGTTTAGGTATTTAAGTAATCATTACTGGTGGATCGACATGAGGAAAGATGTAGCCAAATTTTTTGAGGATTGTTTAATATACTAAAAGGTTAAAGCGGAGCATCAATGTCCTTCAGGTCTCTTAAAACCCTTTATGATATGATAATGGAAGTGGGAGCACATTGCTATGGACTTTGTTCTTGGGCTACCCAAGACACAAAAGAGATTTAAGTTTATCTACGTAATAGTTGATCGGCTTACAAAGTCATCACACTTCCTCCTTGTTAAGAAGACTTTTAGTATGGATCAATACACTAACTTGTATGTGTCAGGGATTGTGAGGTTACATTGAGTTCCATTATCAATAGTCTCTGATCGAGATCGAAAGTTCACTTCTGCTTTTTGTAAGAGCTTGCACAAAGCTATGGGTACGCAATTGAAGTTTAGTATAGTTTTCAACCCTCAAACTGATGGCCAATCAGATAGGACTATCCAAACCTTGGAAGACATATTGAGAGCTTGCATTATCGATTTTCAAGGTAGTTGGAACAAGTTCCTACCTATAGTAGAGTTCTCTTACAGCAACAATTTTCAAGCTACTATTGGGATGACGTCGTACGAGGCTCTATATGGAAGGAAATGTTAATTACTTGTTCATCGGGATGAGGTCAGAGAACACAAGCTATTGGGTCTATAGATAGTTCAAAAACTATAGAGGTAGTTGACAAGATTCGCCAACGAATGCTCACAGCTCAAAGTAGACAAAAAAAGTTATGCTGATGAGAGAAGGAAGCCTTTGGAGTTTGAAGTGGGCGACATGGTTTTCCTGAAGATCTCTCCGATGAAATACGTACTGAGGTTTGGAATTAAGGATAAACTCAACCCTCATTTTATTGGACCTTTTAAAATTCTAAAGCGGGTTGGAGATCTAGCCTATGAATTAGCACTACCGCCAGCTATATCCAGTGTACACAACGCATTTCACGTCTCAATGCTAAGGAAGTATGTCTTTGACGCTTCCCATATTTTGAGCTATGAATCGCTAAAGCTTGCAATGACCACTCTTATGAAGAGGTTCCCGAGCAAATATTACACCGCGAGGTAAAAGAGCTACATACAAAATAAATTGTCTTAGCTAAGGTCCTATGGAGGAAGAAATTCTATCGAGGAAGCAACATGGGAACGAGAAGAAGAAAGTCGAGCAAAATATCCTCATCTCTTTAGTATGTCTAATTTCAATGACGAAATTATTTTTTTAGAGGCAGTAAAAATGCCCTAGTATTTATTGTAAAAATTATAGCTTGAATTTTTATTTATTTTTTTTGATTTTCATGTTATTACTAACTCAAATTCATTGAATTTGAATGCAGTATAATGCTCTCACAATCTAAGGTGAAACTACAAGCCAAACAAAAAATAAATTATTTATTTTTCTTTCAATTATGCTACATTTATATGACATTTATTTATGATCAGATATTTTTCTTTGAATTATGCTACATTTTTTTATGGACTATGAATTATAAATTTAATAATGTCTTAGTAGACTATACGCAAACCTAATATTTTACTATAAACCAATTAACATTAGAATATTAATATACATATATATATATATATATATATATATATGTAAACGTTAAAAAAAATGAAAAGACTTGTATATATTAGACTTAATGGTACAAAAAAATTGGAAAGAAAATATTTGCGTACTTATCTATATAATTTTATATTAATATATATATATATATATATATATATAATATTTGTTTGACTTATTAAAAAAAAGAAATATAAAGGAGCAAGTACGTAAGACTTGCGGAAACTTTTTAGTGGTTAAAACCACTTTCTATTCTATTTCAAATCTTATATATATGAGTAATATTTTATATTTATCTCTCACTACCTCTTTCTTCCTCTCTCTTATATTTCTCTCAAACCAACTCACAAGACTTTCACTCTTCCTCAATCACGTCTTCCTACACAATACACTCATATAAATATAAATATATATATATATGAGTTTTTTAGGCATTTAACCAAACTTTTGAGTATTTTTTTAGGATTCACGAAATTAGGAATTTAGCCATAAAATGTAATATTTTTTGTTACATGAAACATATATACGTATAAAAGTGTAACATTTTATGTTACATATTACAAAAAATGTTAGATTTTTTACACGTATATATGTTACAGGTTACAAAATGTTACATGCTATGGCTAAATCCCTAATTTTGTGAAACTATGGCTAAATCCTTCAAACTTTATCTTTAAAATGGCTAATTGCTTAACTGATCATATATATATATATATATATATTTATATATATTTATATCATAATTATTTTGGTGTTTGTTGGAAAGAAATTAAGAATCAAATTCAAAGGTAACCATATAGACCCTAAATTTTCTATCTTTACATATTTAATTATTTATTGTAAATTTTAAATGTTTCTTGATTATAGAATAGTTTAATTTTCTTCAATTTCATTGCTTTAAATTATTTTCTTATGTATTAAATATTATTATTCGATTTGAATGAGAAAGTCTGAGATTGTGATGATTTTACTTTCTATCTTCGGTTAAGACTTTTAGAAACGATAGTTAGGAAAATTTTGAAAATTTTTCTACGACACCTTTTATGTGCTTTCTAATCTTCAAATTTTTTTTTTGAAATTTTAGATAGAACCCCTAAGAGATATAAATTTTTTATTTTAAGTGCGCAGAAACTTAATCGACCAGGCATATTTTATTTTTATAATTGTGATAATTTTTTTAAATAAAGTATATGACGTTAATAAATTTTAAAAAATGTATTTACAGTATTTCTATGAGTTATTTACGTATTATAATTTTTCTCGGTCCGATCAATATGTATATTTTCATATCTTGAATTTTCTTATTTAGTGTTTGACCATTAGAAAAATTTTCGATTTCAGTTTTGGTATGTTTGACGATTTTTATAGTCATGTTCAACATGTTTAAAAATTCTCTAAAAAATAATGAATATTGAGTAATTGAGATGTAAACAAATTGTTAAAGCCATCTGGTATGTATTTTAGGATGCATAAATGTTCTGTATCACTTTTTTAGAAAAAAACAGAAATAGTTCCAAAAAAGTTTATCTATGTTTGACGAATTTTTAAGCTAACTTATGTGTTTAAAAATCAGGATAAAATTCATTTATAAATTTTTATGTGTATATAATACCTAATAAAATTTTTGGATATATTGGAGCGCTATATTTTCTGTTAAAATTCATATATCATGCAGTGTTAGTTGAAACTGTAATTTTGTAAATTGTTTTATTTTTAATCGATATTTAAAAAATTATATTCTATTAATTTATGAAAATTTTAGATATGATCAGGTATATTCTAAATCTTCATGAACCAATTTATGATCCTTTTTCAAACTTTAAATGGTATATTTTTGTTTAACTAAATTATTAAGTCACCTGATGACATTGAGGGAGCACGTAAGGTATTTCAACCATAGAATTTAAATTGGTACTCAAGACTTACTGTAAGTAAATCTCACTTACTTGCATAAACTTTTAGGTTATTGTTTTAAATTGTTATGTGATACATGTCTTATGTGAATGCTATAATTGTCATGTGATTCCTCTCTTATTATAACATATTCATGCATGGCATATCATGTTAATTTAGAAAAGTCACAAGCAATATTTTTATAAAACAATTTATGAGTTTATGCTTAAGGCATGAAAGATGTAACGTTTTTACAAAATTTTAAGGGTGTTCATGTCTATGCCTAGTACCGGACTGTAGGGCAAGGAGCATGGGAGGCCAGTGCTCCACCCAAAGAATGAAAGTACTTAAGAATAAAACAACAAACATATAACCGTTGCGTAAGGTGATGTCATGTCATATTTAACCTGGGTCTAAATAAACTAACGTCTCATTGGGTACCGATAGCTTAGACATGTCATCGAGCACTCAAATAAACGAATAAAAAAATTGTTAATGTACATATTCATAAGCACATCATTCTTTACGTGCATGAGATTTGCTTATTAGGCTTTTAGCTCATTCTTTTATTTTAAAAATTTTCATGTGACAACTAAAAGGTATTGGACAATGACAGTTGATGACTGGGTAATGTGGTGGCTGGTGGTTCATCTTTGTTTTATGAACTCTATATAATAAGTTTCAATTCGTTTTCATTAGCAATTATGGACGCAGTTATATTCTGACTTATTTATTCTAGTTCTTTGATTCTTTTCATTTCATATTTAAGAATAATTATTACTTTTATAAATAAATTTTTGAGGTATTATAAAAAATAATATTCCGCATTTACGAACTTCTGAAAAGAAATAACATCTGTTAGTCTAATTTCATTATTAGATTAGGAGGTGTTACAATATTTGTCAACGTTTGAGCTTTTTTTTTTGTTGGGCGAATTTTTATGCCATTTGATTTTTAGGGTAAATGCTTCTTAACATTTTCAGTAGCTTTATATTTGTTGTACAATTTGATTTGTAGTTTGTTTAGGGCATTTTGATGTGATTTTTTTTTAACTTTTTCATATAATTTTTGAACCCCATAAGTTAGTGTTGTTTACTGATTAGAGATTATGGGCTTTCATAAGTCATAGAAGATGAATTTTTGCTTTGTATGGGTTGACTTAAATTGAATCAAATTTGACTACATATTATGTTATAGATATTTAGCCATAAAATGTGATATGTAAATTGCAGAGCAAGTGGCTTCTAGCTCGTCCAATCAAGATGTTGAATGGAAGCCCAAATTCAAGAATAAATTTTGCTATTGTGGAAGAAAAGCATTGCTCAAAATTAGCGAGACGGAGAAGCATCCAAATATATTGTTTAATAAATGTGACCAATGCTAATATTTAGTTGGCAGAAGGATGATTCTAGCGGTAATGGTGATAGTTCGAACAATACAGGTGCCTTGAGAAATGGTGGAATGGATGATAATGGAAGTGAATGGCTTGATGCTCACCAGAAAATAAACGAAAGAGTTGCGAAAGTGGAAGCAAATCTAAATGGAGTTTATACGATTGTAGGACTCATGGTTATCGTGCTCATTTGAGTTTTGTTCAAGTTGTCAAAAACTTAATCATTATGTAATACGTACTTGTTCAGAATGTTTTGATGAGAATGTAATATGTAAGAACATTATGTTATTGGCATTGTGTGTTTTATTTACGAATTGTAAACTTTACTATGGTTATTGTTTTGCCTTGCAGAAAAGAAAAACATTGTAATAATAATTTCACAACCATTTACATTCCACAAAAATAAAAGATTCCACTTGTAATGGTAATTACTTTTATCATTTACATTCCAAAAGAAATAATAAGTTCCAACATATTGGACAATATTAATTTATCATACAGACTAATCATCATGACTATCAAAAAGTGTACCATATACCAAGTTCAAAATGCGTTCACTGAATCCCAAGTTTCTGCATTCAAAATGAACCAAAAGGTCTTCTTCCAGTATTTGCACTCATTGTTGTTGAGTGGTCACGAATCTTGAGTACTAAACATATTTTGTAGTTGAGTGGTCACAACTTCCTATCGATAGCAACGACCTCGCTTTTCACAATTGCCACACTCCCGGGATTGGTTGACAAAACCATCGCTGCATAGCATTGCAGCTAGGTGAAACTATCAATATGGCTACCGTAAAGCTTTTCTTTGGGCCTCGCCTTTGTTTTGTTGTCGACATCTATCCCATATAAAGTCAAGAAGTTGGCCTCACATTGCCTCTATCTTTATGTTGGGATCATACTTAAACAAGTTCAGAAGTTTTATGCCAATCCATGTAGGAGTTGTAATTTGTTTTGTCTCACATGTTGGCAAGTGCGTTCCTCATTGAATGTCTGAATTATGAAAGACAAGCCATCGAGGGATTTTGAAGCATGGGTTCGCCATTGGCCATCCTTCACTCTTGCAAATAGCCGTCACTCTTCCCTGGTCAAATTTCTTCTTCTTAATCTCAAATCCTTCTTGGATGCAGTAATTCAAGAGGACATCAACAAATGACTTGTAATCATCAAACACTTGTCATATTTGAAAATTAATTTTGCCGTCAAGACCAATGTGTGGTGGTGTTTCCAGAATATTAGAATTCGGTTCAATGGCACCTTCATCTCGATTGGGCTGTCTTCGACGCATATTATCATCCATGTCAATGTCTCTCAGTTGGGCTTCATCACTACAAATAACCATGTCACTAATAAAATCACTTAAAACCTCTTCTTCGGAGTGGTCTCGCCCGTATTTCCATTCTGGATTGCTATAATCATCGTCTTTACTTTGTAAATACTCTTCAACCCCTATAGTCTCATCAGTCTCATATTCATTGTCATCTCTAACCATTACGTTGTTTCCCTCGTCATTAACATCCACAAACCCTTCGGCCGCATCATTGACGCCAATATCATCATATGAACCATTGTCATTACTCGCTGCATCTTCTCCCTCATCATTAACCTTAACAAGTTCATCCTCCACATCAATGCGGTTAACAGAAGGCATTACAGCCAAAGGAGCGCATTTCACCAATTTCACATCTAATAAAACCACATCTTTGGATTCGTATTCAGGCTAAACATTTGCATTATCGAGCTATTGCTATTTACGTTGACCACATGCTCTCCTCTCCAGGTGTATGCTGTAACTTCAATAATAGATGTGTCGATTACCTCTAAATCCTCTTTGATCGCACTGTACAACTCCATGATATTAGTGGTGTCGTCGTAAATCTCCAACACATAAAAAATACGACTAGCAAACTGCACTTGCATGGAATGCCCAACCATATTTCTGCAAACCATAAATTTACATCATTACCACTGACTTTAAATAACTAAAACCATCATATCACTGATTACAAAACCATATATATTACAATTCCTCCTAGACTAAAAAAATGAATATTTTACCGAACAAACTGAGAAAAACAAAACCCAAGCATGTTTCACAAATCTGTCTTCAACACAAATTCATTTAAACTCTTAAAAATTATTTTAAATGTAAAGTCTTCAAAATTAATTATTATATCTTAAGCATTTATTGTGTAAATAAAATAGTTTGATGGGCATTTTGGCAATTTTTAGTCTAACTTTTGTCTACAAATAAAACCACTACACCAACTTTCACCACACCACTTTTCTCTTTCTCTTTCTTCTTCTTTTTCTCCCTTTTCCCGTCACTCTCTCTCTTATCATCTTCCATTTTCGCACATCTCTCTCTCCTCCAAAAGTTTTTCAAAAAGTCCTCAAACTTCAAACGCCTATAACCATCTCATCCGGTATTCAATCAATGCATACGAGGTACCATTGGAAAGATCTCGGCGATAGAAACATTTTGAGTGGTTGTTTGTTGTCAGAAACAACAGGACTTCACCGGAAAACTACCGAAAAAGTTTAATTTTTATGGGTTTGATGGTTTTCCTATTTTCAAGCTGATTTTGGGGAAACGAACACCGTCATTGTGCTCGGGAGGGTCCAAACTATTGGACTAGAGGAGTAGAAGCCGTGTCGCCGCCGTTTGTCGCTGGAATCCGCACCGCCGCCATCGCCGTCCTCCCTCACCACCGTCAGCCACCCTTATTGAAATGGAGTAGTGGGTTTTGTAGAGGACGTCGTGAGTAGCAAAAGCCCTCAAGAAATTCTAAGATCCGTCGCTCCTTGTTTGTTTAATTTCAGTTTAAAGTTTGGAATTTTATTGATGAAATTGGACATATAGTGGTTGTTGTTTGCTGAAATTAACATCACCATTGGATTCGAAAAGGGGTCGAAATAGGTTGGGTAAACTTTTCGCAGGCCTGAAAAACGCTCGGTTGGCTGTCTCATTTTGTGTGCCAATTCTAGGAAGTACGAGATCCAATTCGAACATAACCACTTTTTGGAACGCAAAATGAGGCGGCCAACTGAGCGTTTTTCGGACCTGCGAGCCATTTGACTCATTTCGACGCATTGATCGCAACGGTGGTCTCCGTTTGTGCAGATTCAATTCTGAAAACTACCTCGATTTGCGTGCCGCGCCGTATGGATCTATCGGGTTGCTCGATAGGTTTGGTCTCCGATCGTTTAGTGAGGATAGTCATCGGACTCAGTTCAACGCGACGAACCCAGCGGTGACCTTTCGTTTGCGAGATTCTGCTCCAGTGCAAAAGTCAACGATTTGATCGCTGTTACACGCTTATCGAAGTAGGGGTTCTATTATCAGATTTTGCCCTTTTATCTGATAGGCATTATGATTATTAGTAACTGATATTTAGGATTGTTTTTGTGTATTGGTTGATTAGTAACATGAGTTATGTTTAGCATGATTTGAATATGTCTAATTGGACTAATCAATTGCAGGCGGTTACTGAGAAATTGAGTAAATGATTAACTGTTATTGTGATCAACTGAGATTGTGATTGTGAGGTCGTGAGTGTAAATCACCAATCTGTTATGACATGCATTAAGATACTATGGATTTGGACGTGGGCCCCTTACGCGTAATGTGACTTGTTGTTTGTGATTGTGATTGCCACTGACGAGTGGCTGGCGGCTGCGCAGTATACATCAGGATGACCTGACACAGTACTCGAGATACTAAAATTAGTGTAGGAGGACGGTTTGAGAGCCCACAGTGTACCGATCGTCTCGACGTCCACGCCAGACCGAGTTATGAAAAGGGACATTTGGTCCACATGTAGTCGATCCAATGGCATTTTCTTAAGGATTTAGGGTTGTTCTCGGTGCCTGTTGAGTGCTGTCAACCGTCCTCTAGTTCTAGACTTTCTGTTGATAGTTGAGAACTTTGAATGTACTCGTGAGAGTTGCTGGAATAATTTGACAGTAATTATATCCGGTTCAAATGTAATAAAAGTTGGTAGAAACTCACTTAACGAATAACCGGACCAATTAAAGGTTTAACTAAAAGAAGTTTGGTAATAGTATTTCTACTGGGCTCAATGAGCTCATCCCCCTTTTTTCCCCCTTAAGGAGGTGTACAGTGCGACCTTTTTGACGAGGCGTATCAGTTTCCTGTTCGAGACTTGGAAGGCGTTTTACCTTTTTGCTTCTTCTCAAGTGTAGGTTTTCTTTCAGACCTTTGGTTCAAACTTCTATGACTAGATGATTGTATAATTATCTAATTAGAGTATTTGTGACGGATGAGGTCTTTCAATTTTAGTTTTCTCGCGGTGATGTACTAACTGCGGATTTTATAACTGTTTTTATTTTTATGTTAAGACCCATGAGCAAATTTCAAATTGTTATTTCTACTATTCTTTGCTTATTTAGAAGACTTTTTATATTATTTCTATAATTCAACTAACCCTTCACCCCCAGATTTTGGCTCTGAGAAATCAAAAGAGGAAACTCTTATGAGTGCCTAAAAGCGCCTAAAAGTTTTTTCTATTTTGTAAACTCCCTCCAGCCCCAGATTTTGGCTCTGATAAATCAACTTTTGAGATGACATTGATACACATTCCATTCATATTAAGAATAGCTTTGTAATGATCGCACTGATAGTCCTCTTGAGAACTGTGTTCATCCTTTTCTTCTTCAGAATAATCTTCAAAGTAAATCTGGTTAAGATTTAGATCTTCTTCTCCTCCACTACTCTGATCAGAGTGGTTACTATCGCTGTTTCTATTAAGAAACAGTTCTTCTAGTTGTTTCTTGACTGAATCTTCAACTTGCAGTTCGTTGATTTTGGCAAGTGTCTAATAGTTGTTGGCATAGTGTCCCATCCTTCCATACTTGTGACAAGTTGGGCCTTTGAATCCTTTTGGGCCTCTCTTAGCCTGTTTAGGCTTAGAGTTTTTATCTTTTTGACTCCCTTTCCTCCCGGGCTTAAAAAATTCTCTTTTATCTTCTTTGGGCCTGTGAGGACGAATAGCCTGATTAGGGCCTTTCTTCTTTTTAACTGGGCCAGAGCTTATTTGGTTATAACCAAATTGCTCGCAGAAATCCCTAAGGGACTTTTGCCCAAGAGCTTTTTCTTTGTCAAGCAGCTTCTTAACCTTGACATCATTGCAAAGAGCTAAGCCTTCTGTGACAACCTCGGCGGCTAATTCTCCATACGTATAGTGAGAGTATGGAATATTGTCATTGTGCTTGGCTCTTAACTTGGATCTGACTCGCTCAGCAAAGAGAGGAGGGAATCTTGATAAGAATTTCTCCTTCCAGAAGTCTTGATTACAGTCTTCTCTGGATAACACCTTGGATAGAAAGTCGTCTTTGTACCACTTGAAGTGGGACAGAGTTGGACACTGAAGGTTTAACAACTGTTCTTGGCTTCGGCTAATCTGGATCTGAGAAGAACCGACAAAGTGTAATAAGATAGTATAAACTAACGTATTTACTACGTCATGATATACTTTTCCAGTGGTAACATTCATCCCTACAGCGGTAAGAATGGCATTCTTCTGATATATCGCTAAGCAGTGATCCCATCATCCTTGAAGTTGACCTGTGAAACCTGCAATAATGGCATTAGCAATCTGGCTGTCATCATTGTTTCTTGATTTGCATGCTGAGGCATAGATCAGCATATTTTTGACCACTCTGAGTACTTGATACTCAGAAAGTCCATCGATGTTCCATTCCACAATAGAGCTCCCATCATAAGAGGTTCCATGCCAGATTTCAGCTTCATATTGCAGATCAACTAGTGAAGATCTTGGATAATAATAAGCACCATGTCCATCAGAGAGTTGCCTTATGGCTTCTTCAAGCTTATCTCTAGTTTGAGAGATAGCCGTAATAGATCCCGCTTTTTCAATCAAATTGAGTTTGGACAATCGATTGACGAGATCTGATAAGAACACTAGTTCCCAACCTAGTTTCATCTTTGAAGTGTCTAGAGGAGGATGAATCATAGCTGACTAGACCTCCTTAGCAGTAATCTTAGATTTTGATGATGATGCTTCTTTTGATGAAGTTCCTCCTTTCTCTCGTAGTTCGATATTCTCGATTCTAATGAGTTGCCTTCCAACCGATTGAAGAAAAAGGTTGGTGTTATTGTCTTGCTCAATTACATGGTTTATGGCTCCAATCGAGACCGGTTCTGTTATGGACTTCGAGATTGATTTGTAGGGAACTGCCAGGATATCTTTTTGGAGTTGTATAGATGCTTCTGGTCGATGGATATCAACTATCTTTCCTTCCTTGACTGTGGAGTATTCCTGACTGATGCTCTCAACTGCGTTAAGTTGAGTTTCTTCATCTGTAAGGACTATTAAGTCCTCGTGTTGATTAGTTTATGTTGAAACTTCTTCACATGTTTCTTCATGTTAAGGAAGTTCTTCTACTTCCTGTTGAGGAAGTTCTTCTTCTTCCTGTTGAGGAAGTTCTTCTACTTCCTTTTGAGGAAGTTCTTGAGTCATTTCTTCCTGTTTATGAAGTTCTTCAGCCTTTTGGGGTTTTTCCTCGAAGCTGGGGAGTGGTATTCCTTTAAGCCTGTAGTAACTTCTTAAGAACTCGAAAAAAAATCAAATTCTAGCTGACACCATTCTATGAACTCCATATACTTGTTGTGGAGAAAGTCTTTTTGCTCTCTGTTGTGGTTAGAGACAAACCATTCTCTAATTTCCCTGTTTTTATCTACTTTGAACATCTCTTTAAGACGTTCCCAAGAGACTGGTTCTTTATCTAGAACACAAATGTTGGCATATCCCATATCTGATGGAGTTGGACTCGTAGGTTGATGTGCTTGGTAGACCGGAATTAAGACTCCTTCTTGAGCTTCTTGAGTGCCTATAAGAGAGGCATCCCGTCTAGGCTCTGATGAGAGTCTAGGATGGGTTAGAGGAGAGCTTTGGAAGGAATTGGTTAAATCAAAAGGTCTACTAGGCAACCTGGAAAGAAGCATTTTAATGCTCCTTTGGCTGTCAAACTAGATTACCACGGAACCATCTCCTAACTCTACAACTTGGTTGAGTTGGGTATTACGAGGTGGTTGAGTTGGTACGGTGTTTTCAATAGTCCAAGTTTCTGGAAAGGTTATTTCTGACCATGGGATCTTTCTGGGTATGGCTAGTTTGGATTTTGTCAGGTTTGTTTAAAAACTATAGTTTCTCCTTTTTGATCTCTTATAAGAGAGCCGAGGTTTATATATGGGCTGATAGTATTCATAACTTTATAATGGACTCTGTAAATGAGGGCTAGGTTACTAGACCTATTGATGATCTTAACTAATCACACCGATGTGACTCGGTTCAGAGCCACCCCGCAAGTGCACGGGCCAAGTTGTAGTATAAAAGATCGTCTCCCACGAGGATTGGTTGGTTTGGGATTAAAATTAATTATCACTTAGTTTATTCGATATGCTATCTAGACGTAGATTTCGAGAGTGAAATAAATTTAACTAACATTTGCAAGCTAAAAGCATTAAAATTTAAATAACAAGTATTAAATGACAACAAGAGTACTAAGGAACTACCAATATGACAAAATAGGATCCAAGGGTTGATTTCATCCACCAATCCATGCCATTTCTTCTTAGTCTAATCCATTAACTCAATTCATTCAATTAATCTAGAGGTTCTATTATATCTCTCATTCACCTCTTCCGAGCGTGAATGAGAATTTTACATGACTAATTTACCGAGTTGTTATTCCTAACTAACCGGTTAAATAATCATTCCTTAAGTTCCCTCATAAGAGGTTCTATGCATGTTGCCCTATCTCATCCACTCATCTTGGCCATTGATTTTACATCTAATGGCTGAAATTGAGCCAAAAATTCGAAGTTAGGCATGTGTCAGATACGTGGTGGGCACATTTGGAATATTGGTCGCAATGCTACACCATTGCGACACCAGAAACAATGACCTTGGTCGCATTGCGACACTATTGCGACACCCGAAATTGGGTTGGTCGCGGTGGTGTCGCAATACGCAAAACCAATCTGCAATTGCTAAAATGTTGGTCGCACTGCGACCAAAATAGGTCGCATTGCGACCAAGCAAAATAAGGTGGAACTTTTGGACCCGATGGTGCATTTTTGGTGGGCTTGGGCGCGCGAGATGGGCCTAAGGGTGTCTCGTGTCCGTCTTAGTCACTTTGCGTCGATGTCATGCTATGAAGCACGTTTATCCATTGTGAGAAAAGTTCTTCAAGTAGTTTATGTCAATAATTTCACACTTTGTGCTTCTTTTTGTCAACTTGATGTTTAATCCTACAACATCTCAAAAACCACATTAAAGAACTTTAAACTTGAGGATTTACATCGGATATAGGTAAAATTCAAGGGCAAACGAGTGTGTATACACACACTCATCAAATTCCCCCAAACATAATCCGTTGCTTGTCCTCAAGCAATGACAATGAAGTGCATGACAAAAGTAAGACTAAACAATAGGAGGGGGAGAATTTCAAGAAGAGCCACATAAAATTACTCCAATTACCCAATGAATGTATGGTGTTTGCAACATCTAGTCCCTTGGTTCTTTTAGTCTCAAAGTAAGTTACTCATCAAAGCTATTAAGAAAAACTTGGATTAACTAAGGTTTCATGTGAAAGTACACCTCTCTCAAGTGTTTGGTTCTCTTGTGTGTGTGTGTCTTTCATTTTTCGGCTTACCAACGCGAAGTCTCAAATGTACTAAAAGAGTCAATTAGCTAATTGCAATGTGAAAACAACCATAGGCCCGATTTTTGCTTCCTTCTCCACTAATGGAACACTCATAGGTTGTAAAGAATCAATAGGACTGTTCGCTCGAAAACACACGCGAATTTGTAACCGCAAGTGCACGGGTCATTCAAGTAATACAGTGGATTGTGAGTCCGAATATCGTCCCACGGAGAACAAATGCCTATATCTAATTACTACTATTACTAAAGAATTATTTTGTCTAGAAATCGAATTTAGATCAATGTTGTAAATTAAAATAAACAAAACAATAAAATTAAAATGACAAGAACTAAATTGCACGGATTCACTCAATTAACTAATTACTAGGGTCGATTGGCTTCCCTCGATGCTTCCTCAATTCAATCAATTACTAACTCATCACTACAATTTTCAGTTCTATACTAGTCTAAGAGATTATTAATTAGTCGCAGCTTTCGCTTGTTGACCTAATTATGCCTTTAACCCTAACTTACGCGTCCGTTTGCTAGAATTAAATACAATTACGCTCAGCTCTTATAGTTCTAAATCGATCACCTCTCGGTCCCTACGATTTATACCTAGACTACCTAGACTATCAATCACCTCTCGGTCCTTATGATGTCTAAGTTGTGTTCTTACTATTCCCGATTCAACTCAATTTCCTCTTTCGAGTTTAATTAAATTAAACCTAAATTCTTCTATTCAATCTTTCAATTGCAACAGAAAATAAAATAAACCAGCAAGAATCACAAGTATATAAACTGAATATTGCAGAAATTTATTACTTGAAATTGAAAAGAGTCTACATCGAGTTCAGCCAATCTCTCCTAGACAGAGAGATTTAGCCTCTCATAATTATGTACAGCAAATAATAAATTCTAGAGTTCATGAATAACATAGAATTAGAAGAGAAGAAGATACGAAGAGAATAAGAGTAAGAAAAACTCTGAAAATCGATGATCTTCGCGAATTCTTCAGCTCCGATGAACGCTCAATCTTCTTCTTCTTGTTCTATTGAGTTTCTCCGTGTCAAGTGTCTTTCTTTTTCGTCCAAGTCTTCTCTCTTCGTCCAAACTGTGTTCTATTTATAGAGCACAAGGTTTGACCTAATTTTGGATGAATTTCGGAACCTTTCGCGCTTGAAAAACGACGTCGTTCTGCTTCAGGACGTCTGGCCGATCGATCGGCGCTTAACTTGCGATTGATTGGCGCTTACGCGTTCTCAGGAATTGTGGCTCCCGATCGATCGGCTTGAATTCCACGATCGATCGGCGTTGCTTCTGGTTGACTTCGCGTAGTTGAGCCGATCGATCGGCTAGTTTAGCGCGATCGATCGGCATTCCTTCTGCCTTTTCGTTGCATTCTTTGAAATTTTGGCTGATCGATCGGCTAATGAGCCGCGATCGATCGGCAAGTCCTCTGCCTTTTTGTTCTCGTTTTTGCAACTTCTGCCAATCGATCGGTTGCTATGCCGCGATCGATCGGCGATGTCTCTGTCTTTGTCCTCATGTTTTTCTTTGCTCCAAAATGTTCCGTTTTGTGTACTTTTTCACCTCGGTTTCCGTACTTGTGCTTAAATCACCTGTACACTCACAAAACTCATTAAATAACATAAACTTGAGGAATTTAACAACAATTCGAGCCCGAATTTGCGATATATAAGTGAGTATTTTGCTCGCTTATCAAGGACTTCATCGGTTTTGTAACGTTTGGCTAGGGTATAGGGTGGATGAAACGGAAAATTTAAGCTCAAATCAACCTAGTTCTCTACCGCTTGAAACCGCGCTAATATACTTGTTAACACGGTCTCAACTTTCCCAATTTTAATCTAGGTTATGCATTAGAGATTTTTTTTTTGAATTCCTAATTTCCCTCTTTTTTTTTTACGAATAAAAAGTATATAAATATATATATATATATATATTATTATATTATATAAATATATATTTTATTTTATTTATTTTTTATTTTTCGTTTCTTCCTCTTTTTCCTTTTATTTTTTTCAATCCTCCCTCAACTTGTTTTTAGAGAGGTTGTTACTATGATATTTCACTACTTCACTTGGTAACTATAATAAAAATAAATAAAAATAAATAAAAAAATGTACAATAGGGAAACAAGATGCTTAATTTTCTCTTTTTCTTTTCTTTCTTTCTTTCTCTCTTTTTTTTTTTTTTGAAAGTCTCTATGCAAAACCTAAAACGTAAGTTGTGAATCCTTGCTAGGATAATGGATAGGATCTTTCATGGCTTTGGATAGTATTTTGGGTTAAGTACCAAAGAAAGTGGCTATTAGGCTCAAATAGGATTCGAATGATTAATATTACAATGGTTGGCTATTTTTGGCTCTAGCGGTCCAAATGATGGCCTAAATCATTTTCCTTACTTCTCTAAGTATTCGAATTTCGCCTTGAAGGTCACTCAATCGGGTTCTAGTGCTTTATTTTAAAATTAACTCTATGAAGTACATTTTTGACTTTCAAAAGTGGAAACCTATGAACTAAGAATATGTGCTAAATGAATAAGAGAAACCAAGCAAGATCGAAAGTATGAACTATATATTTCACCATATTCAATCACAAGTTTTTAAAAAGAGCTTTGATATATAAATAACTTATAGTGTCATCATGGACAAACAAGGAACTAAGACATGCAAAAAAAACCAATACAACAAAATGTGGACAAAATGAGTGAGCAAGGTTAACTATAATACCAAAAACAATCACATATAAAAAACGAAATAAAGGAAATAACCAAAGTCGGTTCCCCCCCCCCCCCCCCCCCCCCCCCTCCCCAAACTAAACTCAAACTACACATTGTCCCCAATGTGGCAAATATAAGTATATGGTTGAGAGAACATACCTCCGGAGGCGAAGTTACGCCTCCTCACCCTCTTCTTCTTCTTCTTAGTTCGGAGGTGGTGGTGCGGTTGGTTGGTAGACCGGGTATGGTGCAAGTGTCTCCAAGGGGAATGGTGGGTGGTTAAGGATTTGTTGAAAACCACCGCTTCCCTTGCCATTTTGGTGCACGGCAATTAAATCTCACAGACTGCGATAAAGTGGATCAAGCCCATATTGATAATTAGCCATGGCTAGTTGGCGGCGTTGTAGTTCGGCCATTTATGCACCATGTTCACATTGCTTGTTGAAAACATCCGCCAGTGTAGGTTGGGTAACTTAGGGAGCAGTCGGCGTTGCGGCGGAAGAGGTGCCCTTGTCACATGCGCGCTTGGGGAGTCGTGGAGGTAGGTGGTCGTCTCGGTAGTTGAACCACCTGAGGCCGGAATCGTGCTCTTCTCCGCCTTTCCAAATGACAAGACTCTCGACGAAGCGCTTATCTATTGCTTTGTCCACCATGCCAACCGGTTCGGAAGTGCCAATGACCACCCCGACGTGTCTAAACATATCATGAATTAAGCTTCCAAAAGGTAGTCTCCGAGTTTTCGGGCTTTTGGCCACGCTCTTCATAGTTTCCCAAATGATAAGCCCCACATTAAGAGACCAACCGACGCATATGCCATAGAGAATGATGCACAGATTGGGTGTGACATCGCCGCCATGGGACGTGGGAAGCAAATTGTGGTAAATGAATTTGTGCCATGTCTTTGCAACCCGGTTAAGGGTGTTTTCCGGAAAGTAGGTTTGTGATTCGCTCCTCCGTGAAGCGAAAATCCATTGGGTGTTGCGGATAGTGAGCTTCTCCTTGTAAAGATCATAATCAATGCGGCCCGGTGTTTGGAGAAGTCTACTAAACTCGCATTCTTCTATTTCCGGGATGAGGAGATGGCTATTGATTGCTTTGGGTGAAAAGTCAACCGGAATACCTCTCATCTACACTTGAGCATCGTCGGGGTTACCTTTGAGATTTGTGTAGAACTCACGAACCAAATTAATAGACGGTTGTGTTGGTTGCTCAGTGAATCGTTCCCAATCCCGCTGCCGAATTTGTACAATAATCGAGCCATTGCCAAGGTCTTGTGGGGATCTGAAGGGGGCTTGCATCCATAGTTGTCGGTCTTTGAAATCGTCGATGAAGTTTCGCCCCGTGGTCGTGTATGTGGGTTTTGTCTTCGCCGGTTTCATCGTCTCGGAAGAGGTTGGGTCAAGTCTAGGCTTTTTGGCATTCTGCTAGGCGATTGCTTTACGGTTAGGCATTGTGTCAACTTATCGAACACTTTAGCCACACGTCGAAGGTAGTGCCAATCCCTCACTAAATTTTCAAGTTAGTCACCACAATCCACCAGGAAATACTCCTCAAGCTCTTAAAGCACTTACTTGATCCAAAAGTCCCAAAGTCAGCCCCGAATCCCTCTTAGAAATTTTTTCAAACACCTTGTGGGCGTGTGTTATATCCCTCAAAAACCAAGCTTAATCATTCTAGTATTTGCCCCAAAATTTACAACCAACACAAGTCAAAAGATTCTCAACATCCCACCACTAAAAATCAATATTCAACAGCCGAAAATCTCAAAGCTTGTAAATGCCCAAGTGAAGGACAAACCTTGAGTGTCTTTGGATGAAATGAGGCTTCTTGTTGAGTGAGCTTCAATCCAACGTTGGGTTATGAAATGTGGTGCACAAGGTGAGTTTGGGTTGTGATATTGTAGCTTGGAGTGTCATGGTGTGGTGATAATCGGTTGGAGAGTGATTAGGAGTGTGGGTTGTTAATTTTGGTTGAGAGAAAATGAGAGAAGGGTGTGGAGTTTGATTCCGTGGGCGTGAGGGGCTGGAAGGAGAGATGGGCGTGAGGGGTTGGTTGGGTCGCGACTAATCGCGACAAGCTCGCGACACAGTGGTTGCACCGCGACGGGGACACGCATTTGGCCTCTGCAATGCTTGCTAGTTGCTAGCTGAAGTTGTCCAAAACCCCCTACTTTTTTTTTAATTCTATTCCTCTTTTTTTTTAACTTTTATTCTTTTTTTTTTTAATATACCTCAAAATAAAATAAAAATTACAAACCCACCCAAACTTAATTCTAAAACACTCAAAAATAATGATTTTTTTTTTACATCGAAATTCCCCCAAAATTAACATAATTTCAATACAAGAAAATTGCAAAAGAAAAATTCACTAACTCACCAAAACAAAAAGGAAAATAAAAATAAAACTAAATAGAAACAAAAATAAAACAAGACGATAAAAATAAAAATTGGAATAAACATGACTTAAGTCGAGGAAATTAACCTTGGGTTGCCTCCCAAGAAGCGCTAAATTTTTATCGTCGATAGCTTGACGTCTTGGCACCTTTGCTCTCTACTCTCTATCATCTAGCTTGATGCTAGATATTTTCTTGATCTCCCCACCATAGTAAAGCTTGACGCGTTGTCCATTTACGCGAAACAAATTCCCATCATCTTTTTGAAGCTCAACAGTACCAAACGGAAATGCCTTGTTGACGGTAAACGGACCGGACCACCTCGACTTTAATTTGCCCGGGAATAGCTTGAGTCTCGAATTATAAAGAAAAACCTTGTCTCCCGGTGCAAAGTGACGTCTCAAAATATTTTTATCATGCCACTTCTTGGTGCGATCTTTATAAATCCGAGCATTGTCATAGGCATCATTGCGAATTTCCTCCAATTCATCGAGTTGGAGTAGACGACGCTCACCGGAAGCCTCCTTGCTAAAATTTAGTTTCTTGATTGCCCAAAATGCCCGGTGTTCAAGTTCAACCGGAAGGTGACAAGCTTTCCCAAAAACCAATCGATATGGTGACATGCCAATCGGTGTCTTATAAGCCGTCCGGTAAGCCCATAAAGCATCATCAAGCTTTGTAGACCAATCCTTGCGATTCAAGTTCACCGTTTTCTCTAAGATGAGTTTTATCTCCCGATTGGAAACTTCTGCTTGTCCATTAGATTGTGGGTGGTAGGCTAAGGCAACCTTGTGTCTCACTCCATACTTTGCCATCAAAGCATCAAACATTTTGTTGCAAAAGTGAGTGCCTTCATCACTAATAATGGCTCTAGGAGCTCCAAATCTTGTGAGAATGTGCTTATGAAGGAACTTGACTACCACCTTGGCATCATTGGTAGACGTTGCAATTGCTTCTACCCATTTAGAGACATAATCTACGGCCAATACAATGTAGAGTTGTCCAAAAGATGGAGGAAAAGGGCCCATGAAATCAATACCCCATACATCAAAGACTTCCACTTCAAGAATATTCGTCAATGGCATCTCATGTCTTCTAGATATATTTCCCACTCGTTGACAACGATCACAACTCTTCACATATTCATGGCAATCATGGAATAAGGAAGGCCAATAGAAGCTGGCATTAAGTACCTTAGATGCGGTTCGGGTGACTCCAAAGTGGCCTCCGCATGGTGACGAGTGGCAATGGTAAAGAATATTGGGAACTTCTTCTTCCGGTACACATCGTCGAATTACTAAATCCGAACATCTTTTGAACAATAATGGATCGTCCCAATAGTAGTTCTTGGCATCATGAAGGAACTTCTTCTTTTGTTGCGGAGTAAGTTCGGGGGGAAGCACATTACAAACGAGAAAGTTGACGAGATCGGCATACCATGGTACATTCGCCATCAAGGAAAGAATTTGCTCATCCGGGAAGGTTTCTTGAATGATTGTCTCGGAGTTATCTCCTTTCTTTTCAAGCCTAGAAAGATGATCTGCCACCAAATTCTCACTCCCCTTCTTGTCTTTTATCTCCATGTCAAACTCTTGAAGTAGAAGCACCCATCGAATCAACCGGGGCTTTGCATCCTTTTTTGCAAAAAAGATAGCGAATAGCGGCATGATCGATGTACACAATCACCTTTGTCCCGATGATATAAGAGCGAAATTTGTCACAAGCATACACTACTGCCAACATCTCTTTCTCAGTTGTTGTGTAATTGAGTTGTGCGTCTTACAAAGTACGACTAGTGTAATAGATGGCACGAAAGATCTTGTCTTTCTTTTGGCCGAGGACCGCTCCAATAGCATAGTCACTAGCGTCACACATTATCTCAAATAGTTCTTTCCAATCGGGAACCACCATGATAGGGGCCAAGGTAAGACGCTTTTTAATTTCATTAAATGCAAGCAAGCAAGCATCATCAAAAATAAATGGTGCCTACTCTAACAAGGAACACAAGGGTTTCACAATCTTCGAAAAGTCCTTGATGAAACGGCGATAAAACCCGGCGTGTCCCAAGAAACTTCTTACTCCCTCGACATTGGTTGGTGGTGGTAGCTTCTCAATCACCGCTACCTTTGCTCGGTCGACCTCAAGTCCATCCACCGAGACTTTATGTCCCAAAACTATCCCTTCACGAACCATAAAATGACATTTTTCCCAATTGAGCATCAAGTTCGTGTCTTGACAACGTTTCAACACTCGAGACAAGTTGTGGAGGCAATGATCAAAAGAGGATCCAAAAACGGAAAAATCATCCATGAACACCTCCATAATATCCTCCACTCGAGACAATTGGCACGAATGTAGTCTTGTCTTGATCCTCCGGCGCAATTGCAATTTGGTTGTAACCGGAATACCCATCAAGAAAGCAATAGTAGGCATAACCCGCCAATCTATCCAACATTTGGTCAATGAATGGAAGTGGGAAGTGGTCTTTTCTAGTGGCTTTGTTGAGCTTACGATAATCAATGCACACTCTCCACCCGGTAACCGTCCTCATCGGAATGAGTTCATTCTTTTCATCCTTAATGACCGTCATGCCTCCCTTCTTTAGTACTACTTGAAAGGACTATCCGAGATAGCATAGATAATCCCGACCTTTAACAACTTCATCACCTCAGCTCGTACCACTTCTTTCATTGCCGGATTCAATCGACGTTGGTGCTCCAAGGTAGGCTTGTAGGACTCCTCCATCAAGATCTTGTGCATACAAATCGTTGGACTTATCCCCTTAATATCGGCGATGGTCCACCCTATAGCGGTTTCATGCATCCTTAGCACCTTTAACAACTTCTCTTCTTGTTCATTTGTCAAGCTTGCCGATAAAATAACCGGCTTCGTATTATCTTTGTCCAAATAAACATACTTCAAGTGGTCGGGCAATGGCTTCAAAATAAGCTTCTCTTGAGGTGTTTTTGGGTCATCCATCTCTTTAAGCTCAAGATCTTCCGCAACATCACCCATTCTCTTTTCTTCCACTAATTCTTCAAGGGATGACACACGCATTCTCCACCTTTTCATTGCTCCCAATGTAATAAGTATCACCATATTGAGATTCGGGGAGCTCACCTTTTTGGGATGAAGAATGAACCAAGCAATGCTCCAATGGATCCCGGGGTGTTAAGTCTTCGAAGAATGTATCTACACATTGGTACACAACATCCACCCGATTACAAGAAAGCTCTTCATTGTCAAACTTCATCGCATTGAATATGTTGAAGACTATCTCTTCTCCATTAACTCGAAGAGTAAGGTTCCCATTGTGGACATCTATAAGCGCTCGCCCGGTTGCTAAGAATGGCCTTCCAAGTATGATAGGGATCTCCCGGTCTTCCTCCATGTCAAGAACAACAAAATCCATCGGAAATATAAACTTGTTTACCTTTACCAACACATCTTCAATAATTCCCTTGGGATAGGTGATGGAACGATCCGCCATTTGCAATGAGATAGTGGTTGGCTTTACCTCGCCAAGACCCAATTTTCGAAACACGGACAATGGCATGAGATTGATACTAGCACCCAAATCACACAAGACTTTCTCAAATAAAGAACCACCTATAGTACAAGGAATAGTAAAACTACCCTGATCTTTTGCTTTCTTCGGTAGCTTTCTTTACAAGATAGCACTACATTCCTCCGTGAGCTTCACCGTCTCATATTCTTCCAAGCGTCTCTTCTTTGACATCACATCCTTCATGAACTTAGCATAATTGGGCATTTGCTCTAAAGCATCCGCAAAAGGGATATTAATGTGAATTTTTTTGAAAATCTCAAGAAACTTGGAAAATTGAGAATCAAGCTTCTTTTTTTGAAATCGTTGAGGAAAAGGCAATGGTGGTTTGAGAATTGGAGGATTATCGGGGAATGTGATGTTCCCCGATTCAACTCTTGGCTCATTCCCTTCCTTGATCATTGGCTCTTCGTTTAACATAATGTCTTGTTCTTCTTTCTCGTTGCCTTCCTTAACCTCTTCACCATTGTCCCGCTTCTTCTCCTTAGAGTCTCCGATCACTTTGCCACTCCTCAAGGTCACGACGTTGCATTGCCGTGGGTTTGGTTCCATGTCACTTGGAAAAGACTCCTTGTTCTTCCCTTTGAAGGATTGAGCGATTTGCCCCACTTGCATCTCCAAAGACTTCATGGTAGCATTCATATTAGTACAATGTGTCTCCAAGTTATCAAGACGCCCATCTTGTTGCTTGAATTTGCCCCGTACTTCGGTGATGAAAGAGTTCAAGTTCTCTTCGAGGGACGGCTTTCTTTTTCCTATTGGTTGGCTTGGACCCGGTGGTATGATGGCATTTCTTTGGTTCCCATAAGAGAAGTTCTCATGGTTGCGGAGGCCGGGGTGATAATGAGAAGGCAAATTGTTATTGGGCCTAAAAATGTTGTCTTGCGGTGGTCGGTAATTGAAGTTGCGATTGCCCACAAATTGACATTGCTCACTATTCTCCTCTTCCTCAGTAAATGCCACATTCATCGTCATTGCTTTCTCTTGAGGGAAAATACCATAAATGACCCCTGAGTTTTGGGGTAATACCACGACCCCTCCTTCAGTTTACTATAATTCCAAAATCACACTTAAGTTTTTAAGTTCGGTTCAATTTCAACCCTTTCGTTGACTGAGTGTTGAAAAATCAGTGAACTTTTTCTACAATTCCATAAAAACCCTTGTTGCCACGTCAGCTATCCGTGATTGGAATTGCCAAGTAAGTTATTCCGGTTTAAGAATATCCTAATCCCTAAATTAAGGCCAAAGCCAAAAAAAAAAAAAACTCTAATATGAGAAATTCTCAAGCAAAAAATTAAAAAAAAAAACCAAAATGAAAAAAAAATCAATTTTTTGCTCTATGGCGGTTTGGAGGTCGTGGGTCGGCGATTTCGGAGGTCGTGGGTTGGCGGTTTTGGAGGTCAAGGGCCGGCGATGTGTGGGTTTCGTCGGAGTCGGTGAGGCTGGGGATGTATGTTGGTCGGGATCTCGGGATTGGGGTTTTTGGGCTGGGGATCTCGAAGTGGATTCGGGATTGGGAAGATCGGGGTTCGGAGGTCTAGGGGGTCGGGGTTCGGGGGTTGGAGGTAGAGGCGGAGGCGGAGGCAGAGGCAAGGTTCGGGGGCGGAGGAGGTAGTGGAGGAGGAGGCGGAGGCGGAGGCGGAGGTGGGGTTCGGAGGGGGAGGCGGAGGCGGGGTTCGGCGTTGGAGGCGGAGGCGGGGTTCGGGGTTCGAGGCGGAGGCGGAGGTGGGAGATGGGGTCGGAGGCGGGAGGTGGGGTTCGTGAGATCGGGGCGGGGGAGGCGGAAGATCGGGGGCGGAGGGGCGGAGGTCTAGGGGGTCGGGGTTCGGAGGTCTAGGGGTTCGGGGGCGGGGTTCGGAGGTCTAGGGGGTCGGGGTTTGTGGGGCGGAGGCGAGTTTCGAGGTTCGGGGGCGGAGGGGGAGGGGGAGGCAGGAGGCGGGGGCATGGGTTCGTGGGGGGAGGCGGGAGGCGAGTTTCAAGGTTCGGGGGCGGAGGGGGAGGGGGAGGCAAGAGGCGGGGTTCGGGCGCAGTGGTGGTGGCGGGGTTCGGGCAGTTCGAGGCTTGGGGGTTCGGGGAGGGGTCGCCGCGGTGGTGGGTTTGCTGCGATGAGGTTCATGGCGGTGTCGCCGGGTCGTTGCGGCGGCCGGCGGTGTAGGCGGCGGTTGGTTCATGCCCTGTCAATGAAGAATGAAGAAAGCACTGTTTTGTTTGTTTTTATTTTTTATTTGTTTTAAATTGTGTGTGTGCATTGGTGGTGTTTGGATGCAAGAATAAAAGGACATCTTAATGAATTATTGGTGATCAGATAAAACGACATAGTTTTGTATTTGGGCATTATTGACATTTTACATTATTTTTCAACGCTTAGTCAACGAAAAGGAACTTTAATGGAATTTCACATAAACTCAAGGGGGATTTATGGTATTATAGTAAACTGAAGGAGGGGTCCTAGTATTACCCCAAAACCCAGGGGTGATTTATGGTATTTTCCCTTCTCTTGACTAGAAGGTGCCCCCTTTGTAGTTAGTTCTGATAATTACCTAGTCAAGGCCGCCATTTGAGCGGTGAGAGCTAGCATAGGATCCACATTATATTTGCCGGCGATTTTCACCGGTGCTTGCCGCTCATCCGGCCAATCACAATTATTGGATGCCATTTCGTCAAGAAGTTGACGTGCTTGATCGGTGGTTTTCGACATCAATGACCCTCCGGCGGCCGTATTGACAAGTGTTCGGCTCTCAGTGTTCAAACCATTATGGAAAAGTTGAATGATGGACCACTCTTGGTAGCCGTATTGTGGGCACTTTCTTATCATTTCATTAAAACGATCCCACGCTTCATGAAGTGGTTCGGCATCCCATTGTCGAAAAAGAGCAATCTCAGTCCTCAACTGAGATGTCTTGGCGGGCGGGAAGAAATGTGAGAGGAACCTAGAGGCGAGTTCCTCCCAAGTTCCAATGCTTCCGGGCTCTATCGAATGCAACCAAGCCCGTACACGATCCCGTAAAGAAAATGGGAATAGCCTCATTCGGATTGCATCTTGAGTAACTCCGTTAAGCTTTATGGTATCGGCTATCTCCATAAACATATTGAGATGAGTGTTGGTATCCTCTGAAGGTAGACCGCCATATTGATTTTGTTGGACCATTGAGATAAGGGCCGGCTTGAGCTCAAAGTTATTGGCATTTATCGGTTGTCGCCGGATCCCCGAATAGTGCTCATTGAGAATAGGACGGAAATAATCTTTCAACGTCCTTTGATTTTCATCAATCTCGGCCCCGTCTTCATCTTGGACCTGAGGGTGGGCGGCATTTGGATCCGCCATTTTTCTTCTTAAACGTCGCTCCTTGCAATTTCTCCGACAAGTGCGCTCGATCTCGGGATTAAACGGTAGTAGCTCGGGCCGGGAACTTCGCATGCACTGTGAAAAGATAAAAGAAAATAAATAAGTTAAGGAAAAGAGTAACTAAAATGTCTGGATTAGGGATCAAATAAATAAGAGCAATATTAATTTTAATTCTTTGCCGTTCAATCCCCGGCAACGGCCAAAAACTTGTTGATGATCTTAATTAATCACACCGATGTGACTCGGTTCAGAGCTACCCCGCAAGTGCACGGGCCAAGTTGTAGTATAAAAGATCGTCTCCCACGAGGATTGATTGGTTTGGGATTAAAATTAATTATCACTTAGTTGATTCGATATGCTATCTTGACGTAGATTTCGAGAGTGAAATAAATTTAACTAACATTTGCAAGCTAAAAGCATTAAAATTTAAATAACAAGTATTAAATGACAACAAGAGTACTAAGGAACTACCAATATGATAAAATAGGATCCAAGGGTTGATTTCATCCACCAATCCATGCCATTTCTTCTTAGTCTAATCCATTAACTCAATTCATTCAATTAATCTAGAGGTTCTATTATATCTCTCATTCACCTCTTCCGAGCGTGAATGAGAATTTTACATGACTAATTTACCGAGTTGTTATTCCTAACTAGCCGGTTAAATAATCACTCCTTAAGTTCCCTCATAAAATTATCTAAATTGCCTATCTCCTCCCGGTCTCAAGGCTACATTAGATGTGATTACTCATTCAAGGATTTCAACACTCTTTTCCAAGCAATGTTAATTTCCTAAGGCAATTAATCTCTCACAATGTCTCTACTATACCATGGCTATAGCAAAGATGATTGCAAAATGACTAAAATATAAAAACCAAGCATCACAATAGAATGAATAAAAACCTCATTAATGGACTAAGAGTTCATGGCACTTCAAGGGTGAACTACACCACCCTTGAATCCAAATAAGTTTAGCTACTACTATTCATGTTCAACATAGCATAAATAAAAGTTCCACAATAATACAACTAAAACAAGCTAGAAATAAAGAAAAGAGTTGAGAAAATATTCAAATACAAGTTTCTTGCTCAAGAATTAATGGTGGTTGTTGATGATGGTGGCTATCTTCCTCTTCCTCTTGCCTCCAAGAATGTCCTTCAAAAATTCCTCTCCATGTCCCCCCTTTTCGTTCCTTGTGCCCTTCCCCCTACTAAGCATGTTGCCCTATCTCATCCACTCATCTTGGCCATTGATTTTACATCTAATGGCTGAAATTGAGCCAAAAATTCGAAGTTAAGCATGTGTCGGACACGTGGTGGGAACATTTAGAATATTGGTCGTAATGCGACACCATTGCGACACTAGAAACAATGACCTTGGTCGCATCGCGACACCATTGCGACACCCGAAATTGGGTTGGTCGCAGTGGTGTCTCAATACGCAAAACCAATCTGCAATTACTAAAATGTTGGTCGCACTGCGACCAAAATAGGTCGCATTGCGATCAAGCAAAATAAGGTGGAACTTTTGGACCCGAAGGTGCATTTTTGGTGGGCTTGGGCGCGCGAGATGGGCCTAAGGGTGTCTCGTGTCCGTCTTAGTCACTTTGCATCGATGTCATGCTATGAAGCACGTTTATCCATTGTGAGAAAAGTTCTTCAAGTAGTTTATGTCAATAATTTCACACTTTGTGCTTCTTTTTGTCAACTTGATGTTTAATCCTACAACATCTCAAAAACCACATTAAAGAACCTTAAACTTGAGGATTTACATCGGATATAGGTAAAATTCAAGGCAAACGAGTGTGTATACACACTGTTAGTGTATTTTTGTGTTGGCATGTATTTTTCGCAAAACATATTCTAATATGGCAAGTATCTTTTTGACATCAAAAGAATTTGGTATGATTTATTTCTTCCATTTATATCAAGATTTCTGCTTTATTTGGATGAGATAGACGAATTTTCTATAGCTGGAAAGTTGTGATTCTCGAAGTCAACCTTTGCCAAATGAACCTGGTATATTTGGCAAGTCTAGATTCACATTAATTGCTGTATGTTCTGGTGCTCGGGCGTTGCAACACCCGACCTATATTTGGCAAGTCTTCTCACACATTGATTGCTCGATTATCTTGTGGTGATTTTGTTGACTTCGTGTGCCATTATTCAGAATATTCCCATGCTGACTTTGGTGAAGATTGTTCAGTTATTGTGTGCAATTAATGGGTAATATTCTTTGGCTCATTATGGAAGGTTTTGGTTACCCATATTCTTTGGCTCATTATGGAAGGTTTTGGTTATTGCCTTGGAGAGCATCCTCTCCTATTTGGTGACTTTAAATTGGTGAAGCAAGATGAATTCTTTGCAGACCATCATCGTGAGTTCTTATGAGAGAGAGTTGAACACAAAATCTGAGTTTGTGTTCTTGGGTTTTATATACACTCGTATGAGGTGTTCTCTCATGGTGTTACGACACCTTGAGTTTGAGTATTGAGTGAATTTTGTAAAGGGAATTGGTGAGAGTCTACACGGGATGTGTGACTTGTAAGGCGAGGGGATCTCGTCCGGGATTATTGTAAGACAAGGGGAGCTTGTCGGGTAGATCACTAGGAGTCACGGGAGGTCGGAGTTAAAGATTGAGAGGGAGTCGAAATCTTGTAATTGTCCGAGGTGTTCTCGTTTCTTGATTTGCTAGTGGATCTTTTTATCTGGGCGTGGCCCCGCAGACGTAGGCGAATCCGAACTGCGTAACCAATTCCTTGTGCCATTTACTTTATCCGCTGTATTTTTTTTTTGCTATTGTTCACTCATTATTTCGTCCATCTCGGTTTTAGTTTCCTCTAGTGTTCCCTGTCAGTGTTGTAACACAGACTGAGAACACCTGCTAACAAAACGGTTCTTACAATTGGTATCAGAACGGGTCGCTTGTGCTTTAAGCGAGATCCGTAGTTTTTCAGATCCGTTTTGACGAGATGGAATTTCTCAGAGAAGGAGGCTCCGTACAACGTCCGCCTTTGCTTGACGAAAGTAATTACGCTTACTGGAAGGCTCGTATGAAGGCTTTTATCAAGTCTATGGATGAGAAAGCGTGGAGGGCTATTCTTACTGGCTGGGATCATCCTATGAAGAACGATGACAATGGAGAATCAGTAAAGAAATCAGAAGTAGAATGGACTGCAGGTGAAGATAGGCTAGCGAATAGCAATTCAAAAGCCTTAAACGCCATTTTCAACGCTGTTGATGCTATTCAATTCAAACTCATCTCAACATGTGAGTCGGCGAAAGAAGCGTGGGAGATCCTCCAAACTGCTCATGAAGGTACAGATGCTGTAAGATTGTCTAGACTTCAGATTCTTACCACTCGCTTTGAAAATCTCAGGATGGGAGAAGAAGAATCTATTATCGAGTTCAATGCTAGACTGTGTGATATTGCCAACGAGGCCTTTGCTCTTGGAGAAAAGTTCTCAGATGAAAAGCTCGTTAGAAAGACACTCAGATCTCTTCCTAAGAGGTTTGCTTACAAAGTTACAGCGATCGAAGAAGCAAAGGACGTCCGAAAGATGAAACTCGAGGAGTTGATAGGATCTCTTCGAACTTTTGAGATGAACCTCGATGAAGAAAAAGGCGATAAGAAGTCTAAAGGGATCGCTTTTCAAGTTGGGAATCAGGAGGGACAAACAGAAGCTCTATGTGATGATTATGATGATGATCTTGCTGAATCAATTGCTAAGATCATTAAGAGATTAAACAAAATCAACAGAACCGGTTCAAGAAGTGGAAATTCGAGTGGAGGTTCAACCAGTGTTCTAACACCCAGAAAGAACACCTCCGCGAATGCTGAAAATTTTAATGCAGGTTCAAGATACAGATCTAATATGGGTAATAGCTTGGAGTCTAATGTCAAGAAGAAAGGGATTCAATGCCGAGAATGTGAAGGTTTCGGCCATATACAAGCTGAATGTGCAAACACTTTAAAGAAGAAAAATAAGTCGCTAAATGCAACATGGAGCGATGAAGATTCAGATTGTAGTAAGGAGGATGACACTAATCTTGTTGCTTTTGCTTCCAGATCTGATGGTGTTGCTGAAGAAGGTGGTGCAAGTTCGTCTAAGAACACTGCTGGTGTCTCTGAAGGTGTTCCAACACCTGTCTACGAAAGCAGTGATGATGAAGATTTGACTGAAGAGAACCTGATTGAAGCCTACCGATTGATTCACACTAAGTCGATAGAGCTTACAAAGATTTGTGAAAGAAAGACTGCCCAAATTCAACAATCAAACATTGAGAAGAACAATCTGGAAAAGATAAATTCAGAGTTGGAGTCAAAACTTATAGAAAGTCAGGGCAGTGTTGCAACACTCAAGGCAGAATTGGAGAAAATGAAGAAGCTGGTAAAAATGCTAAACTCTGGCTCTTCTAAATTGGATGAAATTTTGTCTACAGGAAAAACAGAGAATGAGCATTTTGGCCTTGGGTACACCGGACAGACAGGAAGTGGACAAACGGTTTTTGTTAAAGGAACTTCATCCGGAGTCAATGTAGAAGAAGATATCAAGGGCAAAAGAGCTGCTGTAACACCCATTAAAACTACTGCTGTTGTAAATTCTGGGAAAGCAAATGTTGCAACACCTGCTGAAACACCAGGCAGAATGAGAAGAAGGAAATGGATTCCAACTTGTCATTATTGTAACAAACGAGGCCATATCAGGCCACGATGTTTTCAATTCTTTGCAGATTTGAGAAGAACAAGTCAAGAGAGATTGCTACCTCGTAAGCCAGTAAAGCAAGAATGGGTGAAGAAATCTGAGAGCAAGTGTAATATAGCAAGAAGTTCTTTGAAAGATGTGGAAGATATCAACATTCAAGAGAAGATTTTTCGTGGAAAGCACGTAGCTGACATGCAGGGGGAGTTAGACCTCTGTGGTGACACTTTAACTGGTCAGGTTGATGTTTCCGGGGGAGCTGAAGAATCAAACAAGAAGCCGACAGAAAGGGGGAGTATTCCATCGTTCTTGATATTGCTTTGCCTTTTCTTGGCAAAAAGGGGGAGTAGATACTAGTTTGTGGAGTTTTGCCAAAAAATGCCAAAGGGGGAGATTGTTAGTGTATTTTTGTGTTGGCATGTATTTTTCGCAAAACATATTCTAATATGGCAAGTATCTTTTTGACATCAAAAGAATTTGGTATGATTTATTTCTTCCATTTATATCAAGATTTCTGCTTTATTTGGATGAGATAGACGAATTTTCTATAGCTGGAAAGTTGTGATTCTCGAAGTCAACCTTTGCCAAATGAACCTGGTATATTTGGCAAGTCTAGATTCACATTAATTGCTGTATGTTCTGGTGCTCGGGCGTTGCAACACCCGACCTATATTTGGCAAGTCTTCTCACACATTGATTGCTCGATTATCTTGTGGTGATTTTGTTGACTTCGTGTGCCATTATTCAGAATATTCCCATGCTGACTTTGGTGAAGATTGTTCAGTTATTGTGTGCAATTAATGGGTAATATTCTTTGGCTCATTATGGAAGGTTTTGGTTACCCATATTCTTTGGCTCATTATGGAAGGTTTTGGTTATTGCCTTGGAGAGCATCCTCTCCTATTTGGTGACTTTAAATTGGTGAAGCAAGATGAATTCTTTGCAGACCATCATCGTGAGTTCTTGTGAGAGAGAGTTGAACACAAAATCTGGGTTTGTGTTCTTGGGTTTTATATACACTCGTATGAGGTGTTCTCTCATGGTGTTACGACACCTTGAGTTTGAGTATTGAGTGAATTTTGTAAAGGGAATTGGTGAGAGTCTACACGGGATGTGTGACTTGTAAGGCGAGGGGATCTCGTCCGGGATTATTGTAAGACAAGGGGAGCTTGTCGGGTAGATCACTAGGAGTCACGGGAGGTCGGAGTTAAAGATTGAGAGGGAGTCGAAATCTTGTAATTGTCCGAGGTGTTCTCGTTTCTTGATTTGTTAGTGGATCTTTTTATCTGGGCATGGCCCCGCAGACGTAGGCGAAGCCGAACTGCGTAACCAATTCCTTGTGCCATTTACTTTATCCGCTGCATTTTTTTTTTGCTATTGTTCACTCATTATTTAGTCCATCTCGGTTTTAGTTTCCTCTAGTGTTCCCTGTCAGTGTTGTAACACAGACTGAGAACACCTGCTAACAAAACGGTTCTTACACACACACTCATCAAGACCCTTCTTCCATTTTAAGATCTACCATTAGACTCCTAATGACATTACTATCTCCTAAATGTACAGTAAAGTTAGGAAAACAATTAAAATAAATGGGACATTCATTAAGTGTTGACTCTATACAACCTAATAAATAATCGGAGAAGTTTCTATGTCTTTTATCCCTAATACACGTTAGGACTGAGTTATTCAAGCCTTCCCTGGTTAAGGGTTTAATGGCTATCTGAACCATTCCTGAGTGCAGATATCCATATTTTTCTTTGTATGACTCTACTAACTTTGAGGATATTAGAGGGACTTCTAAGATTTCTCCGGTGACTGGAAGGACCTCTTCTACTGTTTTGATAATGTAATCTGACTTAAACATAAAGAACCTTGGTTATATACAGACACAGTACTAACTCTAGGTATATTCCAATTATATAAGTGCTTCTCAACATTTTATATGGATACGATTTCCTTGTTCTTATAAGAACGGGATGTCGACGTAGACTTAGAGTTAGATCCTAGAGATCTAGAAGATGACGACCTCGATAGACTCTTAAACACCCTCGACATTGTGATACAGTTGAGTGGTCTCTTGCACGGCTTATGGAGTACTATCTCTTCCCTGTGGCGCGACTTATCAGACTTAACTGATCACAACACCTAAACAGTATTGTGAATAGAAGCACAATATTATTTCACTGGAAAACCACACTTACATAGTAGTATACTGGTCTAATGAGACGAGCATACAGGACACACGAGCACTCATATTTACAAAGCCCACTCAAACAAATTAAAAACTATTTTACAAAACACTTTGAAAGTTAAGAAAAAAATATTTTACAAGAGATGTTTTTTCTAAACCTAAGAGGATTTCTAAAACTTAGTCTAATTCAGTCTTTTTAGGTCCTCTACAGATGTCAGCACAATCTCTAAGCTTATCAACATTTTCTATGGCTATGATTACCTAATTCTTGTAAGAACAGGATGTCGACGTAGACTCAGAGTTAGATCCTAGAGATCTAGAAGATGACGACCTCGATAGACTCCTAAACACCCTCGACATTCCGTGGTTACTGTGAATGAGTAGAGCTTTCTGAAGAACGGTGTTCCTAGAATAACTAGTTGAGTTATGCTAGGGCTCAGAAGGAAATCTGTTTTTATTGATCCCGTATCAAGGCAAACTGCTACATCAGCTAGTTTGTGATGGATAGGGATTCTTCCCCCATTAGCTATATTAAGGATTTGAGTTGTTCTTATAAAGAACCTTGATGGTCACCTATGGGGAAAGCACTCCAGAATTCTTATACAAAAGAATTAGAGTTTCTAACTCAAACATGACCCCAATCTCTTCTTGCATAACAACTGTTAGCAGTAACAAATCTAATCAAATTCGTAGTCATTTTGAAGAAGTCAGCAAAAAACTAACACAGTTAAAAATCTGCAGGTCCGCTAAAAGAGTTTCTCGTGAAAGTTCATCTTGCTCAAATCCTAAACAGGCTTTACAGATTAAGGAAAGGCGAGAAGATTTCTTTAAGGTAGGGGAAAAACCTAGCTTCATTATCGAAGCTGAAGATCTTGAAAAAGACGCCAAGGAGGTTACAGAAAAATATCTTTCCTTCAACCTTCCTCCTACTACTCAGCCAAAATCCAGAGAATGGTATGAGACCATCATTCAAGACACAGGCTCTGTAGTAATCACTCACTAATGGATGAACAAAAAAGATATAGCCTACTCTTCTCTCAAATTTGACAAAATCCTATCTTATGCAGATTGGGAAAAACATCTGCTACAAAGAAACACGCTCAAGGATAAAAGTATATCTCTAGAACCTATACTTATTTCGAATACATTGAAGCCTGAGAATATCTAATATAATACCAAAACCCTCAGTATGCCCATTCATGGTTTATCATCCTCATAAATGGTGAAGACCTAATTCAACATGGCATCCCAAACTGGTTCAAAGACTGCTTTGGATACTTTGGTCTCACTACCGGTCTATTCCCCACCAAGGCGTTTGAAGGGTTCAACTACTTTGTCAAGTCTAATGCTCCAATAGGCCATTCGGAAGCTCTTATCTTCTTCACCGCCATTTATCAAGTCCCATGGATTTTAAAATGGGTAGATAAGATCATCAAGAAGACTGACAAAAGAATCCCTTATTTAGAGAAAATATTCTTTGGACAATAGTGGAAAAAATTTGACGATTCTGGTCTGTCCAAAAGAACTATTCAAATTCGCCTTATTAGGTCATCTACAGATGTCAGCACAGTCTCTAAGCTTATCATCACTATAGAGAAAAAGAAGCTTCACCCAGAAGATAAAGAAAAGCTTAAAGCTCTTCTTGAAGAATCAGAGGGAGAAGATGACATCATGAACCTAGCCTCAGACAGTGATGAGGATTATAATCCTTGCTTAGTTGTCTATTCACAAGACCCCAATGAGTTTTAATAAACTCTTGGATTTCGTTCTCACTTCAGCAGTTAAAAGTGACAGGTTAATGCTTATCCTGAAAGCATTGGTATCCTATGCTATAGTAGTAGTAAGTATTGCTGACCATGAGAATCTTATGCTCGCACCAAAGTCTTCACCTTTAGACTTTTGTGGAACAAGATGACAAATCAACTTTCGGTGCTTTCTTGTTGCTTTCTCATGACAGACAAGGTCCTATTCACCTTTTGACTTATCTAGTTATTCGGTGGTAGACAATGTATTATTCACCTTTAGACTTAAGGCTTATTTAAGGAGCATTCTCTTCTGAAGAAAGGCAGACCGAATTTTAGACCTAATTTTAGAGTTAGCTTAGAAATCATCTTAGGAAACACTTCTCTTATAAAATATTCCTTTCTTTAAGTTTTTAGTTTTCAGTTTTGTAAAATAGTTTGTAGTTGGTTTGAGTGTGCTTTGTAAATACGAGTGCTTGTGTGAGCTTGTGAGTCCTGTATGCTCGTATCATCAGACCAATATACTACTATGTAAGAGTTTTTCCAGTTAAATAATATTGTGCTTCTATTCACAATTCTGTTCTAGCTTCCGCATTCATATGTCATTCATTTCTGCGTCTCTCTGTTAAGTCTGAGACCCAGAAATGAAAGACATATGAATGCAGAAGCAAAAACAGAATTGTGAATAGAAGCACACTATTATTTAATTGGAAAACCACACTTACATAGTAGTATACTGGTATGATGAGACAAGCATACAGGACACACAAGCACTCGTATTTACAAAGCACACTCAAACAAATTAAAAACTATTTTACAACACACTCTGAAAGTTAAGAAAGAAATATTTTACAAGAGATATTTTTTCTAAACCTAAGAGGATTTCTAAAACTTAGTCTAAATCGGTCTGCCTTCCTTCAGAAGAGAATGCTCCTTATATAAGCCTTCGAAAGATCCTCGGATGCCTTCGGGATAAGATGGAACCTGCTTTTGAAAAGTTAGACTAATAAGTCTAAAGGTGAACAATACCTTATCTGCCACCGAATGACTAGATAAGTCAAAAGGTGAATAGGACCTTGTCTGTCACGAGAAAGCAACGAGAAAGCACCGAAAGTTGTTTTGTCATTTTGTGTCCCAAAAGTCTAAAGGTGAAGACTTTAGTGTGAGGATAAGATTCTCTTGGTCGGTAATTATTACTACTGCTGTAGCATAGGATATCAATGCTTTCAGGATAAGCATTAACCTGTCACTTTTAACCGCTGAAGTGAGAACGAAACTTATGTGGAGACACCTTGAAGATATTCCCTGGTAAGGAAATCAGAAAGACAATTGTCTTCTCCCTTGATATGCTCGATGTCGAAATCAAAGACCGAAAGGATAGCTTGCCATCTAGCGAAGATTTGTTTTGAAGCTAGATTTTGACATTCTTTTCAAGAATAAACTTGGCTGCCTTACAATCTATTCTTAATAAGAATTTTTTGTTAAGCATGTCATCTTGAAATTTTGAAATGGAGAGGTCCATGGCCAACATTTCTTTTTTGATGGTAGGGTATTTTAGTTAAGTTGAATTCCATATTCCTGATGTAAATCTTACCAAGATTTCTTGTGAATTAGACTGTTGCTTGAGAATACCACCAAAAGCTTGATCAAAGGCATCTGTTTCAACAATTTTAAAGGAATTTGGATATGGGATAGCGAGACAAGGAATTTCTTTTACCTTTTGCTTGATTTTCTTGACAGCCATGGTGCATTCGTTTGTCCAGTCAGGAGGATTTTTTGATAATCTTTCTAATAAAGGTTTAGCATCATAAGCTAAATCTTTATAGAAATCTGCCACGTAATAAAGACTTTCCATAAACCTTTGAAATTGTTTTTTATCCTTGATTTCATCAGGAAATTTGTCTGCAAAGCTAATGGCTCTATCAATAGGACTAATAAGGCCTTCTTCAATGTTGTACCCCAAAAAACGGACCTGAGTTTGAAAGAGTTTGATCTTTCTGATTGAGATAACCAAGCCATTATCTTTGACCTTATTAAAAAACACTCTTAAGTGTTTTCAATGCTTTTCTATATTTTCAGAGAAAACCAGGACATCATCTATATAGACGATCATTTGTCCTATATAACGACTAAATATTTCATTCATGATTCTCTGAAATTCTGATGGAGCATTTTTTAGACGAAAGGGCATCACATTCCATTCGAAGTGTCCCAATGGAACTGTAAAGGCGGTTTTGTATTTATCTTTTTCAGCAATTTGAATCTGCCAATAACCGCTCTTCATGTCAAACTTAGAAAAGACTACAGCTTTATTAAGATGCTTTAATAAGTTTCTTTTGTTTGGAATAGGAAATCTTATCCATCTTAAGACCCTATTTAAGGGTTTATAGTTGACGACCAGTCTAGAAACTCCTCTTTCTATTTCTGTGGTATTTTCAATATAGAAAGCAGAGCAAGACCATGGAGAAGAGCTTTTTCTGATCAAGCCTTTTGCTAGAAGATAATCTATTTCTTTTTTACAGATTTCTAGAAGTCGTTCGTTCATTTGAATAGGTCGAGCTTTTGAAGGAATTTCCTTTTCATCAAATCTTCCTCATAAGGAAGTTCGACCTCAAATTTCTTCCTGGACCAGAAAGCATTTGGAACAATAGCACAGACTTCCTCTTCCATGTTAGAAGAAAGAATTATTTCTTTAATTCTTTTGTGCGAAACTTCTTTCTTCAGAGAATTCAGAAACTTTTCTTTTTCTTTGATTTTCTTTTGCAAGGTATTCATCTCAAAAGCTTGAGGTTTGGTGAGAAATTTGAGAGTATTATTGCTTCCTTTGGCTTTTGAAGTGATTCCTTCTGAAGTAACTTTGAAAGGATAAAGAAGGGTGAGAAATAGGGTTCCCAGTATAATTAGTTGAATTATACTTTTGCTAAATTAGTGACAAAGCATCCTTTATTAAAGCAAACCACTACATCAGACAGTTTGAAATGAATAGGAATCTTCTCACCATTTGCCTTATTGAGAACTTGAGCCCGGGTTCTTGTGCTTGCCTTGTTTTATCGATAAAAGAAAGATTTGCCTTTTTAACCTAGAAAATTAGTTAAAATAAACTAATTAATATTGATATTGAATAGAAAAGATAATAGCCTAACAAAATATCGTTAAAATAATGAGCTAAAAGACAAGCCAAAATAACCTAATTAATTATTTCAATTAAAATAAAATAAAAATAGTAAAGGTAAGTTTTTTAGGCATTTAACCAAATTTTTGGGTAATTTTTTAGGATTTAGCCATAGTTTCACAAAATTAGGGATTTAGAACGTTACATTTAATGTTACATTTTTTACACGTATATATGTTACATGTTACAAAAAACGTTACATGTTATGGCTAAATCCCTAATTTCGTGAAACTATGACTAAATCCTTCAAACTTTACCTTTAAAATGGCTAATTGTTTAACTGGCCCTTAGTTTGGAAACTAATTTAAAAGCTCAAGAAGGAAACAAAATTGAGTAAAATTACTCCGGTAATCACTCGATTTTCGAAGAGTTATCACATATCTAGATTTATTTGGTCTAATATTTGCTTTCAGGTTCATATTGTCACGAGTTGTTTAAAAGACGAGGATGAAAATAAAGGGATCTCAAGCAATCTCGAGCATTTTAGTTTCTGAAGACAGGACACAGCATTCTTATTCTTTAAACCTTACACAAACATCTTGCACTCTTTAAAGCAAACGAAGGAAAAAAAAAAAAAAAATTCAACTTTGGACGTCAAGATGTTTCTTGTGATACAACCTTTGTTTTTTCTTATGCAGTTACGTATACCAATTCATATCTATGTATAGAATACAACAATATACACACAGATACTGTCTCATCAGCACCACAATCAAGACCACATGTGATCAAGAAGATGAGCTTGAGGAATCAAAGTAGGCGAACCTTCGTTTTTTGCTCGGCAACGTCGTTCTTGGCGAGTATTCGGCCAAAGCCGAAGCCTTATCGAGGACAGAACTCAGTGCCTCCCGCACAGAACTTGCAATGTCTCGGCACATTGTCTCGACTGCACCATTGTTCTTTTGATCACAACATGTGAAAACAATCATGAGTTTCAGCCTTTCTCCTAAGGTCGATATTTCTGTCCTGACCATCTTCACAGGGAGTGCCTCGACAGCATCCCTTATGTCGGATAGAAGCTCTGGCCGGTAACCACAGCATAGAGACGCCTTGAAAAACAGAGAGCTGTGCCCAGCCCCGCTGTTTCCATATGGCTCCACGTGCACTGCGTCGGAGTCCATTGGCACGAGCAGTCCTTTGCTTGCTTCGGCAGCATTCTTCTTCAGTTCCTTCACTTGGCTGATCACTTCAGCTAGTAATGTGGCCTTGTCCATCTGTAAGCAAAAATTAAGCACTTAAGCATACTGAAAATTTTTAGCTTTTTAACATAAGTTTATAAAAGCACGTATTTGTGTTAAGACAAACATGTTTGTGAACATAACACTTGAGGAGATCCGAAAATAAAATTACATGCGCATGGTAGGCTTACTTTACACCTAACGTAAGTGTGTAACTTTTGTTTTCCAGGATCGTCATCGGTAAGTCATTCCAGGACCGATACACCAACAAGACATGACTTGTTCTTTCGCAATGTTACCGACAAATGTTATTTTCACACACAAGGAAGTTCTCAATGATAAAGACAATTTTACAATAATTTAAAGGCAGATAAATGCTTTTTAAAAAAAAAAATAGTGGATATACCAACTACATTATATTAATATTAAAAAGTAATCCAACAAGCCACAAGTTATGAATCTTTCCTCTGGCGACATCAGTACCAAAAGAAGAACATATGTCTTAATAATTAAAAAATGACTCTTTCAAGATTATAAGCTTAAAAATATGTACTTGCGGTTATTCTTCTACCACACGTAAGTGTCTGGCTTACATCCGCTTTTGATGTTAAGTAATCAACTTAATTAGTTGACTAATCGGCATCTAAGCCATGTCAAGATATAGACCTTTTGACACTATCTGTAACACAGCTGGCAATATGACAACCATTCAGTTAATAATTAACTTGATGCAAGTGGAAAGACAAACTTTTAAATAAGTGTTCTTAAGCCGCCCCTCTATGAACTTGCCCTTGAAATAAAAAATGAACAAGTGATCAAAGATAATGATGAAAAAACTAAACCCAAAAAAAAATAATAATAAAATAAAAATAAAGAAACGAGTTATCTCTTTACCCTTTTCTCCCCTTTTTGGCATCTCATTGTGATCACTCTAATGTTTCAATTACTATTGTAACTGTGAAAAGCCAAAATGCCTACCAAAGTGTAGAAAATCGAAGAACAACTAATAGATCCGAGAGTTGACTTTAGTAACTTCTAATCTTCTATGTAGAGGGTTGACTCTGATTCACAAATAATGCTCTAGAAAAAATATTTGTTTTGTTAAATAACATATCCACACAGGCTGACAATGGAACTCTGCTTCTTGCATAATGTCACATCTCATTGGCCTTTTTTTTTTTTCTTTTTTTTTTCTTCCCATTAGAAAAATATTATTAGAAGCATCTTACATGCTATACATGGGATTTCCAAACTCAAAATCATGGGAGATACCAAATGTGACAAGAAGTGCATTGCATCCACGAACCAAAGAACATTGATTATGAAACATTACAGTTTCGTCACTAAATCTACATAAACCATAGATGTTCATAGAGTTGACTTTCGTTACTAGTTTCTTAAGAGTTGACTCCGAAATGTTTCGGAAAATTAATGTCACAAGAGAATCATTCATCTTAATTTGACTAGAGCTAACATAAAGAGAGAGAGAAAAAAAAATAAAAAGAAAAAGAAAAGAAAAGAAAGAAAGGAGTTGTGCTTGTGGCATATCTAAGCCCCATATGGCATTGAAAAGGCAATGTGTGATGAGAAAGAATCTTATACAGGATTAACTTCAATTATTAGAACATGTCTAAAGACTAAGTACCAAAGACAGAAACCATTAAGCTTTATCAGAATCCAGAATTGATTCCAATCTTTTACTGGTCAACTAGTCACCAGAAACATTCGAAGATGTACACTTTTTTTTTTTTTTCCCCTTAGGACAACGGTTCTAAAAATCACGTGATGTATTATGCTTTATCTACCGCCAATGCCCTAAAAGTTCGATTCTCATTTGTTCTACAGATTATTCCTTTTGCTTGCGGCAGAAGCAGAAGAAAGAGCAAGCTCTTGTCCTTCTAATGCTAAAAGTTAGCTCTAATCCTAGTAACTCGAAAGAGCATAAATTGAAAATCCATTTCCACAATGGCCTAAAAAGGCCTAATATGCGAAGATTTAGACCACGTTACTCCTACCATAAGAAAAAGATAGAAAAAGTGGGATTTGAAATTTTGTTTCGGGGATTTTGAGGAATGCCCTTTTTTGACACATTAATAGTTTGTGCTCTTTTTGTGTGTTGTACTTTTAATTTATACCTAACGTTATAAAGGACCAGCTAGTTGCTACCGAGCCGCCCTAAAACTTTGATCCAATTCCAACACTAAGTATCCAACTAAACCATTTTAATCCTAATTCGGAAAAGAAAAATGTCAATAGCAGCACAAACTCAAGTCAGACTACTCATCCCTAATTAAACACACAACAAAACAAAAAAAAACTTAATTAATACTATAAAATAATAAAGATAGAACAGAGATTAAAAATAAAATAAAAAAGTTGATCCTCATCGCTATGATTACGATTAGTAATTGAAAAGTACCTTTTGAGTGCATGGGACGAGACCGCGAAGCGTAGAGAGATGTGAATTGATTCTCTCTCTCCTCCTACGCTCGGCCTCGCTGTGGTTCTTCAGAGCCGCCAAAGCCTTTGCCTCTGAAATTCCCTTTTTGCCCATCCTCGCCGGAGCTTTCACCAGCTCGCCTCTCTTGCTGTCCAGAACCAGAGCCTGCGAACCCTGAAACGGGTCGAACAGACCCGAATACCCGTACCCATGATCCGACTCGAAACTGTACGAGGTCATTCTTCGAACTACAATTATTTTTATTTTTAATTTTTTTTGTTGTAATTTTTCTAAGACAATATATTTAATGCTAAAACAATGGGGTTTTTTTTTTTCTTGTTGAAGAGATTGAGAGGTGAGGGTTTGGATTAGGAACCAGGAGGGCGGGTTGTGGGGGCGAACCAGAAAGAGAGCTTAGCGAAAGAGAATCTCTGAGAGGCTGATTTGTCGCTGAGGATGAAGATTGTGATCTTGGGCTTACCCTTTTTCATGCCTAATTCCATTACGTTTTCTGGGGAGAAAAAGAAAAAAAAAAGTTTTTGGCTTTGCTTGAGTTTTTTCAAGTGAGTTGTTCGGGGAGACACAAGAGGGAAGATATTGATCAGAAAGAGAACATCCACATTTTTTTCTTCACTGTCTTGAACTCTGACATAATTATAGCTCAAACAGAGACAGTACAGTACTAATACAAGACCAGAGAGAGAGAGAGAGTCAAAACTCAAAAGTATTTGGGTCTGTGTGTGTGTGTGACTGTGTGTGCGTTTGTTTGATTCGAGAGGGGAGATTTTGTAGGCAGTGACAGACAGAGAGTGGTTTTGTGTTGTGATATCTCAAACGGAATGAAATGGAGGATATGAAAAGGAAAAAGAAAGTTTAACTATATAGTGCTAAGGGAGTTTATTTTAAAAAGACGGAAATCGCCTCGAGTTTATTTGGACCTTTGACCTTTCAGACCGCGGAAGAGAGTATCAAAAAGTGTAAAATAAAAATTAATTGGTTAGTTTTTGAGTTCGAATATTAAATTATTAGAATACCTTAAGATTTCAACATCGATTGTCATATATTACAAAGTTTGTTTGGAATTAATTGATTATTAATGTAGTATCAGCACAAAAAAATGTTAAAATAACTAAAAATATACTATATAGTACAATGTCAAAAGGTGTATTATTTTGACACATTAAAAAAAATGGTGAATTGCTAAAATAGGCCAAAATTAAATGTTTGTTTTAAATGATAGCCTGTGTTTTAAAAAATTAAAGAAATAGTCATGTTACGAATTGTATAACTGAAAAGTGCCATACAAAATATAACAGATCTATAAATATTTGTAAGATATTATTTAACACTTCAAAAAATAATGAGTAAAACTTAAAGTGTTACAAAATATCTTACAAATATTTACAAATGTGTTATATTTTGTGTGATACTTTTCTATTATATAGTTCGTAACATGGCTATTTTTTTATTTTTTTGAAACATAGGCTGAACTTTAAAAGCGAAATTTTTTTTGGCTATTCTTATAATTTCCCAAAAAAAAACCTAGACAGTAATATTTAATAATTATTTGCCTCCCCTTAATATGTGACTTCATCCCTTTCTTTTTTCTTTTTCCCCCTCTTCTTTTGAAAATTTAAAAAATAGCTACTTTTTAAAAAATGATTTTCAGAAATCGCCATAGTTTGAAAATTTAAAGAATAATCATTTTAAAAAATTATGGTCTTGGTAAGAAATTTCTTTACCTGTAAAAAATATATATATATAACTAATTTTTAAATTTTTTGAAATTGTGACTTCTTTTAAAATACATCATTTAAAATGGCTATGTCAAATTTTTTTTTTTTCGTCTAGCCATCATCTTCTTCTAAGGCCAGAACTTTGGGACATACCTTTTCATCAACCTTTTTTATAAAACAATCTAAAAAAATATTAATAAGAAATAAAAATAATACAAGAGAGTATGAAAAACAACCCAAAGAAAAGGCGACAAAATTCAAAAAATATGAAGCTAAAACAAAATTCTCCTATGTAACGGGGGTTTATTAAAACCTGTAGAAAAGATAATATATAACATTAGGAATAATGTTTCTCACCTTTTGTGGAGATATTTTTGTCACACTCATCACAAATATGATTTAACTAATGCATTTAAGCATGTGTTAGTTGTGTGTTAATTTCAGATTATTTTGTGGATTTCTAGTTGATTATAATAATTAATTCGGATTTATTTGTTAAAAAAATCCGAATACATTGTTGTAGATCTTACTTGCTCTGTTTGTGTAGGAACTTCCACGATTTTCGAAACTGTTACAATAGAATGTTTTTCACGAAACCTGACAGAATGATCAAACCAGTGGAATAATGACCTAACAAAGATCAACAATTTTTTCAGGATTTGCTAGCCGGATAGACACATGGTCAAGTTTCTAAGCACGCCCAGTGTAACATTAGAGATTTCATTCCAATCTTGTGTAACTAAATTTTTATAAATATCATCTGAGGTCCTCATTTGAGATTAGAGGGATTACTTTGAGCTTTTATTACTTTAAGAGCTTTTGAACTATTAAGATTAGTTTTATCTCTCAAAAGAATTCATCCTTGAGAAGTTGATCAAGCTCATAGTAGACGAAGGTAGCAGAAGGCATGCTGATAGGAGTAGGACAATTGGTCTGAACGAACATAGCACGAAGTAAAGTGTTGGGAGTTAGAGGCTGAGCTAGAGCTGACAAGATTCACACCCGGATGAAGATGGTCGTGGATTACAGCTTATTGACATGACAAAGAGTCTACATAATTCCAAAGTCATGTACTTGTTAATCGATCAATCAATAAAATTCACATTCATACCTAGTGTGCTTAGCACCCATAGTTTTATACTAATTTGAGATTTAGACCAGGTGCAATAAACATTTTTTGTGTTAATCTTCTTTTACTTCTATGCTTAGTACTTTGTTTATTACGCTAGCTATTTGCGAAATAACAGACAACAACTTGACTGTCTGTAAGATTAGTACTAATAATTTCTGTATATTAGATCTTACAATTGGTATAAGAGCAATGTTGTACACCTGTAGGGAGATATTGAGGACATATGAACATCATGGACGGAATACATGAAAGAGGTCTACAGTGAGACAACGTCTTTTGATGGAAGACACTACATATATTGTAAGGCTAGGATGATAGCATTTTTTAGCTCATTAGATGAACATATATGGATCATCGTCGAGTAAGGCTGAAAGCCTCCAATAATTGAAGAGAATGGAGAATTCAAGCCAAAGATGATGGAGATGGAAGCGTCAAAAGACGATGGTGACCTCACACGCAACTTCATTACCTTTGGTGTGCGAATAGAGAAAAACTCACCAAACTAGTAGGATGAAAACAATTTGGCGACGCGTCAAGAAGCCTACAATGAGATATATGATATATAGAAAAAGATAATAACTCAAAATCAAACTCTGAAAGAACAAACGGTTGGACTGAAAAAGGAAAAAGAAAGTAGGATCACCGAACTTTCGGAATGCAGACATCAGACTATTGTCCTGACTATTAAAAATTTCACGTTGTCCAGCGAGAACTCTCACATTTACAGCACGTGATCAACAAACTGAACAAAAGATTAGCTCAACTGACTGATACTAATGATAGAAAAGATAATAGGAGATAAATAAGGACATGGGTATAATAACAATGAGGCCATCACCTTGAATGAAAAGATTGTCTTAATCAAAGTAGCAGTGTCATATCAGATTCTTAGAGAAAAGTCGAATTATGTTGATCGAAAGACAAAAGACAACCACAAAGAAAAACGTTATGCTGACAAACTCATTATCACATAGATAAGTAAGAGCGTGTAACTACTTCATTTTTGTATGTCATCATTATGGAATTATTAGACATATTAGACTAAATTATTATGAGTTATTTAAACTAACTCATCAATATAAAAGGTCTAAAAATAAATAAATCAATCCACAAAAGAAAGAAAAATGAGAAAGTTTAAGTAAGAAAAAGTCAGCACCTTTGTCTCTCATCTGCTACGTTATTGCTTTTACCTCTAGCCAATGGTACTTTAAAACTAGTTGTTCTAGACCAATGACATGAGAAATGAATATGTTTATTGACTTAACAGATTACTAGGGAGGGGTAATCACCTTTGAAGACGAAAAGAAAGGACATATCACTAGAAAGGGTATTATAGAAAATGATGGATTTCTCAAAACGTACTGATGTTTTGTACATAAAAAGTCTAAAAGCTAATCTGATTGGTATAAGTGAGATATGTGACAACATATGTGACAATAAGCACCATGTCCAGTTCACACAGAAAGAATGCCAAATACTTGACAAGTCAAAAAGATGCGTCATGAAAGGACAAAGGTCTGTTGATAACTGTTGTGAATATAAATTTTCATTCTTACTTGTTAGTTTCTCTGTGAAGACAAATACACCTGAGTTGTGGCATCAAAAAATTGGGCACATAAATTACAAGGATCTGATGAAGTTGGACTGTGCTGATGCAGTTCGATGGTTACCATCGTCGGGACCCTAGCTTGTTAGAATATGTTGACCTTATCAGATGGGAAAATAGACTCGACAATCACATAAGAAGAATATACAGATCAGAGCAATACAATATCATTAAGTTATGACACCTGAAACTAATAGGACTACTGAAAGTGTTGGAAGTAGCACAAGTAAATCACACATAGAATATGGGCTAAGTCTGTCAATATTGCATGTCATATCATTAATCGTGTGTGTATGAAACTATGAACCAAACCAACACCGTATGATCTATGGAAAGGACGCAAGCCTAATATCAAGTACTTTTATGTATCCGGGAGCAAGTGTTATATCCTCAATGACCGAGACCACTTGGGAAAATTAATGCCAAGAAAGTTGAAGGAGTTTTTATTGAATATTCTACTAACAGTCGAGGGTATCGTATTTACAACATGAAAACACAAATAATTATGGAATCAATTAGGAGGTATTTGGTTCGTGGGTATTTTAAATAAGGTAATGGAAATCTTAAAGATTATCATGTTTCGTATGTGGTAATCTAAAATTGTGAAATCCGAGTATCTTATTATTGGGAATTAGATCCCCTTAAAACGTACTAATCTAAAACCCTTTAAATAGATGGTTTTTAGATTACTGTAATCTTATAAATATGGTAATATTGTAAAATTTACCATACTGACCTTTAAGAAACGTACTCTTTTAAACAGCTATTGAATGATTAAACATTATTTAGTCTCCCACCTTTCTCTCACTCTCATGTCTCCAACCTTTTTCTAAACTCACATCTTATTTTTCACCTTCTTCTTCTCTTGTCCTCTCATTCCCTCCTTTTTGTCCCTCACCGCCTCAATCAGCAAATAATTCGCTGACTTCGTCCCTCCTCCGCAATCCTCATGCCCAACACTTGACCTTTCTCAACTCTAAGCCTCGTTGATTCCCTCACAACTTCGCCAGAATCACTCGCCGTAAGCTCCTAAGGTCCGTTTTGAATCTTGGTTGGCAATTGTTTTGGGTGAAATTATCAAATTTTTTTGCAGCATAGGCTCTACTTTGCTAATTTCTTACTTATTGTCTACCCAAAATCAGTCACCAATCACAAACAACAATGACTTGTTTTCTTTTTCTTTTTCATCTTTCCGGCTTTCTTAATTGAGTTTGAGTTCTTATTGTGCAATTGGATTTGTGAAATGTTGGTTCGTAAAGTCAAGGTAAAAAATAGAAGCTTTTTGGCATTTTGGAGTGATGTCGTCAATTGGGTATTTGTGATTCATTGAATTGTGTTATTGTTTTTTATCCTTATTATCTTCTTGTATTGATGATTATTTGAGTCTATTTTGATTATGCTAAAATAAGCAAATTTTTATTTTTCGTAGCTTAGGTTCATTAAATTGAAAAAATCAATCAGCAGCTTATGCTGTGAAAAGATGAGCTATTGGCTTTGTTTCATTTTGTTTTTGATCAACTTTGTGTTTACAAGCATGAACTAATAGCCATAGGGTACTTGACCCAAATATTCTTAGCAAAACAAAACAAGCTCTACACTAGCCATAGGACCTCGTTTGTTTTTCATTTCTTGAGAAGTGTAGTGCTGCTCTATATTTCCGGATTTATCTTGCTTAAAATATATTGGAGTCATATAATTCATCACTTTATGCTTGTCTTGTGTGATGAGAACATGATATGTTGCCTTAGTTTTATGTTTGAACATTAGTGTCTTGTTCTTTAATATAGATAATCGTGTATTTTTAAATTTATTTTGTGTATTAGTAGAATATTCAATATGTCTATCTTCGTCAGCAGATATAGATGGTGTTGCTCAAATACGTCGACGTTTGAGAATTATTGCTCCATTAGTGCAATATATAGAGATGTTAAACCAAATCTCAATTTTATATATGTTTCTTATAGTAACGATTATTCGTAGGAATTACTTATTGAGAGCCAGTAGATAAAGAATAGAAATCCTATCTACAGGACTAGAATTCGTAGAATGAATATGCATAAATACATATATGAAAGTGATCTGGCATGATTAGAAACTACTGGTATGGATAGGTGATGAGTGAGCAATATACTCACTCATATATTACATTTTCCATCTTGAATTGTTATGATTTTCTCAAGTTTTAATGTGTTTTGATGAGTTTTGTGAGTGTTAGGTGATTTGAGAACAAACACGGAAATCGAAACGAAGAAACGTGAAAAACGGATAAATCTTGAAGGAAAAGTAAGCAAAATCAAGGAGAAAGATCAAGAGCCGATCGTTCGCCTATCATGGGCCGAACGACCGTCCAAAATAAATGGTGGAGATGAACAAAAAAACACAAGGGCTATTCTATTTGGAGGGGGGAGCTCGAAATAGAAGGGAAGAAGGCTATTTTTAGAGATTTTTTGGGACACACAACAAGAAGCTTGGGGAGAGAACTTCCATGGAGCTTGGAAGCATGGGAACCACCATTGTCATGAGCTCTTGAGCTCATTTGTGTTTGATTTTCTTACTCTCTATCTTTTATTTATTTTGTTTTAAATATTTAGTGTTTGATTTTGTATTTTAGGGTGTTTATTATTGTAAAAATCTTGTTATTGAGTTCTAGTTCAAGGATGAGGTAATCTTTCCTTTGAACTTATAGTGAACCATTTTAATTGATTTATGATTGTTAAGCACTCTTGTTTGGGCATTGTTAGGATTTAATGATTTCATTTTCATTTATCAAAAACCATAGTGCATATTGTCATTGGGTTGTGTTACAATGTATATGGATTAATTAGTTTGTTTGAGTTGGCCCGAAAGGGTCATAATACAAGCGATAACTGACAATGGTTAATTTGATATTTGTGTGTCCGAGAGGAAATCAAAATCGCACGGTTTATAATGAGGTGTTTAATGCATGATTCACTTGTTAGCTTAATAAAGATGTTATTTGATAAGGGCCCGTTCAACGTCCGAGAGGGGTAACAGACGTCATTAAAACTCTTGTGAAACGTCATTAATTGATCATATTGGGGTTTCCTGAGAGACGGGAGAGAGAACCAAAAATCCCTTGAACCCACATTTATTTGTCATTTTCCCGTCAATTTAATTTATTGCGTAGTTAATGTTAGTTTTTGCTTACTTTAATTATTATGCATTTGTTTCTTTAGTCTAGATAGCAAGTAGAACAAGCGAAGCAATACTCGATTCTTATTTCCGACCCAATCAATCCATGTGGAGACGATATCCAGATTCAAAGTCCACTTTATTACTCGTGCGACCCGTATACTTGCGGTAAATCGCTATCAAGTTTTTGACACTATTGCCGGGGATTGAACAATGACGAGATAGGATTGATATTGCTATTGTTAGTTCATATGCTAGTCTAGACATTTTAGTTTCACTTTATGCATTTCTTTATGTTCTTATTTTGTTTGAATTAATTTTTATTTGGATGTTGATAAGGAGATACCAACAAGCGGTCCTCAATTTTGTGCAAGGTATTGATGAGCCATTTTACATAGCTTGAGAAGGAGAGACCAACAAGTGGTCCTCAATTTTTATTTAGATGTCAGTCGCACATTTGCACCTGCTGCTTGCCTGAAGTCGATTTGACTAATGCTAGTAGTTTCTTTTTACCTTGTTATGAAGCTCTTTCATATGGACATAAAAAAAAATGCATTTCTCAATGGAGTCCTCAATGAAGAATTGTACGTAGAGAAGACAAATGGCTTTGAAAACTCACATAAACCTGATCACATATACAAGTTGAAGAAAGCTCTGTATGGTCTACAACAGGCACCCAGAGTATGCATTGATGACTACCATCACACCTACTTGGCAAAGGATACGTCCGAGGCGGAGCTAACAGAACATTGTTCATCCATCGGGACGGATATGAACTCATCATGGCACAGATCTACGTTGAAGACATTGTATTCGGGTTATCGTCTGACAACTCCGTAAGGCAGATCATATAGATGATGAAAATTGAATTTAAAATGAGCATGGTAGGGGACCTCAATTACTTTTTAGGCCTCCAAATCAAATAGTTGAAAATGGATCATTCATTTCACAATAAAATGTGTAAATAATTTTATTATGAAATTTTGTTTGAAATCTACCAAGATATTTAAGACACCAATGAGTATCACTTTTAAATTAGGAAAAAGATAAATATGAAAAGTCTATGGATATCTCACCATGACAGGAAGCTTGTTATATTTTACAACTAATTGTTATGTCACCTGTTTCAGTATAGGTGTTTGTGTTAGGTACCAAGTTAATCCAAAAGAGTCACATGTTGGAACTATAAAGTGTATAATAAGAGACATAAAATGGACTACTAATTTTGGGATATGATATACCACTAACTCAATGCCTAGTCTTCTAGTTTATTGTGACGTTGACTGGGCAGGAAGTAGTGATGACAGAAAGAGCACCACTAAAGGGTATTTTCACATTGGCAACAACTTTGAGCACACAGAGAAGCAATTGACCAACATGTACACCAAGGCACTTGGGCCTGATCAATTTTAACATCTAAAGAAATTCTTTGGGATTTGCTCACCGTGAACAGTCCGTAAGTGTTAAATTGAGTAAAGTTTTCTGTTTAGTATTTCTAACTAATTTTGTTTTTCTCTGTGCAGATAACACCACAAAATGTCATCCGTATATGCTTTAGATGTTGTCTGACGAATCAACATGTTAGTAAATTTGTTGACAACTTTGCACTAAGATCTAATGTGTTAATTTATGATAGTTACAAATGGCTTGAGACAATAGAACTGAGTCTATGATATCAATGATGATAAAACAACTGACTTTTGACATGAGTGTTAAAATAATAGATGTTGAATCAAGACGCTCAACTATATAGTAGGGATACCACTATTTGTAATGAACTAACAGTGTGTGAAAGTCACCGGACGTTGACACGTAGCTGTCACCTAATCATCAAAGCTGGTATGAGTGCAAGTATTTGATAAATATATATATATATATATATATATAATCTCTGAAATATTCGAAAAAAAATATTAAATTCATGAGGAGTAAAAATAAATAGGGGCAATAAACCCATTGGTGAACGAAAATAAAAATTTAAAAATGGATTTCAATAAAGGGAAAACGACGTATGTCCAAACAGTGAGGCTAAATTGGACTAATCGGATACTATATACGTATTATAACTATTCTCTGTCACTATAATCAACACTCCTAAAATAAGAAGGCAACGTGTTAGCAAATCTACCACTATTTGCTCTTTTGTTAAGTCAATAGTCATCTGATACTTGATCTCACACGCTTAAAAATCTTGAACACTTCTGTACATATATAAAAAATTTGATACATTTACACAACTAGTGCAATGAGTCAAGATAACACTGCACACTGATGGTTTACAAAGCTATTATTATGCTAACCGTAATAAGCATACTTAGTAAACACTTTCCTATGAGTTTTTTAACTTGAATTCTCAATTACTGAGAAAATTTGTTATGAGTTAGTAGGTTGTAGTGATTATTATTTAGAGATAGAATTGGCAAATCTACTTGTCAATACAGATCATGTCCTTGTTTATGTTCTACCATTCTACAGCATTGAGCGGAAAGAGAGCGAATCTTGCTTACACGATATTCATTACTGCGGCAAAATTTAGCGACAGAATGAGGCCGATTTATCGGTTTTTGTTCAAAATTTTAAAATATTTTTTGTTTGAAAATCTGAATATAATCAAGTTTCATAATTACGGGATTTATTAAAATAAAAATTATTAGCTGACATCCCTCGCGTATACGTGTCAGCCCGAGGATAATGCTTGAATATTTTATCTATTCCCTAGCATGAGAAAGATGGAACCTAAAGGACAATGTCCTCCGAGGAGGTTTGACCCAAGAGCATCCCGAGGGGAGGACGTGGACTTAATAATTCATGAGGTCTGAGCTTATACCATTCCCAGAAATCAAGGATGTAAATCACAAGGTATTCAATCTCAGCCGGATTGAACGAGTTTCTGCCAATTCCTAAAGCATTGACCAAACCTCAAGAGTAAATCACACGCTTGAATAAGGCCTCGATCATATTACGGTCAAAGCAGGTAATATAAAAAACGAGTCAAACAAGAAATGTAGAGGAATAATCATAATTTTTTCACCCTAGAGTGACTTGTAAATTCCTTGAAAGAAAGAACCACCGCTTCGACTGAGACAAGGCGGTCCTAATTCATCTTTTTTTTACAGGTCCCGCATAGAGTTTTGACTAGATTACTTGTTGATGAACTTCCAGCATCAACAAAAATGATTTGATATTTTTTTTTATCTCCAATATTTGATTTTTCAGTTTTTTTTTTAAATCCCACAATGTCTTACTTCTATCTCTATATTTCTATGGGCTATATAATTAGTCCTTTGTCTTGCCTCCAATCTTCAGGCCAAAAACTCTCCAATGTCCATCATATTCTCTCTCATTCTCTCTAAGTGAAACCTCAACTCTCTAATTTTCTCATTCTTATATCTATCTCCAACCATGGATATTAGTGCTCAAAAGACCTTCATTGATGAGCTGACAGTAGCAGCTACGAAGACGATCATGATGGAACCTTTGATATCTCCTTTGTCAAGCAGATCTGAGGAAGGGCGATATGAATCAGCCAAAGGAGAAGACAGGGCTGACAATCCCTATAGTCTCTCCTCTACTTAGATCAATCAAGTCCACTAGAAATAAGGAAATCATGAATAAGATAAATTTAGAGAGACAACCCTTTGATGTAGAGGAGGAAGAAGAGCAATTTGGGCACCAAAGAATAAGGCTCACATCCCTGTCTAAAGTGGCAGTGTAATAGAAACAGATGTCGACATGACAGTTGCCACCGAGCTAATAATCCATTGGACAAAGGAGATCGATAACACCATTCCAATAATTGGCCGGGTAAAAATCACTCCTTCATCTTTTCGATTCTAATCTGAGGCTCATAAACACTATTATGAAACCAGTCTAAGTTTTCTCACAATTCACTCGGAGATTAGAGCCCAAATAGAGGACTTTTCTAAATTTTACCTAGCTGACCTGATAGGAACCCTAGGTTAGAATAAAAAACTGGAATCTTATGACAAACCCATTTTTGCCTTGTGAAAGAGTTCTACATCAACATGTAAGCCAACATAACCAATCCCAAAAATGACTTTCAATAGCTAGTGCATCTCCGAGTTAAAGTCCTAAGCATCTACCTTGATGCCATTAAAAAAATACCTTGAGATACCCAATGACGATGATTTTATCAATCTGTCCATATTGAATGACCATGATGCCATATTATCTAAATTGTGTGATCAAAACCTTAGATGGCCAAAGAAAAATGGTACTCAAGCCTTTATGCTATCAAAATGATACAAGCTTACTAATAACATCATGATGAGGAATTGGGATCCTATCATACACAATACATCTTTGAGGAACGGGCACGTTTTATGTATGTTGTTATAATAGTGCTCCGGATAGATTTGGAAAAGTTCATCAATGCTCAATTGGTATTGGAAGGTACTCACATAGAGGCCAAAAAGCGTGTCCTTCTTGTTCCCTATCTTGTCACAGGATTTTTTGTGATTCAGAAGATTCCCATACAATTTTACGAGACAATAATGAAGCTTGAGCCTCCTATGTCCAGGTAGACTTTTAAGAGAGTTGTGTTTACTGAGAAGTGAGGAAGCCAACAAAAGACTGATGATACGTCCAATGGATATGAGGGAACTTCTAAACATTGAACAACAATACATCTTTGAGGAATGGGCACGTTTTATGTATGTTGTTGCAATAGCGCTCTGGATAGATTTGGAAAAGTTCATCAATGCTCAATTGGTATTGGAAGGTACTCATGTAGAGGCCAAAAAGTGTGTCCTTCTTGTTTCTTATCTTGTCACAGGGCTTGATGTGATTCAGAAGATTCCTATACAATTTTACGAAACAATAATGAAGCTTGAGCCTCCTCTGTCCAGTTAGACTTTTAAGAGAGTTGTGTTTACTGAGAAGTTGGGAAGCCAACATAAGACTAATGACACGTCCATTTATATGAGGGAACTTCTCAACATTGAATGACACTTGACAACACAGCTTTGTTGAGTTTCCAAAAGTTAGCAGCTGATTGTTTTGGATATTAAGCCGACCTTAGTAGCTCAGAATCAGGCCTTTTAACATCATCGTGAGCAATTGAATATCCTCACATAGGGTTTTGATACCAATTGCAAGGGTCGCGTTTAGGCCTTGAGCACCTTCCTATGTCTGTTCAGGAGTTGACCAAGCAGACTAATCTGATGAGGGATATTATGGATCACTGTGAGCAATTCAATATCCTCACATAGGGTTTTGATACCAATTGCAAGAGTCATATTCAGGCCATGAACACCTTTCTCTGTCTGTTCAGGAGCTGACCAAGCAGACTAATATGGTGAGGGATATTGTGGTTGCATTTTTTAATGGGGACAACAAGCATGTAATGAAGAAATTAAGAAGCTCAGACACAGAAAAGATAGAAGACTAGACTTAACAAAAGGACCCCAAAGAGAACTCTGACTAAGAAGAGGACGACGAGAGCTTAGAAGATGAGAGTTCTAAAATAGAGTCATTTGATGTTGCAAAGACTGTGCCAACAGTCCGCATCTCCATAGAGATATTGCGGGCAATTGATGCTCCACCAGATACTTCGTCTTCTCATGCCTCCAATGCCATTGAGACCCCATCAAGTAAGTTACATTTGCTCCAGTCCCCATTACCTATAGCTCCAGCAATCGTGGTCAATCTAGCAGTGACACCTGTACTAGTATTAGCACCAACAATTACTTCAACAACACCAGTCACTTTTGCACCGCCACCACCAGTTCAAGTTTAAGTTCCATCACCTACTGTGCTGACCTAGGAGAAGAAGAAGGACCAGCTTATGGCTCCAATCAGGAGTTCCAATAAGAACAACTAATTGTCTAACTTTATTTTTGTTATTTTCCATATTTTGTATGGACGAAATATATGTTAGTTTAGTTTTTTTTTTCTTTAACCTAAACCTTTATTAACTTTGGCTCCTATCTCAAAAAAAAAAAAAAGAGGAGGGAGGGGGAAATAGTTAAGGTTTTTGTTTGGAGTTATTTAGGTTTCTTTTGCTTTTTCCTCTAGGCTGATTATCATGCTTGTGACTTTATGATATGCAGGGACTTCGGGGGAGAGGTGTTTCCATAACGAACACTTTGTTTGATTGAGTAAAATGTAGGGTTCTTTTTTGGTTCATTGTGTCTTGATATGTTAGATGGTTTGTGTTTACTCTAATTCATTTTTATTAAAGGGTCAGTTTAAGTTTTAGCCAATTTTAAACTCATGTTTCAACAAAATAGCCAACTTTTGCATATATTAGTAAATTAGCCACAGGCCCAACAATTTCAACATGAACGGACCAAAATGCCCTCACCACTTTCATTGGATCACAAAATACCATCATCACTTTCACCGGACCACAAAATTCAGATTTTTCGTTTGATTTTTGTTAAATGCCCTTTAAATATCTAATAAAATATCGCATAGAGAGTCTTAGAGTAAGTTTGAAATTTTTTGATTGTTGTTTGAACGAGTCTGAAAAATTGTTATTAGTGTCTCAAAATCTTAATCTGATATGGTAGCTTCTGAAAAGTTGGTCATTAAATTTGTGACTTAAGTAATGAAATTTCAGGTATGAGAATATATAAAAGGAATGGCTATTTTACTAATAAAAACAAACATAGGCTAGTTGTTAAAAACTAACATATATGTATGGATATCCCTCAAAACATCCCTTTATTAAACTGTTTGTACTAATATTGTAGGAGTTTTGCTGATAAGGGTGTCATAGTTAGGAATAGTGTTTTCCACTTTTTGTGGAGTTTTTTTTTTTTGTCACCCTTGTCACAAAATGCGATTTAAATAATTTATTTAAGCACGTGTTAGTTGTGTGTTAATTTCATATTGCTTTGTGGATTTTTAATTAAGATTACAATAACTAATTCATATGTATTTGTTAAATAAATCTAAATAGGTTGTTGTAGATCTTACTTGTTCTATTTGTGCAGGAAATTTCATGATTTTTTTAACCATTACAATAGAGCCTTTTTATCAAAGCCTAACGGAATGATCAGACATGTGAAATAATGGCCTAGAAGCAATCAACAATTTTCTTGGGGTCTATTGAGTGGGCAAACTCGTTCTCAAGTTTCTAAGAACGTCTTGTGTAACAAAATCCAAATCATTCCAAGCTTCCATTTGGGACTTAGTTAGAGATTATCATGTGTAACTATGTTGTTTTTTTTTTTTAATATCCTCTAAAGTATTCATTTGATATTTAGAGATATTACTTTGAGCACTAGCACAGTTGCACGTGCTTTGCACGTGTGAATCTTATTTTAATTTTATATGATAAATTATCTAAATTATAATTTAAATATAAGTATAAATACATTTTAAATTTGTCAAAATTATTTTTAAGTAAAAAAAAAAATACAAGAATAAATTCAGAACCAAAAAAGAAGGAAAGAAAAAAAATAGAGAAAAGAGAAGAAAGAAAAAAAAAGAAGCAAAAAGGAACAAAAAAATGGAGGAAAAAGAGATTAAAAAAAAAGAGCGCGTTCTATGAAGCCTAACGCTTGCAGTGCATGCACCACTCGCCCTTATAGGCGCGTTCTATGGGGCCTGACGCGATGTGGGCCCTGCATTAGGCCCTTTTCACACAGCTTTCTTTATTGTGCTTTAATCTCCATTTTTTTTTTTTGCTATTCTACCCTTTTTTATTTCTTTTTTGACCTTAAAATATACAATATTCTTACTCGGGCACTTTTTAAAAAAAAATTCATGTTCACCCCCTAAAAAAAATGCAAAACGCCGCAAAAACGTTTTGAAATAATGTGACGAAACGCTAACGAAACTCCGTCACGGCAGTTATAATTATAGTTAGATTTCATTGTTTTTAGAGCATTTTAGCTATTAGGCTTAGTTTTATCTCCCAAACGGGTTCATCCTCAAGATGTTGATCAAGCTCATAGTAGACGAAGGTGCGTAGGAGCATAATAGTTAGTCTAAATAACGAACTGAGCATGATGTAAGGTGTCAGGAGTCTGAGACTGAGCTAGAGTAGACGAGAATTTCGTACCATGTCGAAGATAGTGATGGATTACAGCTTGGTGATAGGACGAAGAGTCTACATAATTCCATAGTCATTTAATTGTTAATCGATCAATCAATAAAATTCACCTTCAGACCTGATGTGGCAAGCCCCCATTTTTCTCAATTTGGGATTTTGGCCATAGAAAATAAGCATATATGTTGTGAATCTTCTTTTACCTTTATGCTTATATATTATACTTGTTATTTTCAAAAACAAAGACGACAACTTGATTTTCTATTAGATTAATACTAATAATTTCATCTATAATAATTTCCGTCCGATAGATGTTACAAATAAAAATATTTTAATTCATATTTATCTGAATGACTCAAAACTTATGTGATTATTCTCAGAAAAAAAAAAAAAGAAGAAGAAGAAAGAAAAGAGGACATATATATTGATCTTCGGGATACAAGTAATATATTAATGCCACATAAGTCCCTTAACATGCCTATAGCAAAACTGAGATACAAATGGCTACAAATTGAGGCATGATATATTGACAAACTTTCAACAGAAACCCACCCCTATATTCCATCGCAAGTTGGAAATTATATATGTCGCAGAAAGTTGCTCTTCATGCTTTTTCATGTAGCTTATTTATAATGCGTCTATTGAGGTATATATCTTTCTTATTGAATGATAACATTCATTTCACATTAGATTATCCAACTATTGGAAAGGTACAGTTCAACGTTTGCGATATGAACAATGAGCTATTAATAATATCAACGACAATCTTGATTCTTGCATTAAACTTGCACTACTAAGAAATATTTAATTAATAACGCAATCTAATATATATACCATGCAAACATGCAGTGAAAAGCATCTTTACATACACAGAATAAGGGAATCTTTTTGGAATATTGTCCTACGCATGAGTTTTTGACATCGAGGTCCTTTATCTTTTGGGTATGTGACAAGTTTGTCCTTTAATTTTTTTTTATTTTCGCAAACTACTTCCCTCAACTTTATGTGCCTTTTGTTATTAAATCAATGCTTCTGTTATAATTTTAATCTTTGAACTTTGTTAGCACGATTGCTCTCTAATTTTTTAATTGAGTAGGAATAGTCCAAGATTTTGACAGAATTACAGATTTTGCAATATAGAATGCGTAATTCAAAAGACTATATTTTTATTAAAATTAAAATAAAATTAATCAATTTATCACGTATTAAAAGAAAAAGTCTTCGGGTGTCAAAAACTCAAATAAAATTAATCAATTTATCACATATTTTAAAAGAAAAGGGCTTCGGGTGTCAAAAACTCTATGTATCTAGAGTTTACGTGATAATTTTGAAAACTTATGGCAGATACCAAATTAGCTTCAAAAATACTTTCCAAGTGTTGCTAAGTTGCTGGTTTAAACAAACGTACGTAAACATGTATGTAGTATGTACACAGCCACTAGAACCAATGAAAATCTAAAATGGACTAACTGAAAATGTTCATCTAGAGAAATTCCCCAAGGAGGGAAAAAGGAATAGGGAAAAGGAAAAAAAATAAAAAAGAAGTCCACTTATCATTAAAATTTTAATAACAAGGATTGATTTGGATGGTTATAATTGTATAGACTTTTGCTGTTGCCCAATTAACCTGTCTTTGAATTAAAATTATCATCATCAAGTGTCTTCTCAAGCAGGGTCAAGAGCCAAGATTATTAGTGGATTTTAAGTGGTTTTAGACGGAGAAATACTGACCCACCCTTTAATGCAGCCGAATAGCCTCAACAACTATCCGCTGACATGTTATGATAAAGAATTATCTAAGCTCCTATATTTATATATATAATTAAACAACAGAAGTAAAAACAAACACTTGATTTGCTTCCAATATAACTCGATCACCAATTGGGAAGACTTTCGTATCGTTTTAGAGCTTTTAATTGAGGTTTGATTTGTCCACATTTGTGTGCCACACCAAGTAAAGAAGTGGTCCAAATTAGCTTATTTTCCTCTCCGGACCCTTTTACCATTTATAATTTAGACTATTAGTTTTGCTTCTTTATTTTAATTTAAATATGTGTCTGAACCTAGAAAAATAATTATAAAAGGGATTGAATAATGGTATCTGTCTAAATGCAACTTATTAGATATAAGACAATAAAGCTTAAATTATTGAGTTTAGCTAACAAGTTTGTTTGTACTCGCCGACCTCTTTTAAGCCTTTTGTGATTGGTTCTTATATCAACCAAATGAACTAACTTTTAGCTAGAAGCGATTTCCCTTTATATAATACGGTGACGCGAGTTTAATACAAAACCAGAACAATTTGTTGGTACTGAATTTAAACTAATTATTGATTAATTATTATGTTCTTAAATTACATGAGGTTGATCTGTTATTGATAAGATCATGGAACAAGTTGTTAGATTTAATCTGAATCTTCTTCATGGTTAAGTATACCATTATTCTCTTCCAAAGACAAAAAGGAAAAACTTATATATTTATTAAAATAGTAACATGATAACAACTTCCAAACTTTTAATAACAAAAATTGTTTCTTCAACTATATAAATAATACATATAAATAGTTCAATAAATAGAGCGAATTAAAACATTATATATATGTATGTATATACCAATATATATATATATATATATATCTAAATATATTTATTAGATCATTGTTTTATTTATTAGTTATACGTAGGATTTGGAGAGGATACTCCTCTCTATATATTAAATAAAGAAAAAAGGGGCATGTACAAATGACAGAGGATAAATAAATAATACAATTAACTTTCATACCGATTCGACTGCTTCAAATAGCTTTAATGGATCCTCTAACGAGAAAAGAAGAAAAGCTTTCGCGACAGGCAGTCTTTGACTAGTTAAGCTTTCGTTTAATAGCAATATTAAGACATTTTTCATTTCAACCGAAAATTTTGAATGTGATATTTAAATTAACATTTAAATAAGAATTTAAAATTACATTTGAACGGTAAACATCTCAAATGTGATTTTGAGCACTTATATGAACATTAAGCAATATTAAACTTTTATAATTCAAATTTAATTCCTTTTATAAGGAAAATTAGGCATCATTTCAATAATATACAAAGAAAGCCATTTGGACAAGTATTAATATTAATTTAAAAGATCAATTCAGATTGCCATCTAAATGTAACATGGGAGTTAGAAGTGATGAATAATATATATATATATATATATATATATATGGAATTTTAAGGAAATACTTATTTTTTTGAAAGGTGATTTAATAAAATAGCGAATAACTCAAAATTTTAAGAAAATGACCATTCACGAAATTTATTACCATAGTAAGAAATTTTGTTACACCAAATTTTATATGTAATTTTGTTAAAATAAGAAATTTTTTATTTTTGTAAAAAAAGTTTTTTATGGCTACTATTTTTTTAAAACACACCCTCTATAATAACTATTTACCTAACTGACTCTAATATAAATTTTTTTTTAAATTTAAATAAAGTTGAAATAAACCATGAAATATACTTAGTGCTAATTGCGTCTTAAACACACAAATATAACTTTAAATTCAGAGTTAATATAACACCACAGTACTACTACTACTAATATATTTATAAAAAAAAAAATGTCATTCAGAAGTTACCACCACAAATCTCTACCTAGCCTTTAATCCCCAGTTTAATCGTCATGAAATTCAAATGTTGACAAATCAGACAAAAGTATAACACCTACACATCCTAGAGAAGAAAGTCTTCAGTGGAATGTGACAGCTAGAGTACAATCAAGTCGAATCCTCGTCTAACGAATTACACTGCATACCACCTTGAAGAGAGGAAAAAGAAAGAGAGTGAGCACATAGTGCTCAGTCGGAGTATAAATATCAATTCTCTTTACCGACCATTAACTAGTCCACTTATATGATATCGTGGGTTTCTAGCCAAATTTTTATTAATTACCGGGTATCAAATTAATATTCAATTATTTGCTAACACACAAATAAATAAAGAAAGAGTGTACAAGGGTTATCAAAGCAAAAACGGATAATGTGAACGTGGAAGCCCCTTAGTATCAGAGGTCCAGTTGTCAGCTCTCCATAAGTGTCGACAACAATCCCCTTGGTCCTCAAAGAAACTTTCATGGAACCACTTACAAGTGGGTCGAATGCAACTTCCTATAACCTGGTCCGGGTCATAATGTCGAGCGGTCCACTTTCATACGTAGAATACTAGCATACTGCGTAATAGCCAGCCACTCGTATGCAGTAACACAAATCATCGTCATTACATCGTAAAACGCATCTCGTGTGAGTCATAATATTTGTATCGTAAATCGTGTGTTACATGTTAAATGAAAAATAAAAAGAATAATATGACAACATCCACAAAATAATTATCCTGATGCCACCTAAATCTTATGATTAATATCATGATTATAATTAGTCTGATTATTGTCAAAATTTCTAAAAGTCCAAGTACGGTAATATCGCTACACTATATTGTAAACCTACGCCTTAGTCGATCTACCTATCAAACAATTATTATCATATTATCTAATAATTTTACAATTACCTAGCCAAGTAAAAGAGTGAGAGATGATAATACAATCCCTACCTTGATATGCGTGCTAGCTAGACAACTAGTTGACTTTTCTACTTGAGTCGAAAAAGGGTTGCTGAGCTTACCGTTAGAATTATCTCGCTAATTGTCCTCACTCGTTAATCAAAGACTAGGACTATCAGGCGGTTCAATGAATCCATGCGTCGGTGTTGGCACGTAAAATGAGGTTATTGATGCGAACTGCGGGCAATTTGCTTCGTGATCCGTCAAAGATGCGGAATAGTGTTCAGGACCTTCAAACAAGATTTGTATTGCGACCCTGTCCCCTTGATTATATTGAACCAAGAGCCGTAAGTCAAGAAGCTGCGTCTCCGTCCCCCTTGATTATATCGAACCAAGAGCCGTAAGAACAATAAGGTATGCAACTCCATCCCCTTGACTATTGAGAATCAAGAGCCGTAAGTATACTAACCCTAAGATTGCGACAACACACTCAAGAATTAGATGAGAATATGAGTGATCAGTCAGTTTTGAACTCTATAAGGTTTTGCCCTTGATAGGCTCGAAAGTTCTCACAAGAACCAAAAGAGAAGAACAAACTCTCAAGAAATTTTACTAATAATTCAAATCTTATTACAAAATGAATAATACCAGCTTAAATATCCCTCTTGGACGTTCTCTTACGTAGAAAATAAAGGAAATATGCTGAAAGTCTAACCCTAGCTTAAAACAGGAAACTAGAAATTATGTTGCTTAAAATAGAACGGGAAACTACCTAAAATTGTTTGGCTGAGATATTAAACATAAAATACCCTAATATATGACTAATACCACGTCCATTATTCCCTCTAAGGCTTGGAATATCATGATTTAAGGTCTTCAAATTATTTGCTCAAGATTTGGCAAGTTTCCCAATCTCTGACCAACCAGCTTAGTAATCTGAAACTTGTCAAAATAAGACCAGATTTTGAACGAATTTCCAAGCTATTTATCATGAATATTCCTTGTCATTTAAGGCCTTTCAATTGCCAAAAATGTCTTCATCATTTCCTTCAATAGCCAAGATCGCATTGAAAGCTTTCTGACCATCTTTGATGGAGTTACATTCCTTGCTGGACTGATCCATTGTGAGCTCCTTCTCTAGGGCTGGATTGGTCCAAATAAACTCCTTAACAAGAACATTTATTGCATCTTGAAGCTTTTTGGCTCTTGCTCTAGTAATTGGCCCGATCGGCATTTGAAGTGGATCCTTTATCCTTCTGCTCGGGTCTCCGCTTGCATCAGTTATAAACAGAGCAAAATCTACATAAACAGAGACAACCATTATGTTTAGTGAGTCGAATTAGTCAAATGCATGTATCGGTATGGAGGTTCAGAGATGCAAGACTTGTGCCGAGTCGAATCAGTTTCCGACACACAAACGAGCAGCCAATCGACCATTGCATGGGCTTTTAATTAACTAACCTAACATAATTCAACCTTCCCAAATTCATTATTGATGTTAATTTTATCAAACCAAGTCCATAAAATGTCTAATTTGATTAACATTGTTTTCAAACTTTAAATTGAAATTAACGACTTATTGTATGTTGAATCAGAGAATTCTTCTGGGGTTTTGCTTCCTAGGGGTACCTCTACAAAATTCAATAGTATATTTGACCCAAGGTGGTAGGCAGCATCGTGTGATGGGGACGGTGAAATCTAGTTGTGGTGGCGAGGCTAGTTGGTGGGGGTTTTTAGAAGCAACATGGGGCGTGATTAGTGCTATTGGGGCCATCGGCTTGCCTTGGTATCGGGGGTCGGGCTCATGACAGCAGTTGTGGCAGAGGGCAGTGACACATGGAGCTCTCCCAATTCAGCCAAAAAATACATGAATCAAAGCTTCAAAATCCAATACCTCTTCGTCAATGTTTTACCAAATTCTAGCACCAACCACAACTCAGTATGTTCCACTCGTCGAGAGCTTTCCAACAGTACCTCATTTGTATATATTGGATTTCGAAGGAGAAGGTTGTGTTGTTTAGAAATTTTGTCTAGTGAGAGAGAGTGGGAGAGAGAAAGAGGAATGAGAGGGAAAGAGAGAGGAGAGAATGAAAGGGATGGAAAGAATATGTGATTAAAATGACTCGTTTTGAGAAGGACAAATTGTTAAATTTCTTAATTTTAACCACATTCTAGCTTTCTTAATATTAAATCCCTCAAAATTTTCATAATTTACGTAATTATTTTTTTAGCGCTTTACAATTCTCCCCTCTTATAGAATTTTGTCCTTGAAATTTAAGTTTGACCTTATTAGCTTTAGTAGTACCTTTACTTCGCCTCAGATTCTAACTCCCAAGTGGCTTTTTCCATTTTATGGTGGTACTAGGACACTATCTCCAAAGCAGCTTTTCATTAACAAAACATTTTGACCTCACTGGTCAGGATTTTGAACAGGTTGCTCCGATGTGAGTCACATTCTTTGAATAAAGACTTCAATTCAATTGATAATCTGCGGTGGGTCGGGCTCACATTTCCTTAAAATTGACATGTGAAACATAGTATGCCTGTTAAGTAATTGATAATTAAGAACGATAGGCGAGTGGCCATACTCAGTCTACTAGCTTGAAAAGGTCTCGAACATCTACGGGTAGCTTCCTCTTGATTTCAAAACAAAAAATGCAATGTATTGGTGTCAGTTTTACGAAAATGTAAGTCTCCGACCATGAATTTCATAGGTTGTGCCATCCTATATGCATAGGTCTTTTGTAGGCTCAAGGAAGTCTCAAGCCATTACCAGACTAGCTGAACAGTTCCTATTGTGTATCTAATGTAAGTAATTTCAAGAGCAATACGATCTTCCTTCTCTACCTAATATATAGGTGGTAGTAAGCTCTACTATATAGAGCTCAAAGGGTACTATACCTATACTAGCCTTATAAGTATTGTTATTAGCAAATACTACAAATGGCCGTTATCGTTTCCATCTTCCTCCAAATTAAGCGTGCATGCCATGAGCATTTCTTCTAAGATTCATAGTGACACATTAGAAATGTGAATCTATCCAAGATGGGAAGTAGTACTTATGTGAAGTTCTCGTAGTTCAACGTAGTCTTTTCCAAATCTTAAGGGTAAGACAAACATTTCGATCAACAACATTTGACACTATAATTTTGTATGACTTATAGAGTTTTAGGCATCCTAGTCAGTCGTATTAAGTATAAAGTGAGCTGACTTGATCAGTCAGTTCACAAGTCAAAGATTGCGTCCGATTCTTAGTCCTGTGACAAAATGCATTGTTGCATAGTCCTACTTCAATCCTAGGAATACTAAAAGTCTAAGTTATCTAACGTCTTTTACTTATGCGCTTTGAGCATCTAACATGTAGGATAGTCTCACGTAGAATAAGACCCTCTACCGCAACAAACCTTCCATTCTAAAAGAGGGACTCATTAGGTCCCATTTCCCATTCATCCAACTATTTTTCTATTTTCAAGTCTATTCCTAGTATACTACAAGCCTTCCTCTTGCAACTAACTTTAATTCACTTGCAGTAATATCATGAATAGCAACTACGTTGCACGAACCAACTCTATAGCCATCCTCGTGATATTTCAAATCAATGTTTTCCAAACCTGACGAACCTCTTCCATGTCTCAAGAGTGAGATTGGCAACAATGCTATGATTCTTTCAACTCAGTGCATCAACCACCACATTTTCCTTGTTAGTATGACATTAAAGATTGAACTAGTATTTCCTCGTGTATTTGATTCTTCTATACTATCGCAAACTTTGATTTAGTCTACAAGTACTTGTGACTTTTAGGGTTAGAAAACACCTCTAATTTTGTGTTGCAGAGATGACGGTACCAAATCTCAAGCGCTAAAATCACAGCCGCTTATTCTAGTTCATGAGTTCAAGGATGAATTAGTTGATGGTCTTTCAGTTATCGAGATGTAAGCAAGGCATTCCCTTGCATATGAGCACACAATCTATTCCTTTCTCTGATATATTGATATATAGTGTATGAATTTTGGTGGTCTCGGGCACCACAAGAATTGGAGTGCATATTTGTCGTCGATTTATTTCCATAAAATGTAAAATGACCGTAACAGTTCTGTGACACTATTCTTAGTTGGCTTGCTAGCGGAAGGACGATTTTTGAAAAGGTTTTCTAAAATTTTCCAATACTAGCAAAGTTGCTCTAGAGAGCATTGGACCTTTATTACATTCATATCTTGTTGCCGATTTAATACCTTCTCTTCCTTGGAAGGATGCATCGCTACTTACATGAGCGAGCTTCGTAGCTATCCAAGATCGTCTTGGTCTTCCGAGCTCCAACCACTTCCTTGTTGACTCGTCCTTACATAATATAAAGACACAGTCTTGTTAGTTCGCTTGCCTCGTTATATCGAGAGCGAAACTATTCTAATACTTTAACACTTCATTGCTTGGGTGTTATAAGTCATCTTTTGACATAACGGGACTGCCTAAAATACCTAATAAGGCTAATTAAACTATAATGGGTTTGATCGCTATTCTGATACCCTAATGAGTGTTCCCGTGCATCTCGGGGCTTTTCAAGCTACTCCGTATCACACTATACTTAATTCTTAAGCACATGAACTAGTCTAATATATTAAAATATAAGACCATTTTAACATTTTTTCCAAAATAGGGTGTACTTTTAAACAAGCGTTGCTACGTTCGTTTTAGTTGTTCAAAATATGTAGCATCCTCTTTTTACGAAAATTGCTCAATTTTAATGAAATCTGACTCTACGCTTTGTTTGAAAATATTTTTTTAGCTCATTTCAACTTTCAATGTTCTCATCTCAACATGTTAGGGCTGGAAATAAGTCCATTGAAGTCATAACACCCATTTTACACAATCTTAAGATTTCATCGAACTCTTAATTATGATTCGACTCGAAAACGTCATTTGCGTTTCTAACTTTTAATTTTTTCTTTTACCATTTCCATATTATTTAAGGACAGCAACCTCTAGGTTTTGAAAGGATATTATTTTTTGATTTTAAACCTTCATCGAGGTATTGAAAAGCCCATAATACTAAATTTTACAAAATAAGACGTTTTCGAAACTAGTTTTGCGGTCTCTCGTAAAACCGTCCTTTTGAGCGAATGCTTATCTTTAACTTTTCTTAGACAACTTTAATAATAATAAAGGCAGCAGCTTTTCTAGGTTCTAAGATGGTCTTTCACTCCTTATTGTGACCTTTTATCGAAGCCTTAAGCTTACGTGAAAACGATTCACAAAGCCAAAAGCTTTTTGAATCGTTCTCACGAGCTTTATCTGAGACACTCGTATCATCGTGTCTTTTTGGTTTCCATTTGATGAATAACTCAAAATATATTTACAAACAGTAGCTAAAGAATCAAAAGGAAGTTCAACGGTCCATTTAATCATACACAAAAGTTTGAGGTTTGGATCATTGAGAAAAACACCAAGTTTTACCTTTTCTTAGTGGTTACACTTCGGTCCGTTAGAAACTGTCGTGTGCATATTTGTTTCAAAACTATTTTCATATTTTAAACACACAAACATAGCCATGCAAAAATGAACATCACATGAAAAAGGAAAAGGAAGAGCCACGGCTTTGTTGGCCGGAGCTCTATCGCAAAGAAATATCATTTGCCGAACACAAGTTGAGATATCCTGAAGCTAGCCTTTCTAGCTTCCTTAAACTTGTGTTCGGTTTCCATCAACCAAACAAAGGCCATGCAACTAAGCTATTACAACACATCATCGCAGAATACATTCATGGTTTTATCTATAAAAACTAAGGCTAAAAGAGAATCCTATCAACCCACAAAGTTTAGACGTTATACCTAACGTTCAGATTGTGCTTTTCTTGCGCGTTTGCTTCCTTGGCCGACTCATCTTCTAGGCTTTGGCTCCAAAACCACAACATGTGGTTCTTGACCTTCTAGGGCAGAATACAAAGAAAGGTTTTATCTATAAAAACTAAGGCTAAAAGAGAATCCTATCAACCCACAAAGTTTAGACGTTATACCTAACGTTCAGGTTGTGCTTTTCTTGCGCGTTTGCTTCCTTGGCCGACTCATCTTCTAGGCTTTGGCTCGAAAACCACAATATGTGGTTCTTGACCTTCTAGGGCAGCATACAAAGAAAGGTTATGAGGTAGTTTTTGAGAGTCAAAAACATGGAAATAACTAGAGTAAAGGTGCGGTTTTTATCTTAGAACGAACTAGGGTTTTTCGAAGCTTTCCTTGCTTCCTTCCTTGCTCGGCTTCTCTCTCTTTCTCTCTCCAAATTTCTTTCTGTCTCTCTCCCTCACGTCCTCCCTCTCTATTTCTGAAAATGAAGTGCCAAAATGAGGGCTTAAGGGTTTGTGGTCCTATTTATAGGCAAACACAAGGCTTGTAAGACAAGCTTTATACTTTGGTGGATCTCATCCTTTCATTTCAAGTTTATCTCATCCAATGGTCCAAATCAAACAAGAGCTTAATCATTTCTTCACTAACCCTTCATCTTCTTCTCTCTCTTCTTAATGATGCCTTTTTTTTTTTGTCTTTTCTTCTTGTCTTTGTCTCTTTGTCTCTTCCTCTTGTCTTCTCTTTTTGGCCTTTTCTTTTTGTCTATTCATTTTTTTTCTCTTTATTATTACTACCACCTTCTCTATCTCTCTCTTGTTGGTGTCTATAATTGTCCAATCTCTGATTGGTTGGTTCAAACCAACCACCAATCACAAAATTCGTCAAATTAATTCATTAATCACCACTTTTCATACATAATTAATAATTAAATCCTATTCCACTTAAGCCCATAGTTTTAGCTCTAGTTTTCGGCATTGGATTAATTTCAATGGGCAAGGCCCACTTGGTGGCTATAGTGGACGGTTATGGGCTAGTTCAAGGGGTCGGCAATAAATCCTGAGGCCCGTTCTTGCACGTAATACTAAAATGCCCCTTCTTGGTTTACCGTTCACGATTTTGACCTAATTTGTTTTATTTTTAACCCGAGACTTTACGAGACCTTTCTATGTCGCAAATAACTTCTAAAAATACAGTTTAGAAGTCAACTCTAATTTAATAGTAACCGTTCTGAGCTCGTTCCACTAAGAATTCAAACACAAATATTCCAATTGTAAATTGGATAATGCAATAATGAGAATGAGTTCTAATTACGAAACGAGATATAAAATTAATTATCAAAGAGTTGATGATACAATGACGTTTACCTAATTCTATCGAGAAAGTACAGTAAAAGGATAACCCCGGGGGACGGGTGTACAAAGGTGATCCTTGCAAAGTTAATAAGATCCGCCTATATGGCCGAAAAAGTTTTTGATACGTGTCATAGGACACTTGTTATTGATTTTGACCTTGTTGAGCTATATGAAATTTAAATAGAATTATAGATTTCTATCATGCCTCTTAATGAGAAGTTTGGGCATTTTTTAAGACGATGTAATATCTCTTATAAATCATTTGCCCAAAAGATCATCTTGTTGCATTCTTAGCTGGGATAATTTGGTGTATGTCATCTAATAAGGGTTTATTGGAATGGGTGAGGCACCGAAAACCACATAAATGTTGAACACGATTTTTTGCTTCGAAGGCAGTCTAAGAAGTACTGACGGAGGAATGTCAGAAATTTTATTTAGCTGTAGGATGTAGAAGCTGGTATCGTCCATTTGACATTCATTTCGAGGACATTCACTTCTAATACCTCTAAATTCAATGCTAATCTACAAGCAAATTTAGGATAGCTAATGGCATCAAACTCTATTGTTGAAATTAGCACTTTACGGCCTCTCCATTTCTTTTTCTATGTAGGACCCACTCTAATAGCAGTCTACAGAGGCTTAGTACCTAAATAAATCAATCCATTCCCATGTCACATGATAATCTATCATAGGGATTACAGAAAAGTCAACAGGCAGCTATTATCCTAATTCATGTCTCTCATTGTCATTTTTTTTTCCGACTTCATCCCACTGATTCATTATGCTTCGCACGAGAGTAGGCATGTACTTTTTTTTTCTGTCATTCTGATATATGCAACCACATCTGAAACTTACGCTCTTGATCCATCATCAGAGATTGTTTGAGCTTCTCGACATGAGCTAAGGGATTCACGACATTTTTCGACTGGCATTGCGATAGTTCCTTGATTTTTGTCAAATACTACGCAATGATTATATCCCCATGGACAAGCCTAGGGAGTTCATTGATTCTCTCCATTCGATGGACTGGACTTTCGACATCAATTCCTGAGAAGATAGCCTACAACTTTCACCACATCGGGTTATTTATGTCTTCTTGTTGTTTTTTTTTTCTAGCTTTGAGTAGTTGGCCCTTAAGCAAGTACGTGGTAAATTTCCATGCTGAACTCGGTAAAGATCTCGAGTTTACCATACTTTTCGACTATTAGAAATGATCATTATTCTACGGCTATAGAATTCAAAAAATCCTTGAATTTCTGTAGCTGTCGCGACATGAACTCTTTAAGGAGGTTCCTCTAATTTAGTGCTAGATTTAGGGTATGACTAGCTTGTTCAAAATAAAACTTAAGTCATGGCTGCCGTTTGGTTTAGATCGAATAGAGGTGCTTAGGCTCGAATATATCGTTAGACACGAGACATGATAAATAATGGTAAAATTTTATACTAGGATTGTAGAAATAACCTATGGTATTTTCAAAACTCAAAAATATTAAAACTTCTTTATGAAAGAAAGTGTGGTACAGTACTGCTAGGTTACTGTAACCTAGGCTCTGATCGCAAACTTGTAACACCTCTAATTGGGTCTTTAGATGTAATCAATAATATAAAACATAGTATGAGTAAATTTCTTATATTATATATAGGTTTAAATAAACCATGAAATGTAATTAGTGTCTATGAACCTTAAACACTAAATAAAACTATAAATTCATAGTTAGTATAACACCACAATATTAATATATTAATCAAAATCATTGTTCACAAGTCACCACCATTAATCTCGACCTAGCCTTTAATCTGTATTGTAATCATCATGAAATTTGAATATTGACAAACAAGAGGGTAGTGTAATACCTATAAGTCCAAGAGAGAAAAAGTCTTCAGTGTGACATGACTGCTACAGAGTGGTCAAGTCTAATGCTCGTTTTACTTTAACCAATTTTCTTCACTATAATTAGTTAGTCTAATTATTTGAGATCATGGGTTTCTAACAAAATTCAAATAATTTATTAGGCATTTAATTAGTATTCAATTATTATAGCACACAAATAAATCCAAAACAGGGTAGAAGGGTTATGAATGCAAATGAGGATAATGTTAACATGGAAGAACCTATAGTATTAGAGGTCTGGTCATTAGCTTTCTACAAGTATCGATAGCAATCCCCATATTCTCAAAGAAATTGCCATGGAACTAGTCACGGGTGGGTCGAATTCCCCTAAACATAACTCAGTTCGGCTCAGGATATCGGGCAGCCAACACACCACAGGTCCTTGACTGTCTTTATCCAAACGTAGAACTGATGCATATTGAACAATAGGCTATCAGTCAAACTGAACATGTTGGGAACTTGGTTTGATGAACTTGACCTCACCAATGCATTCAAGAGAATATAATTAGGTTAGGTGAGCTAATTTCAAGCTCATGTGAACAATAGTTGGTCGCTTCGTTTTATATGTTAGAAACTGATTTGTAAGATTCTCGTTCCACCGGACAACTGATAAAGCAAACAAATATCATAATGTGAATTGTTTTGACTCATAGAATGCAATGATGGTCTCTGCTTATTCAGATTCTGCCCTATTTAGCACCTTATTTGGTGTGCCAACACCGATGCGCGAGTCTGTCGATTTGCATGATAGTCACGATCTCTAATTGACGAGCGATGATAGTCAATAGTAAGGGTGTGCACGGATTGGTTTGGATGGGTTGGAGCCTCTAACACAACTCAACATGAATACATCGGCTTGGGAAAAAATAAACCCAACGTTACCCGTCATCTTGTTGGGTTGGGCTAATTAGGTTTTTTGAAGATATTATATCTAATTAATTTAAGTCAAATTGTTCATTTGAATTAGAGCTTTTACAAAAATAAATATAGGAGTAAATATCACAACACAAAGACTTGGACTATACGGTAAAACTTTGGCATTTCAAGAATAAATTAGAGAGTTAAAACATGTATAACCACAAAAAATCTACATATTCTTTTATTTAGTGCAAGTATCAAGTTTGGTTATTTCAACCCTATCTTTAGAATTCATAACTCGTAACCAAAACCTAAGATATCGGGTTAGGTTGGATTGATCGAAATTTCATGTTGGGTGGGAATGTGTTAGGGTTAATTGGGTTGGGTTTGTATTGTGGTGTCGAGTTATTCGGGTTGGCAGTTTATTTGCATACCGCTAGAGTTTAAACGAGACAAATCCAGAAGTAACCGCCATTTTGCCTGATGCAACTTGTTGAAAAGTCAACTTATCGACTAGCTTGCATACATATTAAGGTCAGGGTTCTTTTATTAGTCCTCACTCTTATAATTGGCTAGGTTATTGTAAAATTGTTAATATTATAATAATAATTTGATCGCTATTACCACAGAGAGCCGTAACACAAGTTGCCAATAATGTCACCTCCAATCAAAGCACCCAAACCAGCCCAACCTCAAGAATTGCTTGGTATGATCAAACAAAACAAGCCATGGACCAACAAATCCAAAACCAAGCGGCCAAATTTTTATTAAATTCAAGCAACCAACAATCAAATAACTTAATCCATACGAAAAACACCACTAAAACAACTCTAATTAAAACTCATACTCGAGCCTGCAAAAAATAATGACACGTCCCAATAGCATAAATCAAGTGAAAAGTAATCCAAAAGACCAGATGTTATCGCAAAGACTCTGACAATGGAAGGGACTGGCCAGTTGTAATGTCATCTATGAAATTGTGTGACAAGGATCGACGGTTGGCGTAAAGTTCAATCGACAGCGAGTTGTCACGGAACTTGGTTATGCCGGAGAGAAAAGGCCGCAAAGAGTTGTCGGTACGAATTTTTTTCACCAACATCACGTAGGGGTTACGCGATCATGTAATCCACTGAGCATGTGTTGAGCCACATGCAGAGATGCTTGAATATTGACTTTGACTTCGACTCAGACTTTCCTTTAACCTACAAAAAAAAAAAAACTTTCTTGGAAGAATAAGGCATTAGGGGTGTTCCGGCATGTACTCTTGTTCGCTCTTTTCACATGCGAATTATAACCGCAAGTGTACGGATCGTGACAAGTAATATAATAGATTATGAGTCTAAATATCATCCCACGGAGAAAAAAAAAAGTCAATATCTAATTAGTACGACTAATAAAGAATTACTTTATTTAGAAATCGAATTCAAGTGGTGTACGAAATTAAAATAAACAATACAATTAAATTAATTAACGGATAAGCAAATTTCATAGAATAACTCAATTAACTAAGGGCTAGGTTCGATTGGCTTCCTCGATGCTTCCTTAATTCAACTTCCTGTAGCCAATGCAGGCACATCATCATGTAACGGTGCGAGTGGGAATCAGCTCATTGTTCTTATTCTTCACTACTGTCATGCCACCCTTTTTCGAAACTACCTGAACTGGACTGACCCAAGAACTGTCTGAAATTGCATATATGAATCCCGTGTTTAACCACTTCAAAACCTCTTTCTTCACGACTTCTTTCATTGCTGGATTCAATCACCGCTAATGTTCAACAATGGGTTTGTAGTCATCCTCCATCAAGATCATATGCATACAGATCGAGAGACTTATTCCTTTTATGTCTGAGATCGGCCATGAGAAAGCCGATTGGTGTTGGCGAATCACCTCATGGAGTTTCTGCTCTTCTTCCTTAGTTAAATCAGATGAGATAATCACTAGCTTCCTCTCATCATCACCCAAAAAGGAATAGCGGCGGTGTTATGGTAGTTGTTTCAACACAAAACCATCTGGGGTCTTTACTTCTTCCTCAATCACTATCTCATCGTCTTTGTTTTTTAGGGCAAAAATGATTTCAATCACTTTATTGGCATAAGTCAGAGTTGCTCTGTCAAGATCTGCCTCAGATAAAGACCTAATCAAACACTTCTCCAATGGATTTGTATGAATCAGCTCATGGAAGTAGTTTTCTACACACGATCTTAACACCTCAACTTGCTTACGTGAGGGTTCCTCAGAGGGGAATTTCATAGCCTGTGGGATGTTAAACTTCACTTCAAAGTGAGATTGCCTTCAAGAACATCGATCAAGGCCTGTCCCGTTACTAAAAATGGCCTACCTAGAATAATAGGGACTTCTCTATCCTCCTCCATATCTAGAACCACAAAGTCTACTGGAAAAATGAACTTGTCAAGCATCACGAGCACATCCTCAAGAATTCCTCGAGGAAAAGCAATAGACCTGTTTGCCATCTGTAAGGAGATCGATGTTAGTGTAAGGTCCCCAATGTCTAACTTGTTAAAGATGGATAAAGGCATGAGATTAATACTGGTTCAAGGTCACATAGCGCCTTCTCAATCGTGTGGCCTCCAATCGAACATGGAATGGTAAAACTTCCTGAGTCTTTCATCTTTTCAGGTAGTTTTCTCTGAATGATAACACTACATTACTCTGATAAGTTGATCTTACCCTGCTCTTCAGTCTTCTTTTTCTTGGTCATTATCTCCTTTATAAACTTGGCATAATGGGGCATCTGTTCAAGAGCATCGACAAACAGAATATTCACTTTTAGTTTCTTACAAATGTTCAGGGACTTGGAGAATTGATCATCAATCATCTTCTTTTTGAACCGCTGGGGGTATAGAGGGGGATGGGTTATCTTAAGTGGCTTATCAGGAAATGTGATGTTACCAGGTGAGACCTTAACAGGTTCTATGACTTGGGTGATGTCTCCATTTACTTTCTCCAATTCACCCTATTTCAATTGTTCCTTTTTATTATCTTCCAACTCCTTCCTACTCCTTCGAGTTAAAGCTTTATACTCTCGTGGGTTTTTCTCTGTATCACTAGGGAATGTCCTTGAAGATTGTTCCTGAACTGCCAATGCTAACTGACTGATCTGGGTTTCCAATGTTTTGATTTTTGCCCCCATGTTTACACAATGAGTCTCTAAACTATTGAAACGTTTGTCGTAAGCATCCATTCTTTTCCTTAACTCGCTCACGAAGGCGTTAATGTTGTCCTCTAGAGTCGACGCCCTCTTTCTCATAGGCGCATTGTAATTTAAGGAGGATTGCTCTTGGAAACCTGGAGGTGGTGCATTCAGAGCGTTTCTTTGGTTGCTATAAGAAAAATTCTCGTGACTCCTCAACCCTAGTTGATAGTGAGCACGCAGATTATTATTCGGTCGAAACTGATAATTTCTATTCCCCACGAACTGAACATCTTCTACCCCGAACTGCTCCTCTGGATGCTGTTTCTATTCTGGCTGATTCTGCATTGCAGCTACTTGTCCTATGGTTGGCCCTTTTTGATTAGACAACTAGTTGGTGAGTGAAGCTAGCTGAGCCTGAATAGCAGATAGTTGGTCAACCTCTAGAACCCCTGCAACTCTTCTACCAATATTTCTGTCAGAAGGTGCCTGATAATGACTCGTGGCCATCTCTTCATATAAATCACAAGCTTTTTCAGCCGTTTTGTTCATGACAGAACCACCTACTGCAGCATCCACCATACTTCTGGTAGCATAGTTCAGGCCATTGTAAAAGGCTAGAGCTTGAAACCATAGCTCGAACCCGTGTTGTGGACACCTCCTTAATAGGTCTTTGAACCTGTCCCATGCATCATACAGTGGTTCGTTCTCCCCTTGTCGAAACTGGCTAATCTCTGCTCTCAACTGTGAAGTCAACTGTGGAGGGAAGAAGTTTGTTAGGAATTCTGCACCATGGCATCCCAAGTTTCAGTGGACCCCTTCGATAAAGCATGAAACCATGTGCGAGCCTTGTCTCGTAGAGAGAATGGGAACAACTGTAGCTTGACTGTGTCGTGAGGCACACCATTATACTTCCTGGTGTCACACAACTCCAAAAAGGACGATAGATAATTATATGGGTCTTCTAATTGCAACCCTCCAAACTGTTGTTGTTTGACCATCGCGATCAGACTAGGCTTCAACTCGAAGTTTTTGGCATTGATGGATTGTCGCCTGATCCCAAAGTAAGTTTCATTTAATACAAGCCTCAAATATTCTCGAAGCGTACGGGCTTCATTCTGAGGTTGCTGCCCCTGTTGAGCCTGTAGAACATTAGCATTTCGCGTTTGTTTTGCAGCCAGTGAGTCGTCGGCCATTATGAAACCAGATGACAAGTTTCTGTTAATCTTTCTCAAAGATCGGAGTGTTCGTTCAATCTCTGGATTCAGTGGTAATATGCCTTGACCACTCGACCTTGGCATACACCTGTCACCTGTAACGCAAAAACGACAGAAGAGACCGACAAATGTTAGTTAACAAAAATAAAAGTTCTAAATCCAAATATTTATCATTTATCGTAATATTAAATGAATTAGGCACTTTGTTCCCCGGCAACGGCGCCAAAATCTTGTTCGCTCTTTTCACACGCGAAATAAAACTGCAAGTGTACGGATCGTGACAAGTAATATAATGGATTATGAGTCCAAATATCGTCCCATGGAGAACAAAAAGCCAATATCTAATTACTACGACTAGTAAAGAATTACTTTGTTTAGAAATTGAATTCTAGTGGTTTACGAAATTAAAATAAACAAAACAATTAAATCAATTAACGAATAAGCAAATTTCACAGATTAACTGAATTAACTAAGGGCTAAATTTGATTGGCTTCTCTCGATGCTTCCTCATTTCAATTAGTCATTAATTCCTCATCACAATTTTAAATTCAATGCTAATCTAGGAGTTTATGAATTATGTCGCAGCTCTCGCTTATTGACCTAATTATGCGTTTGATCCTAACTCACGCGTCCGCTCGATAGAATTGAATACATTGAAGCTCGAATTTTAGAATCCTAAATTGATCACCTCCCGGTCCTTACGATTTACAATTCGACTACCTAGACTACCAATCTCCTCTCAGTACTTATGGCGTCTAAGTTGTGTTCTTGTTAATCCCGATTCAATCAAATTTCATCTCTCAAGTTTAATTAAATTGAACCTAAATTTCTGTATTCAATTTTTCAATTGCAACAGAAAATAAAATAAACCAGCAAGAATCACAAACACATGAACTGAATATTGCATAACTCTATTAATGGTAATCGAAAAGAATCAACATCGAGTTCGGCCAATCTCTCTTAGAAAGAGAAAATTAGCCTCTTCTTACTAAATACAATGAATAGAAAAATCTAGAGTTCACGGTAAATATAAAATCAGAATATGAGAAGAGATGAAGAGATAGAGAGTAAACGAAACTCTGAAAAATCGATGATCTTCACAGATCCTTCAGCTCCAATGAATGCACAATTTCCTTCTCCTTGTTCTCTTGAGTTTTCTCTGCATCAAAAGTCTCCATTTTCATCCAAAGAACCTTAGTATTTATAGGTTCCCATGATTTGACCTAATTTTTGAAGCCAAAACGGATTGAAATTTCCAAAAAAATGACATCGTTTTCGAAACAGCGATTTGGACAGTCGTTCTTCAGATCTGGGTGAACGACCACCCTGAGTAGTGGTTGCCTTCTTCGGGATTCAGTGGTCGTTCTTCAGCATTGGACGAACGACCGCCTCTATTTCTCCATCGAAAGTTCTTGGGCAGGGCGATTGACCGGCTCATTCTGGGCGAACGATCGGCGATCGCGCTGCATTTCCTCTGTTCTTGCGAATGTTGGGCAGTCGACCGGCTCGTTCTGGGCGAACGACCGGCGATCACTTTGTTGAACTTCTTTTTCTTTGACTTTTGGCAGTCGATGGCCCATATATGGGCGGCTTTGGATCTACTTGGTGAACCCTCTTGTTTCTTCTTCCTTCAAAAAGCTTCATTTTTCGTACTTCTTCGTCTCGATTTCTGTGCTTCTTCTCGAATCACCTGTATACTCACGAAACTCGTTAAAACACATAAAACTTGAGGGTTTTGCAATAATTCAAGAACGAAAATGCGATATCTGAGTGAATAAATTGCTCACTCATCAACTCTCTAATGCTCAAGTTAGTAAAGAGCTCGAGTGTGGAAAGCGTAAATGTGGTAAGAATAGCGTTTGTATTTTAGCATCTCTGAAATAGGTACATTTATAGAGGTGGTCTTAGAGTGAATAGGGTCAAACGAGTTTTCTACCTTTGGAATTTCTTAATTGGACGCGAGATAAAATTCTCAAAATTACTCGTAGTGATTAGCTCGTCGATTGAGCTAGTCGCCTCAAATTACGTGTACCTATTTATCTACACGATGTGGTGATTCAAAGACGAGAGTTCTGGCTTCTAGCCAATAGGATTAGCCGTAGGCAAGTTGTAGCCGCCATAGGCCGGTTGCTAGACGAGTGTATAAGGCGGTCTACGATCGCGAGGAGTAGTTATGAGGCCAGTAAGCAGCCTTACCCAACTGCTAGACGAATATGTATGCGTAGACTACCTTGACTAACTTTTAGACACGCATCTTGGAGCACATGCAGCTCAGGCCGGCTGCTAGGAGCACACGCATGAGTAGCTAAGGCCAACTGCTAGGCAACTGGCCAGGTGTCCAGGTTCATGGACTGGTAGCTACGAGATGTTTGGGGTGTATCGCGCGGCTACCATGTGCTTGTGTCTGCCTGCTAAACGCATCGATGCCCCAAGCTAGTAAGTAGCCATTAGGCTCATTTTCTTCGATGTTTAATGATCTCTTCCAACGTTCAATATTTTTTCAACGTTGGTTAAACTCTTAATGAACCGTTCTAAACTTGGGCTCTTTGAGTCAGGTTGACACTAGTTTTTTGGGGCAAAATTGGCCCTTTAGCCTCTTTTGTAAAATTTTGGTCTAACATTAGCCCCCCAGTTTCCATGTAGCGCTTGTCGTAGTAAGGAAACTATGTAGGGAATCATTGTTTTTATATGTTTTAATAGTACAACAATTTTGTGGGTCTAAGCTTTGTAATACCACGTTTTGCCAAGTCGGAGCTTAACAGTTGTTGAACTTTGTCATAGTCTGGCAATGCCAAGTTCCTTGATCTTTTTTCACCTCACGGTTCGGAGCTAGGCGGTGCGAAGTTTGCTGATCCTCGTCAATTGGATAGACAAAGCTTGGTGGTTCCAATTTCGTAGAACCTCATCTATTGGCGGGTTGGAGCTTGGCAGTTCCAAATTTGTTGAGCTTCGTCATTGTCTAGTTAAAGCTTTACAGTTATGAGTTCGTCGAGCCTCATTATTGGCTGGTCAAAACTTGGTGGTTCCAAGTTTGTCGAGCCTCAATGTTAATGAGTCAAATCTTGGTGGTTCAAAGTTATCAAACTTTGTGATTTCATAGATCTTTGCTTGGCGATACCAAGTCTTCCGATCGTTAGCGGTTGATTATCCAGTTGGCTGCTATGTTTTTTTTTTAGTGCCTATCTTTGTAGATGGCTTTGAGGATCTATCGCAATAAGTCTTCTAATGCCTATCGTGGTAGGTCTTTTTTTTTTCTTTTATGTCTATCGTGGTAGGACTTTTTTGGATCCGTATCGTGATAGGAACTTTTGGGTGTTTATCGTGGTAAATCATTTCTTTTTTTTTTTTTGTACGTGGTAGGAATTTTTGGCTACCTATCGTGGCAAGTCTTTATTAAATTTTTTTTTTTGTGTGTATCGTGGTAGGAATTTTTGATGGTTATCCTGGTATGACTTTTTAGGTGTCTATCTTGGTAGATCTTTTTGGTGCGTATCGTGGTGGGTCATTTTTTGGGTTCTTATTGTGGTAGGACTTTTCAAGTGCCTATCGTGGTTGGTCTTTTTTGGGGTGTCTATCGTGATAGGTCTTTTTAAGGCACCTACTGTCGAAGGAGTTTTAGGTGACGTACCTCCCAACTTGGATCGATCGTGGTCAAGTGGGAATGACTATCTTTTTTTGGCCAATGAGTTAGTCAGTTGGTTATCTAGTCGACTGACTATCCGACCACTTGTTTCTATTCTTTTTTTTTTTGTCCAGTTGCTTGCCCATCTTTGTTTCTGGCTAATTGGTCGGCTGTTCGGTTGCTTGTCTGGCTGCCTATCCAATTGCTTGCACGGCTAGCTGTGTGGCTGGTTATCCAATTGCCAGTCTGGCTGCCTATCCTACTATTTATTTGCCTATTTTTTCTCGTTTTGAAACTTTCTTTTTTTACCAATTTTTAGAATGGCTAGGCGGTTGCATTTTTTGTTACATGCCACCTCCTTGCAAGCCTCTGATAAAGAGTGCCTTAATCAGCTTGTTTTGTGTGGTCTTTTCTGTGGTCGTTTGCAAGGGCGTCTATATTTTTCAGTTGTGAGTTTTCGTTTGACATGCCAGAGAGATTTGTTCTCTTCGAGCGCTCTATTTTCTATGTAGCCTTGTTATGTCTTCAAATTGCATAGCTTGCTTGCGACGGGCCTTCATTGCATTGTTCAGTTCATCTACGATGCGACGTCGTTTAGAACCTCCTTTGTGTCATTGATTTAGGTGATTGCGCAGGTCCTTCATATCTTGTCCCTTACTTGAGTTGCCACTTAAGCGATCGAACACCAAAGTGCGTTTATTTAATCTTTTTCTATAACTCAGATTGAGACCCTTCCTACTAAACTAGGCATTAGGGCAACTAGTCATTCCGGTGAGAAGGTTGGCACACTCAACTCCATCTTTATTTTCCATTTTATCATGGATTCCTTCTCTTCCTTTGACTTCTCCTTGCCCTCGTCCACGTCTCGTGTCTTTTGGCACAAGTAGAGTTTCGTTGAAGCTTGTCACATATCAGATGATTTCTAAGGTTAGGACTTCAAGTTTGCTTTCTACCATCCCTATTTGTGTAGAATGCCTTGGGGAAGCTAGAGTTGCTTAGTTCCCTATTTCATTTGCAGCAGCACATAAGCTCTTGGCGTGCTTTCTTTTTTAAGAGTCTATTCTCGTCATTATGTAAAAATACAGAGCGATAATTAGGGAAACTTAAAGAGGAATGAGATTTTTACAGGACCCCGTCCTACGCTAGTTTCAGGGCATATGGGATTAAATTGCACAAGGGCTTCCTTCTAGTGCAAAAATATTGGTACGATTTTTCGTCATCAACTTCACGTAAAGGTCATGTGACCGCGTACTCTGCCGAGTGAGCATTGATCCACGTGCCGGGTTGCTTGAATATTGACTTTTGACCTCGACTCAGACTTTCCTCGAACCTACAAAATGAAAGAGTGTGCTTGAAAGAGGGGGCGTTGGTAGTGTTCGGCATGGACTCTTCTACTCTCAAATTAGTAGATAGCTTGAATATGGAAAGTGTAAGTGTAGTAGGAATAGTGTCGTACCTTAGCTTTTTGGGAAGAGGCGTATTTATAGAGGTTGTGTGAGAGCTAATAGAGATGGGTTTTCCGCCTGGTTACTTATTATAGCTCGGAACGTCGGCGATAGTGGCTTAATGTTCGAGGGTGCGAGTTCGGCGAGGCGCAATAGGACGTAGAGTTGGCGGCGGGGGAGTGGAGATCAGCAATGATGGCATTAGAGTTCATTAGCAGTGTCGGTCTAGCAAAGGAGCCATTCTCATCGGTCTGCTAGGCGTTGCATAGGTCGCCAAAGATCTCCACCTTGTATGCGGTCGAAGTAGGCCATAAAGCGACAATACTTCACTTGATACTATGGCGAGCAGTAAGGGCTCTACTACTCTTGGTGGGTTTGTACGTGACTGGGCTGGAGGAAGTTGGCTCAAAGAATGAGTTGGCGAGGCAGCACCCGTACTGTGATAGGACGCGGGTGTGGGCAGCTTCGATGTCGATGCCAAGGAACGATATCATGTGGTGCAAAATATCGTCTGGGAGATAAGATATTTGGTCCATGTTATGTAATTAGGTTTTTGTGTTTGCGTACGTGGGTTTTGATTTTTGGTGATAGTTTATAAGGGAATCAAAATACATGTTCAATAGGACTTGGATTGGATTCCATTTCTTGTTTTTGTTGAGTTAAACTATGAATGAGTAGAGAGAGAGAGAGAGGAAAAATGAGCTTTAGCTTTTTAGGTTTTTTTTAGGATTTTCTCTGTTTTAAAAAAGCTGCGTTCGTGGTAAGGAGTCCTACAAAAAAAGATTTGTTGGTAATACTTTGCATTGGTCAAAACGTTTGGCTATATTTCAAAGGATTAACAAACTAGAGAGAATAGGGTTATATCCTATCGATGTGTTACCCTTAGGTGGGATCCCATAATTGTGAGCCGTTATAGCGTATTTATAAAGATCTGGTTTCTTCCTCTCTGAAGGGATTTAAAGTTTGATGTATCTTGATTTGAAAATTTGAATATCCCTAATAATTATTCGTTAGAAATTTCGAAAATAACCTCGCGTTAATTATGCTTTAATTGTTCTTGAGAAAATACTCGATAAGTAATTGGTCGCTGGAGGAAAAGCTCTAAATCTTAATATTGATCAAATTTTTATCAAATTAAGAAAATCTTGTGGATTACATATAATATAATTTAAATTTAAAATATATGGAAAGGATGAATTCTGATATGTTTTCATAACTATATTTGAATAGGATAGATTGTGATATGTTTTCCTTAACTAAATTTACACAACTATTGCTTTTCTTTTTTGGACACCTTAATTCTGGATAATATAATTTTAGTATTAGTGTGCCTTGTATTACCGCACCAAAGTGGGATGGTGCTTTTTGTTTATTTTTTAGAAGAGTAGGAGTCGATTAAGTTAAACTATGTGATAAGTCAGCCAGATTATAAAGTGCAAATTAAGTTCAATATTTTTCATAAGAAGACAATTTGGCTGTTCAAGTGTCATTGGGGTTGTTTTCGTTTTAAATTATAGTCTCTTTCCTTTATATATGGTAGTATATTCCACGTTGACGCCTTAAGTGATGGAAAAGTACATAACTATATACAATTCCAAAATGATATTTTGGTAATTGTATATACTGACTTACTGAGGTCGCCTTATGCCAGCTATAACATTATTAATTATAAAGCTAGGACTTGACAATCTGCGATTTGCTTCTTCTTTTTTTTTTTTTTTTTTTTGATTTTGTATGATTTCTTATGATTATCAAAGACAAACTTTATTTTCGCACCACTCATGTCTATCAGGATCTTTCCAACGTGCTCGCGGAGGCACCAGCATATAGACACTGATCATTAGGCACGTGCTCCGCACTCTAGATGTATTTTGTTTCTGACTTTTAGAAAATCAAAGAAGAAGAGTTTTAATTTACGTTTATAAGCGATTTTGTAATTTTTTAGTGTTGTTATTAGTAAATCGCCAAAGTTTGGTTGGATGTGTGTTGCATTTTAATTTATATTTTAAAATTTATTTAAAAAAAACATAAAATGAAAATAAAATGAGCACATCACTTGAGATATTGATTATCAAATTGTACTAAGAAGGAAAATTTTAAGGAATATCCTTTTTTTGGCGCTGATAATTTATGTTCTATGTGTGTTGTATTTTTAATTTATGCCACAAATTGTACAGTATAAATATAGAGTGAAATAAAAGGACACACCATTTAGGTTATAGATTGATAAGTGATTAAGAATGATCTTGTTTTGTAATTCTCCCTACAAAAAATAGTTTCGTTTTGCAGTTCTTTATTTTAGGAAGAATTTCAAAATAAAATCATTATTGACGACACTTAATAATTTATACCCCAAGTAATGTGCTCTTTTTATTTTTACTCTATGTTTGTAGTATAAATTTTGAGGTATAAATTAAAATGCAATACACATGAGGTATAGATCATCATTAGAGTTTTTTGCACTGGTGGCCCCTGATTTATACGGCGTATGGCAACTTGCACCCTGACTTTAAATTTGTAGCAATTTGCACCTTAAATTCGAATTTCTTGGCAAATCTATACAAATTGATAACAGACGTCTGAAATTTGACAGAAAAGCTTCCATGTGAACTATCTAAGGGTATAAACGACTTTGGAAAATTCTTAAAAAAGCCCCGAGTTTTATCGAAGGGTTAATTTCATTATTTCTCCCTCTACTTTAACCCGAATCTCAAATTACCCCATGTACTTCAATTTGTTACATCAATTCCCCCTTATACTCTTAAAACGTTTCAAATTTGTCATTCCATTAACTTTTCTATCCTAAGTTGTCATGTGTCAAATAATTATAGAGGTTTTTGTGCATATGTAGGTGAAATTATGTTTCTGCCCTTGTTTGATTTTTTTTTTTTCGCAAGTTTTTTTTTTTGGGCTAGAAACACTTTATTAGTTTTTTTCTTCAGCTAAAAATCTGACAATTTTTAGTTTTATTTTTTTGTGCTAGAAACACTTGATTGAAGAAAAAAAGATTTTTTTTTTCAATCAAGTGTTTCTAGCACAAAAACAAACAAAAAAACAAAAAAAAGGAAAGGAAACCTTAAAAGAAAAAACATATCAAATAGGGGCAAAAACATAATTTCACCTACAAATGCACAAAAACCTATCTAATTATATGACACATGGCAACTTCAGATGGAAAAATGACAACTTTGGATGGAAAAGTTAACGAAAGGACAAATTTGAGACGTTTTAAAAGTATAGGGGGAACGGATGTAACAAATTGAAGTACAGGAGGCAATATGAGGTTCGGGTTAAAATAGAGGGGGAAATGATGAAATTAACCCTTATCGAAATTCTGATTTCGTCCTTATGTTTTTTGTAATATCTAAACAATCCTTAAGTTGTTCAAATACAAAATTATCCTTTTTCGTTGACTAATTTTAATTTTTTTAAAATAGCCAAATTACCCTTTGCTAAAAATAAAAATATACCAATTAAAAAATACAAATTAACCCATTAAAATAATTAACAAAAAAAATAGATTCTTAACAATAAGAAAAGGAAAAAAAAATCTCCTAACGAGCTTAGTTCGACCAAACCCACGCCGGCCATATACCTATCAAACCCACGCCGGCCATATACCAATCAACTCGTGTGTTGTAAATTGACAGGAATTTGGAAAAAAAAAAAAAGAAAAAATAATCCAATAGCCAAATAGAGGAATTTTTGGAGATTTTTCTTTTCGGAGGTCGCGGAGGTGGCAGAAGGGCAGAGGGTCGCGGAGGTGGTAGAGGGGTGGAGAGCGAAGGGGCAGAGGGGCGGAGGTCACAGAGGTGGCAGAGGCGTGGAGGGCAAAGGGTTGCAGAGGTGGCGAAGGGGCGGAGGGTTGTGGAAGGTCACAAAGGATGGAGGAGGCGGCGGCGGTAGAGGGCAGAGGTGGCAGAGGATGGCGGAGGGTCATGGGCAGAGGGGCTGAGGTGGGAGGCGGAGGTGCACAGGAGCTGAGGTGGAGAGGCTAAAGGGAAAAAAAAGAGCAATCTAGTTTTTTTTATTATGTTTTTTTTATGTTTTTCTAAAAATAAAAATTAAAAAGAACAAAAAAGGCTAACATGTAATATGTAATTTTAATAAAGGGTAAGAACATCTATTTAGATGTTAATGTTGACCAAATTTGAATCAGATATATTTTTATACCGATTTTAACAACTAAAGATTGATTAGGAATTACAAAAAACATAAAGGCAAAATTAAAATTTCGACAAAACTCACAGATTTTTAGGAATTTTTCCAACGACTTTTTTTTGTCCTTCTCCAACCTCCCAACTTTTTTGCACAAAAAGAAATAAAAATAAAAAAAATAAAAAATAAATAAAAAAACTCAACCCTTTATTCTCTTTTGCTCACCCTCATAACAACCCTCAATTTTCTCACCCCGAGACCTCACGATTAGGAAGGGAGTAAGGGCGTGTGCAGCTAGCAGCTGACCCACTCTTACTTTTTTATTATTGTTGACAATAATATATATATATATATATATATATGAGCACAAGTTTTTTTTTAGTATTTAAATCTTTTTAATTATGACTATTATTTAATAGTTATAACTAAAAATGAATTAATTTTTCGTTTTTAATAGTTTTTATGTATAAATAATTTTTTAAATAGTAAAACATATTATTTTCAACTAAAATTAGTTGAAAAATATATTTTTAGTTAAAATTTTTAATAACTCAATTTTAAATTGAATTAATCGAAACCGAATCAAATTTTTTAGTTTCGGTTATTTCAATTTTTGGTTCTTGAAATTCAATTTTTGGTTTATATTTTTAGAAAACTAAATAAATCGCTTCGGTTGAAATTTTAATAAAAAGCCGAACTGAACCGAACTGAATTCAACCCTACCCGCGTCAAGTAAAAACCCAATATTCAAAACACATTGGAAGAAGAAAATGAATTTGGCAAATTGGAGAGTAACGTGAAAAAGCAAAAGAGTTTGAAATCTTGTTCCTCCACCTTTCTCTTCATCTTCTTTGAAACCCAACTCTCTCTCTCTCTCTTCTATCTCACAATCCAAGAAAAAACAAAATACAAAAACAAAACTCCAAGAAACAAAAAAAGAGTAAAAACCCACAACACATTGTTCCCGGGTTCGTTGGAGAACACTACGTGTCATTTTATTAATTGTAATAATAATGTATAATGCGGTATGCAATAATATTTAAGCGACACGTATTAATGATCTAATCACCAGAGATATTACTAGAATTGATTATTTACTCGTGGATTAAAATGCATAGATACTAATCACGGTATGTCAATGCATAAGATGATGTGAATTTAATTAATTGAGATAAATAATAACATGATAATCATATTAAAATAATATAATATGTCTAATCGCTAAGTTGCTTATTAAAGTGAATCATATAATTTAAATTATACCTTGAGAAAGGACTAGCTGTAATAACAATATAAAGGGCTTCACTGGGTAAAATAATAAAGTAATTATGTAAGAAGGAGCATTATTAGTCTAATAATAATGTAAAACTGACTAGATAAATTGTCAATCTGAAATAATATAAACATGATTAGAAAAATTATCAGTCTGAATGTAAAAATAAAAAATGACTAGACAAGTTGCCAGTCTAAACAGTAAATTAAGATAACTTGACAATTTGCCAGTTTGAACAGTAAAATAAAATGACTAGGCGAATTGCCAGTCTGAACAGTAAGATAAAATGACTAGGCAATTTGTCAGTCTGAACAGTAAGATGAAATGACTAGACAAGTTGCCAGTCCGAGCAGTAAAATAAAATGACTAGGCAAGTTGCCAGTCCGAGCAATGAAATAAAATGACTAGGCAAGTTGCCAGTCTGAGCAATAAAATAAAATGACTAGGCGAGTTGCCAGTCTGAGCAGTAAAATAAAGTGAAAATAAAATGACTAGGCAAGTTGCCAGTCTGAGCAGTAAAATAAAATTACTAGGCAAGTTGCCAGTCTGAACAGTAAAATAATGTGACTAGGCAAGTTGCCAGTCTGAACAGTAAAATAAAGTGAAAATAAAATGACTAGGCAAGTTGCCAGTCTGAGCAGTAAAATAAAATGACTAGGCAAGTTGCCAGTCTGAACAGTAAAATAAAGTGAAAATAAAATGACTAGGCAAGTTGTCAGTCTGAGCAGTAAAATAAAATGACTAGGCAAGTTGCCAGTCTGAACAGTAAAATAAAGTGAAAATAAAATGATTAGGCAAGTATTTAAATTAAATTAAGAGTATAGATGTGTATTTAATATCAAATAATTCTTATATGCAAGTAGACAAACGTGTATATATATATATATATATATATATATATATATGAGAATTATACCTGTTATCTGATTGCTTGATTTGACAGAATATCTTTTTCTGATGTATGCAGGAATAATGTCGTGGAGTTGATGGGAAGAGTACAAATCCCACGAATCAATGGGTCTAAATCAATAATCTGGATATGGTACTCTCTCTTATTGATGGCTATGGTTATCTTATAGATAATAGGTTTCTATTTTACTCAGGTAATGACACTAAAATTCAGATTTTTTGAATCTTTTCATGTACTCAAATGTATTTTCTTCTCTTTTTTTCCTTTTCTTTTCCTTTCTTTCCTTCCTATTCTTTCTCTCCCTTTTTTCACCACCACCTTCTACGTAGCTTGCCATCCTTTATATAGGCAAAAGGATGGATGGTTGGTAAATACTACTATTAGCCATTTAAGGCAAGAAGAAATTATTGGTGCTTTAGTCAAAAAACCATCATTGTATTCATGCATTATTTTTACATGCATTTAATATTTTTTTGTTTGTTCAAGACTTGCTACTTCGTAGGTTGCTATAGTAGACATATATATATACATATATATATATACATATATATCTCTTGGTTTCTCTCTATGTATTGGATCTTAATAATTGTATTTTCTTGTCTAATCCTAAACTCATATGTCATGAGATTTAGTATACTAAGGATATGATTTTAGAGTATCTTGAATTATTAATTTAGCAACATTGATGTGGGTCCATTTGGCATTATTGTACTCAATCTCTCCAGGCCAAGCCCCATGACATTATTCCCGCTGGTGTTCCATGAACCATCTCCATTCTAATATATCCACAAACATTAGTCCCCTGTACGAAAGGTGCATGTATATGGACTTTTCGTGCACGTATTCATGAATTTCATACTTTAATTTATAATATAAATCTTTCTAGCGTTGGCAAACCACTAACAATTATGGTGATATTATTCATTCTAAATTTGTATTCTTATTTTATAATGACATCAAATGTCACTCGTTGCCCTCCAAGGGGTGCCTTCCCTTATCTTGGACAGTAATAACACTATTCTTTTGGAAAAATCTAATCGCTTTCTTTTTTGGCTACATGAGTTTAACAATTTAACAGTTTAACTATCAACCCTAAATAGTATTTTCTTGCCTTGCACGCAACGTGTGTTCCCCTATCTCTAACATGTTCATGCATTGACTAAGACATCTTGTCTTATGTCTAGATGGCATTTTGTGCACATGACCTGTGCGCCTAGATTTTTGCCTTATGATGTGTTGCCTATAAAATGGACTCAAACTTACTTCGATAAATCACAAACTCTTCGTGACTATCATTTTCACTTGAATCGTGTGTACTTTATTTTTCTCTTCTAATTCGATCCTTTCCCGTTCTATATTTTATTTTTCGAGCAATGTCTCTCCCAGACACCGCCCCCGATTCATCTAACGAAATTATTCCAGGGGAAGTGTCTTCTCAGAATAAAGTCTCTTCAATAATTTTTAAAGATTCACTCACGAGTCTCTTGGTTGACGACCCCTGTGAGAATTTTATTGGAGTCCCATGTTATTATAAATATTCTCTCTCATCCTTCTCACGGGCACTAGATTTAACGGAGCCACGTCCCCTATACATGCAATTTCGTATATTCCTACAAAATCTAGTTTTGCCTCATCAAGAAAGCTTAACGAGTGCTGGCATCCTTCGTCCCTTGTGGATGTCATCCGTTTTAAGCGTCCAGAAGAATCGCATCATCATAAAAGAATTAATTTCTCGGTGGTCTCGCGAAATTCATTCTTTTTGGTGTGATTGAGGAGAATTCTCCATTGCTCTAGAAGATGTAGTGGCCTTGCTCGAGCTCCCTCTCGCCGAAGCAACGCCTCTTCCAGCAATTTCCTTATTACCGGAAGAGCAGACATTGTGCGACCATTTAGTTAAATGTCGCAATCTTATATGTCAGATGAACTCAAATCCAACATTGTCAGATTGGTTGTCATACCTGCAAAACTACTTGTCTGCTGGCGACAAGTTGGCATTAGCAGGTCTTTTGAGTTTTTGGCTACACTCTTTCATATTCCCTTCGCATAAGCAACTAATTCCTACATCAATATTTCGTATCGCGTCTGTTCTGGCTTGTGGAAGGAAGATTGACCTAGCCTCGGCATTTCTTGGCACCATTTACATGCATCTCGACCAAATCACTTATGGCTTCTATACACTCAAAGGGAGAGGTGGGATGATCTCAGCTATAAATACTTGGTTTTTACAGCTCTTTCTTTTTGAGCATTTTCCGTCTCGTGCGCCTCCTAGAGATGACAATGCCGTGGTGAGGAGTTGGAATCTTGATATCCTCGGTAAAGAACTACCACGTGCATTCCTATGGCATGCGAGTGATATTCCAGCTAGCGAGCCCTTAGGCGCCATAATAGACTACCCGGATAATTTCACCAAGAGGCCTTACACTCATAAGATTTCAGGTTTTGCTCATCTAAGCATTTATCCTGATATTGACATTGATTTAAATTCTTATTATTTAGGAAATAATAGTAATGTTTCTAAGGAATGGGTTCTAAATTGCTTTCCTCATGCGATTTGGGCCTTTGATGAGAATTCTAAAAATGCTCATAATTTAGTCCTTGTCGCTTACCGTCCCGACCGGATGTTAAGGCAGTTTGGTTATATTCAACACTGGCCTCACCATTTTGATGTGTCATTCTTGGTAACTGTGGCTAGAGATTTTCCTTTCATGTCCCTGTCCGATATGTTGATGGTCCCTTCAAAGCTACACATCCCTCAAATTTCTAAGGAAGTAGATGTTACTCCCTCATTTGCCACAAATTGGCATCGTCATTCAAATTTCCTAAAGAATCATATTCTTCCAAATACTCATGCTACCTTAATGGATAGTACGATTGTTCATCACCAAACCTTCAAAAGATCCGGTGATTTTGGCGAAACATCCTCTCGTGAAAAGAAAACTCGCCCTTCTTCAGGTTATTATTCTACAATTATTATATCCTTCATATATATATACACATATATATACACATATATATATATATATATTTGCTCCTTAACGTGTCGATTTTTTTTTTTTTAGATATACCAGAAACTCAAAACTATCTAGAAGAAATCATCACTGATAAGCCTATAACTCTTCCTTTATTTCCGTCAGAGGGTAAGAGAAAATAGATACTAGTGTATTTTGATTATTGTCGTCATTTTTAGTTTTTTTTTTTTTGACGTATGATTTTTATTGTGCAGCATCTCCTAATAGAGAAAAACGACATGACTGGTCATTGCTTCCTAAGGAGACAGAGGTCTTAATCTACCCTGTACAACTATTTTCCTTATTCTTAAAATAATATCTCTACTAATGTCTTATTTTTGCTACAGGGTACTGCGGGGCCGTCTTCTTTCTTGGCTCTTTCCCTTGGCCTTCCAAAATCCGATGAAATCCAAATTTCGTCTTTAGCGTTAAGTCTTGTTCCGTCCAGCAACTTAAAAGAAACTCCTGCTTCTTCGACAAATGTCTTATCGCAACTTTACGGTCCGTCAATCGAAGATCGTCTCAGTCGCAATTGTTCATCCAAATCAAGATATTCTTTTTGGAGTTGGGAATATCAAAAGAAAGACTCGGGATTCCTCATGCAGCTGAGCCAACTCGATCCCTTACGACGTCGATATGTTGTAGAGGCAGTCGGCTTTATTGTATTCCTTGCTGCGAATTTTTCAGACAAGGCCTTAACACCTCCAATGAGATTAATGATGTATGAAACTTGGATTGGTCTTGGAGATGTGAGATTGAACCTACCAATTTTAGGAAAGGTGGTAGAGTCCTGTTTAGAGTATTCAGGACCATCTAGGGTGGAACAAAGGTACTCTAAATTGTCATCAAATATAACAGTTGCCAAACAACATATTCAGAGTTTGCACAAGGTCGTTCATCAGATGGAGGGTGAATTAGAGGGTTTGAAAGGTGTAGGTAGGTTTTGACTTTCGTATAAAATAATGTATGATTTGTATTATTTTGTTTTATTTTGTGTGTGTGTGTGTGTGTGTGTGTTTGTTTGTTTGTTTGTTTTTTTTTTTTTAAGGGTATGGCCTAGTTCATACCCATTAAGAATGAACTGCTTATGTATCATGGTGTCTTTATCTTTCAGATGAATGCTAATGTTAATGTAATCTTTTGAGCGAGATATTTGACTTAACGGATATAATTTTAATATTAGAAGTAACAAACACACATTTTATTTATGATGTGCCTATAACAAGACACAATATCACCCATACAAGACATTCAAACGACACATTTTTTTCTTTTTTTACAAGCACGCATATTTGGCATATTTGCCGCATAATAGTCTTAAATGCATTCGATATTAGACGGGAGTAGTAGCCATACCTGCTGGGCATATTTGCCGCTTCATTAAGCATAATACTTCTTTATATATTTGACATTAGTCGGGGGTAGTAGTTTACCTCCATTGACCTTTTTAAGACGACAATACCCACTTTCTTTGATTTCTTCGACCACATAGGGTCCTTCCCAGTTTGGTGAGAATTTTGTTGCGTGGGTTCCTCGCATTATATGATCAGCTGCCTGGAGAACTAGGTCTCCTTTTTGAAATATTCTCGGGCGTACGAGTTTGTCATAAGCTCGTGCAATCTTCTCATGTTGAGATTCAACATTTTCTTGAGCTTTTTCTCGTTTTTCCTCAAGAACCTCAATGTCTGCCAGTCTTGAGGCTTCATGATCTATGCCTGCGGCCTTTGCTAGGCGTGCTGAGGGAATTGCTACTTCGGCCGGAAGTACGGCTTCAGACCCATAGACTAGTGTGAATGGAGTGAACTTTGTTGAACCTCGTCTCGAAGTTCTGTATGCCCACAAGGCTAGTGGGACGAATTCATGCCACATTTTGGGATTCTCATGTACAGTTCGACTAAGAACTCTTACGAGCAATTTGTTGAAGGCTTCCGCAATCCCATTTCCTTGAGGGTAATACCTAGAAGATTTTCCGTGAAAGATTTGGTAACCTTCTAGTAATTTTTGTAAGCCTTTGCCAATGAATGGGGTACCATTATCAGATAGTATTCTTTTTGGGATACCGAATCGACAAATGATGTGTTCGAGGATAAACATCGCGACATTTTATGAGCTTGCCTTCTTGAGAGGTATTGCTTCGGCCCATTTGGTGAAGCATTCAGTTGCTGTTAATATCCAAATCCTGCCCTTGGAAGGTGGAGATAGTCCAATGCCCATGTATGAAATGGGTATGGAGATGAGACTGAATGTAAAGGAACCGTAGGAGCATGGATTCGATTTCTAAAATTTGACAATCGTTACATTTATTCACAAAATCCATAGCATCTTTCTCCATTGTTGGCCAATAGTACCCAATCCTTAATAGCTCCTCAAATAACTTTCTACCACCTTGGTGTTCTCCACAGTCCCCTTTATGAATCTCCACCATTACTTCGTTTGCTTCAGTAGTCCCCAAGCATCTTAAGAGGGCACCTCCATAAGCCTTTCGATACAATTTTCCATCGTCAATGCAATACTTGCTGGCGTGCCTCTTGAATTTTGTGACTTCAACTTTTCCGACTGGGAGTATGCTAGAGCTTAAATATTCCACATATGGTGTTCGACAGTCTCCTTCTTCTACGTGCAAAATGGCTTCTCTGGCTTCAAAAATATATTGACAATTGTTACATGTGCGCACAACGTCAGCAATGTCCGTCACCATGCCAGGCCAATAATAACCAGCACGTTGAAGACGCTTTATCATTGGCGGCCCTTCTATTCCACAAACATGATTGTGTATTTCCTTTAATCTTTTGACGGCCTCTTCCTTGGTTATACATCGAGATAAAGCGCCACAAGGACTGCGATAATAAAGAACGCCATCGATTAATGCAAAATTGCGCACTTGCTTATAATTTATGGATTTAGGATTTTTTAGCCTTTCAATGATATCCTTTTGCCATTGATCCATCGTAATTCATCATTGGCATATGGAACATTTTTGCTGGTTATGGTGAAAGTCTTGATGCTTTCACCCTTCATTTCCATCTTTGAGGCCATCGTAGCAAGTGCATCGGCATATCGATTCTGTGTGCGCGGTATGTGCTGGAGTCTGTAACTTTTAAAATTTGCCAGTAAGTTTTGCAGTATAGTTCTGTATTTGGCGAGTACCGATTCCTTGACTGCGAATTCCCCGATTAATTGTTGGACCACAAGGCGAGAATCGCCCTGTATTAGAATTTTGCTCGCTCCTCGACTTTGTACTACTTTGAGACTTGTGATTAATGCTTCATATTCAGCTTCGTTGTTTGAGCAATTAAATCCTAATCTGCATGCAATCGCCGTGTCTTCTCCGTAAGGGTCAGTTATTACCACCCCGACTCCTCCACCTTGAGAAGTAGATGAACCATCAAAGGTCACAACCCATTCATTATCTTCTTTAGCCATTATTTCACATGTTGCAATCTCTAGTGGCTCCATGGGTAAATCATCTCTGAGGACACAAGTGGACTCATGTGGGAATTGTGCCAATAAGTCCGCGAGGGCTTGGCCTTTTATAGCTCTTGGCATTTCGACACTGATGTCGAATTCACTGAGCAACAACATCCACCTGGTAAGCCGATTATTGGGCATTGGTTTGCTCATCGTGAATCTAATTGGATCATCTTTGGTAATCAAGATTGTTCTGTGGGAGAGCATGTAATGGCGTAGTCGTTGTGCTGTATACACAAGGCTCAGACAATGTTTCTCGAATGTAGTTTAATTACATTCAGCCCCTTTCATCAATCTGCTTAAGTAATAAACTGGGCTTTCTATTCCATCATGTTCTTGTGCAAGAAGAGCACCAACAGATTTCTAAGATACAATATCAATGGTTTATGAGGTGATTGAGAGATCATGACTTGAGGCGACGCTAAGGTTCGTTTGATATGGTCAAACGAAGCTTGTTGTTGAGAATCCCACATGAATGGGGTCTTCTTTCGAAGTAAGACTTGTAATGGACTGGCGATTTCGGCAAGGCCAGGGATGAATCTACGCAGGTAAGAAATTTTGCCAATAAAACTCTTGAGTTGTTTTTGGTTCTTTGGAGGCTCCATTTTTAATATTGCATTTGCTTTCTCGGTGTCAATGCTAATTCCATCTTTGTGAACAACGAATCCTAAGAATTTTCCAGCGCTAACACCGAATGCACACTTAAAAGGGTTCATTTTGAGTTGGTACTTCCTACATCTTTCAAAGACCCTTTTTAAATGCAATACATGATCCTCTTTCCTTCGGGACTTGATAACAATATCGTCAATATAATCTTCGACAATACCATGTATCATGTCATGGAATATTACTGTCATTGCCCTTTGGTAGGTAGCACCAGCATTCTTGAGACCAAATGGCATAACAACGTAGTAAAAGTTCCCAAAAGGGGTTCGAAAGGCAGTCTTTTCAGCATCTTCTGGCGCCATACGAATCTGGTTGTAGCCGCTGAAGCCGTCCATGAAGGAGAACATTTCATGCCCAGCAGTTGCATCGATTAGTGTATCAAGATTCGGCAAAGGGAATTCATCTTTGGGACAAGCCTTATTAAGATCCCGATAATCGACACAACAACGAATTTGACCGTTTTTCTTTTTGACAGGTACTATATTTGCCAACCATTGGGGATGAGAACATGACTTGATGAATCCGGCATTGATTAACTTTTCTATTTTGGCTTTAATTTGTAATTGTACATCAGGTCGTGAATTTCTCGGCGCTTGCTTTACGGGCTTTGCTTGTGGAGAAACAGCTAGTTTGTGTGTCACCAGTGTAGCGCTTAGTCCTGGCATCTCATCATAAGTCCATGCAAATATATCTTTATATTCTTTAAGAAGATTAACCAACTCTATCTTCATGTCTTCCGGTAAGTCCTTAGCAATAAAGACATGACGTTTTTCATCACTGTTTGACAAATTTACTTCTTCCAACAGGCTTCCTTGCTGTTTTGGCTCGTCTTGAAGTTGGTTTGGGGCATCTTTTGGTTCTTCTTCTTCTTCTTTTGGAGCTGGGACATCATTATTCACTTGTAGTCAGTTGTTGCAATTATGGGGCTCAACTTTTCAGCTGGCCCCGCGCACCATCATAAGCGATACGCGGTGCGTCCATTGGGAAGGGCTACTTTCTGTATTTTTTGCGGCCTTTGAGTCGGTTCAGGGCCATCACTTCCTTCGTATTCTTCCCATCGTGGCAACATAAGGGCTTTTGCGTTTGTAGTAGCAAAATCTAATTCATCATGTGCTTCATCATAGAGCAATGTACTAGCATGACGAGCCTCATCATTATTGAATGGAGCTTTCGTCCCTTTGATGGTGACCTCTCTACCCTTGTAATAAGCTTTTATACATTGGTGGAGAGTGGATGGGATACATTTGTGTGTATGAATCCAAGGTCGCCCGAGTAGCAATTGATAAGAGGTATTTGCATCAATAATGTGGAATCGAGTCAATCCTTTTATTGGTCCGACTTGTAGCTCTACAGTTACATGCCCAAGAGTTGAGACAACACCCGCGTTGAAAGCTGTAAGGTTTGTTGGCTGAGGGACCATGAGCTCTAGGCCTCTACTCAATCTTTTCAAAGTGGCAGAAGTCATTAAATTAACAGATGCTCCGTTGTCAATCATTGCCCTTCTGATGCTTACTCCATTTATTACAGCCTCCACGTATAGGGGCCGATTATGATTGTAGTATGGAGTAAGGTAATCTTTGTCTGTGAACATAAAGGTTTCATCAGAAGCTCGAGAGAGTCTTCTGATAGGATGGCTTATAATGCAACAGGTAGGTCCATACTTTTCAGCTACTTGGAGCATGTGTGTAATTGCTTCCTTTCGTGCCTCTTCTTCGAATTCTAAAGTATTGAAGAATTCTCGAAAGAGCTTGGTTCGAAGAAGAGGCTCGATCAGGCCGTTGTTGGATTCTAGTTGGCCACTTGGACCATTTTCAGAGATTGGTAATTCTGAATCCTCAATGCATGCCATGACAGACCCGTCGTTTCGGTGTTGTGGGAAAGGAGCCTGCTCCACCGTATTTGGCTCAACGATGATCTCTCCCTTCTTTAGTCGACCTTGAAATATTTGACGAAAAGTGCGGCAATCCTTGGTCGAATGATTAATTCTCCTATGAAAGCGGCAATACAAGGCATTTTGTTTATCTTCGGCCGAAGGAAGTTTCTCGACAAAAGGGAGTCTGATTTCTTTCTCTTTCAGCCATGCATCTAACAGAGCGTGTACTCTGTCCATGCTACATGGAAATTCTGGCGGGTCTTCGCGTCTTCCTTTCTTGAAGGACTTCGTCTCTTTGTTGGCATGTGCATAGGCTATGTCGAGCCCTCGCTTTCCTTCTCGTTTGTTGTATCGTGAAGCTTCTCCTTGATCTCGATTTAACCGAGTCAATCTTGAGGTAGTGGCCTCCGTGTTTCTTGCCTTTGTTAATAGTCCTGCGAAATCATATATAGCATGATTTTTGATGTAGATTCTGTATTCAGCAAACATGCCCTTGATGCATAGCTTGACCAATTCCTTTTCAGGAACTGTTTCTTCGCAATCCAGAGCCCTTTCTCTGAACCTTTGTACATAGGTGGTCAGGGCTTCGCCATTTCTCTGTCGCTCACTCGTGAGGTCGACGATGCTCAATCGATCTTCAGCCATGTAAAATTTCGCACAAAATTGAGACACCATTTCATCCCAAGTCCGAATGCTCTCACTCGGTAAATTGGCGTACCAAGTGTATGCGCGTTCAGTTAGTGACTTAGAGAACTCTCGCAGCCTTAGCTCTGGAACATGAGCATGGATCCCGAGATCGTCTATAAATTGCACGATATGTTCTTTAGCATTTCCAATTTTTCCGTTATACTTACGGAACACTGGACTAACATATTTCCGTGGGTACGGCTTTATTACGATCTCCACAGGGTATGGAGGACGAAAGTCTATGGAAGTTGCTAGAAGCCGTTCTTTTTCTGCCTTGAGGAGGCTTATTAGCTCCCCTTTGGTGATGAAGTTCTCATTGCCGCTAGATGGAGCTTTGACAATGAGTCCCACCTCGTCATGATTCTGCATTCTCCTTTCTAATGAAGCGGCACTTTCATAATTGTCTTGTGTGTCTTTGTTTGGCGAGGGAGTGTCTGTGTTGCCAACTCTATTCGCCAGGGTGCGTAGGATGGTTTCTTGACTCTTTTTAATATTCTCCAACATGGTGCTGAGATTTGTTTCATCTATGTTGATGGGTGCCACGTTCCGTTCTTCTTCGTTATCCTCCATTGATGTTATGGAGATATTGATTCCTGTTTGAGTGTAATTACACAACAATCATTGTATTAGGTTTATAACACAGTATAAATCGTGACGTCTTTCATCGATGTATACAAAATATGTCGTAGCATATTTGATTTTTGTTTATTTATTTATCATTCCGTAGTTCAGAGTATTAAGTGGCACTAACAACATGTTTTATATGAGTATCTAATAAGATTAGATGACTTATATGATTAAGCATATAGAAGTGCATGTATGACTTGATCAGATGACAGCTCAAAATGGTATACAAACTTCACTAATATGGTAAGGTGGGCTCGTGACTTTTGATAATGTGCACCGCATCTGAGGGTGACATTAATTGAATTGTTTTCATAAGGGACAACGATACCGGATACCTTCACCAATAAATCGTGAGTATACACATTTTGATTCCGTCATAAAATTAGTACGTAGGACATCTAAAATAATGTAGACTTTTAGAGTCCCCAGTGGAGTCGCCAAATGTTCCCGGGTTCATTGGGGAACACTACGTGTCATTTTATTAATTGTAATAATAATGTATAATGCGGTATGCAATAATATTTAAGCGACACGTATTAATGATCTAATCACCAGAGATATTACTAGAATTGATTATTTACTCGTGGATTAAAATGCATAGATACTAATCACGGTATGTCAATGCATAAGATGATGTGAATTTAATTAATTGAGATAAATAATAACATGATAATCATATTAAAATAATATAATATGTCTAATCGCTAAGTTGCTTATTAAAGTGAATCATATAATTTAAATTATACCTTGAGAAAGGACTAGCTGTAATAACAATATAAAGGGCTTCACTGGGTAAAATAATAAAGTAATTATGTAAGAAGGAGCATTATTAGTCTAATAATAATGTAAAACTGACTAGATAAATTGTCAATCTGAAATAATATAAATATGATTAGAAAAATTATCAGTCTGAATGTAAAAATAAAAAATGACTAGACAAGTTGCCAGTCTAAACAGTAAATTAAGATAACTTGACAATTTGCCAGTTTGAACAGTAAAATAAAATGACTAGGCGAATTGCCAGTCTGAACAGTAAGATAAAATGACTAGGCAATTTGTCAGTCTGAACAGTAAGATGAAATGACTAGACAAGTTGCCAGTCCGAGCAGTAAAATAAAATGACTAGGCAAGTTGCCAGTCCGAGCAATGAAATAAAATGACTAGGCAAGTTGCCAGTCTGAGCAATAAAATAAAATGACTAGGCGAGTTGCCAGTCTGAGCAGTAAAATAAAGTGAAAATAAAATGACTAGGCAAGTTGCCAGTCTGAGCAGTAAAATAAAGTGACTAGGCAAGTTGCCAGTCTGAACAGTAAAATAAAGTAAAAATAAAATGACTAGGCAAGTTGCCAGTCTGAGCAGTAAAATAAAATGACTAGGCAAGTTGCCAGTCTGAACAGTAAAATAAAGTGAAAATAAAATGACTAGGCAAGTTGCCAGTCTGAGCAGTAAAATAAAATGACTAGGCAAGTTGCCAGTCTGAACAGTAAAATAAAGTGAAAATAAAATGATTAGGCAAGTATTTAAATTAAGAGTATAGATGTGTATTTAATATCAAATAATTCTTATATGCAAGTAGACAAACGTATATATATATATATATATATGAGAATTATACCTGTTATCTGATTGCTTGGTTTGACAGAATATCTTTTTCTGATGTATGCAGGAATAATGTCGTGGAGTTGATGGGAAGAGTACAAATCCCACGAATCAAGGGGTCTAAATCAATAATCTGGAGATGGTACTCTCTCTTATTGATGGCTATGGTTATCTTATAGATAATAGGTTTCTATTTTACTCAGGTAATGACACTAAAATTCAGATTTTTCTGAATCTTTTCATGTACTCAAATGTATTTTCTTCTCTTTTTTTCCTTTTCTTTTCCTTTCTTTCCTTCCTATTCTTTCTCTCCCTTTTTTCACCACCACCTTCTACGTAGCTTGCTATCCTTTATATAGGCAAAAGGATGGATGGTTGGTAAATACTACTATTAGCCATTTAAGGCAAGAAGAAATTATTGGTGCTTTAGTCAAAAAACCATCATTGTATTCATGCATTATTTTTACATGCATTTAATATTTTTTTGTTTGTTCAAGACTTGCTACTTCGTAGGTTGCTATAGTAGACATATATATATATACATATATATATATATACATATATATCTCTTGGTTTCTCTCTATGTATTGGATCTTAATAATTGTATTTTCTTGTCTAATCTTAAACTCATATGTCATGAGATTTAGTATGCTAAGGATATGATTTTAGAGTATCTTAAATTATTAATTTAGCAACATTGATGTGGGTCCATTTGGCATTATTGTACTCAATCTCTCCAGGCCAAGTCCCATGACATTATTCCCGCTGGTGTTCCATGAACCATCTCCATTCTAATATATCCACAAACACACATAAACTCCAGGCAAAAATATACTCTTTTATTTTCCAACTCTTCATGCAAATCTAACCAAGAAAAAGGAACATGAAAGAAAAAGTGGAAAACCATTAGCCATAATCGAGTTAAACCACAAACTCTCAGGCATTTTGCAACAATTTTCTCACTCTCTGTCTCTCTCCTCTCTTCTTTCCCCAACTGAAACCTCAAATTTTCTGTTGGTTTTTTATTTTCTCCGCTCAATTTTCCACCTCAAGAAAAAGAAAAAAAATCCGCGTCTGATCGGCAGCGAGGTCTCCGATTTGGTGGCCGGAGCCTGTTTATGGTGGTCTACCTGGTCTTTTCGGCTTTTGTGCCCTTTGCGCGGAAGATATGGCGGCTCGCCGTGGCCAGGCAGGTCGAGCTCGAGGCTGCGGCGGAGTACCACTTCGCGGCGGTGGTAGTGGCGCCGAATCAGTGCGCGTTCTCAAATTTGGCCTGAATTCTTGTCTTGGCTTGATACGATTATTTCATTGTTCTTTAATTGCCCATAATATAGGTTCATCCGAGTTGAGTGGGAACATTTGTGAAGTTTTGAATTTCAAGTATGATTTTGGAAGAGCTAATGTATATAATATAATTTGGGGTTTTCGTGCAGAGGGTACTCTGGAATTGCATTCAAGAGATCATTGTTGTTTTACTTTTGGATTTGTATACATGTATCTTTAGTGTTGAATTTTATTTTTTTTTTATTCATGCGTTATAATGGGAGAAAAAAATTAGGGTATTGGTAAACATTTTAAATAAATCATGGGTCAAATTATAAATTTTTTTTAGTGTCACATCATCGTTTAATTGACGGATTTAGACGGAAGGTGTAAAATGGTCAATGTTAAATAGTTCAACATGCAAACATGTCAAAATTAAAAATTGAGTGCATTCGATAAATGTAGCATAAATATGAAGTGTAAAAAGGTAATTTTTCCTCAAAATAATAAGAATATTCCGTTTAAATTTGAACTATCGTTATTAATTTGTAGAATTTTGCCAACAAAATTAAATTAAGGGTGTAATATGCCACAAATTAAGAATCAAGGGCTAACTTGCCATGTCCGTGTAGTTTAAGTCCCACCAGTGCAAATACTCTTATCATTATGCCAAAAATATGACATTCTTCAAAATCTTCCTTTATTTTAGAGATATTTTGAGGAATGCCCTATTTTTTACACAACGATAATTTATATCCCATATATGTTACACTTTTAATTTATACTCCAAAATTTATACTACAAACAAAGTGTAGAAACAAATGGACACACCACTTAGAGTATAGATTATTAAGTAGCATTAAAAATGATTTTGTTTTGAGTAAATTACATATATACACGCAACTGGAGAGAATATTACATCTAGGTAATAAAAATAAAGATAATTACATAAAAAGTGAAGGCAAAGATGAAATGTCTAAATCGCACTTAATTGGTTATAAATTATATATAAATTTAGAAGAAAATTAAAAGAATTAAAACGCTAGATTTTCTATATACCGGTTTTTTAGCATCCAAATGATTCCAATTTGAATTTGAAGTTCTAATATCTTTAAAGCAAAAAAGAAATGATAAAAAATAACATTTATTTCTCTCGTCTTTTCAAAAATTCTCATTATCTAAAACACTGCATTGTTTGAAAAACCAAAAAAACCCAATTCTCATTCTCCGCCGTGCATGCCACCGCCACGTACACGTCGTCACCCATCAACGGCACCAGATTCTCATTCTCTGCCGCGCATATGACCGTCGCTTACTTGTCGTCACGCATCAACAGAACTCGTGTCTCCACCTTCATCGCGCATCAGCAGCAACTGAAGCTTCCAGTGATTTTTTCATACGCTTTTGTTGTATGTTGTTTTTCGATCCTTGGTTTGAGAAGATTTGATATGTATATATATATATATATATATATATATATATTATAATGAATGCACGTCAAAATATTCAAGAGTGTACGAAATATACTAGAATTTATTCAATATTTTTTATTCAAGATTGTATGAAATATACATGAATTTATCATAAATTGTATGTTGGATTGTAAAAGATTGGGTACTGAGTACTGACGTACTGTTGTCAAATTATTTTTGATTATATACTATGTATTCGATTATATTTAATTAAAAAATTAGAAATATATAAAAATAAGCTAAATTATGTGTGCTATTTTACATATAAGCCTAACTATTTTATATATTTAATGTGGAATATATATAATGCAAATTGGCATACGAGATGATATAATCCGAATTTTATTGGATTAGCCGATTAGATAATATAAATCATATTATTTTATGTATTTAGTTTGAAATATATAAATGACAAGTGACATATAATCTAGAATTTAGGTGGATTATATGAGAGCAGCAGATTATATAATATAAGCTGAATTATTTATAAAGTACATTTTGACATATGATATGTTATAATCTCAATTTAAAATGAATTCGATGAACATAATCAAGAATATAGCATATTAAAATTTAAACAAAAGACATATTAAGGTATATAATCTAAAATAAACAACAAGAGTAGATTATATAATATAAACCAATCATTCAATATATTTTAATTAATGGAAAAAGTCACAGTATAGGTAGTTCGTTCAAAAAAATATTTAAAGAATAAATACAATGATGGAAAAAAAAATTTCAAAAGTGATATATATGTTCATTTTGCTCAACTATACCCCTAAAAAACTATGAAAATCATATGTTTAAATAGAAGGCATAATTACGTTTTTTATATTTAATTAAGACTTGCTTCAAAATAGATCTCTACGAAATAAATACAAGGAACGAGAATAATATCTCTGGTTTAGTGAACGATTATTATTATTTTTTTTTGTCATGGAACAAATTAAAAAAAAAAACACATGAGAAATAAATGGTGATCTAACATAGCAATATAAACGAAAAAAAGTAACCGTGATTCAATGTAAACAAATTAATGAAAACTCCTAAAATACTGGAAAGGACTTTATTAAATTAGTTCCACCTAAATAGGAAACAGCTTATCCCCTTGCCAACAAATACGGATATGAATTAACTGTAAACAAATAAAAATATATAATAAAATAAAAAATTAAAAGGGTGTAACTGTCCATAAATAAAGACACGTGTTCGTAATTGGGTTGAATGTAAATATCTTTATTTGTATTATTCATATGTAATATTCTCCCTATAAGTGTGTCCATATGTAATTTTCTCTTTTGTTTTCCCCTTTATTTTATTTTTAAATTAATTTGAGTAAGGCACAATCCAATTGCAAGCCCAATGTGGAGCCCATGTCACCAAGAACGCCCACCAAGCCTGTTAATTGCTGAAGCCCATATTAACTCAACAATGAGTCTCACTTGATTCGACATTGATACAGCTTGTGTTCACCTAGCCAGGTGGCCCATCAAGACTAATGAAGATCAAAAGCAAGCTAAGTCCTTATTACTTACGGACACACTAGAATGTTTCCCTCTTTTAAGGAAACATCCAATGTTTCACAAATAATAGCCACTGAGATTGAATCTAACGGTGTAGAAGGTTTTGAGCAATAAACATGAGCTTGCAAACAGATAATTATAACGAAGAAATAACATTTTTGTGGGTCCCATTGTTTGGGTAAAAAACTTGTCATATTGCATCTTTATCCTCAGGCTCCGATTAAAAACAAAGGGTGTTAATCAACACACCCAAAAAAAAAAATCAACACACCTATCTTTCACTATCAAAATAATCAACTCCACAATGAAAACTATATAATTTCTAATCCACATTGTAAATGAAAACTCTAATGATGAGTCCAAACACAGATTCATAGATGAAACATATATGAAACTGAAATCCTATGAAAAAATTCAAATGGAAATTTCAAACATGGAATTTCTGATTCGCGTTAAGTTTTGCCACAAACTTGTCTGAGAATCCAACCCATTGCAATTGCGACTCCATCTCTGACACGAACATGCGCGCGTCCAGTTCTGCATTCTCCTCTTCCTCGCCTCTCGACGCCGCTCATTGGAGATCCACGTGATTGCCGCTAGAGGAGGAGGACGAGCTGATGCAACAACAATAGCAGTGACCGGCATTGGCCGCCGAGAGACAAGCAAAGATGACGACAGCACTTTGCTTCATATGAACAACGAATGAATAGCAGTGTTTGGATTCTTTAATAATTATGATCAAGTGGGTAGAGCGTATGTTAATGTGGTAGACTTGAATTCCAATATCCAAATGTTATATTTTAATTTATGAAACATGGATGTTTCCTAAAAGAAGGAAAACATTCTAGCCTTGTCCCTTACTTATTATTTAGTGAAAAACCTATTTTCTAAAAAAATAGACTTTCTACCAAGGTAGATACTTAGTCGCAACTATATCAGAAACTACGTTAACACTACCAGACAGAATTAATAAACGATCAAGGAATATAACAAAATCAAACTGTGCGGAAATTAAAGTTTGACACGCGAAATTGGTAACGCAGTTTGGTGCGCACACCTGCGTCTGCGGGGCCATGCCTAGATGGAAAGTAATCCACTAAGTCTCCAAAGATACACAAGACACCGGACTTCTGCGGTGATAAACTCCCTCTACACTTCTTGTCGCCGACTCTCCTGTACTACTTAGCTACCTGCTTGCGAGCTCCCCGCGACTTTAGACGATCTCTCCCGAGATCTCTACAGTCTCTCCCGAGACCTGAAAATTCTGTCTCTTCATAGACTTACAATCCCAATTCGCTCAAAATACAACCTTGACCTAACTGTCACAGAATTACCAGCAAATCGCTTAATAATAATTATGCTCGAGAATTACAGAAACACTCTAAACAATTAAACAAATTTCACTCTATGTTTGTCTGAAAAACACATACCGTCAGACTGTAAACTCCTACGGTATTTATAGACTTCAGTTTGGCTGAGGGTGGATATAGGGTTTCCTGCTTTTGTGGTCGTTTGAAACCTGATCAGATAATGATCTTATCTAGATATTTGAATCTTCACAAAATCTGCTTCTGTTAAACTGCACAGTTCGAATCTAGACTGGATAATCTGTGCAGTTTAAATCCTCCACGTTTATCTGCAGCTGATATTCTTCACGTTTTAAATCTTCAACTGATATTTTGAATCAGTTTGAATCTTCACGTAATCTTCAGTAGATATATCAAATATGCATGTTTATCTGCTTCATAAATTCGAACTTGCTTCTAGAATATTCTTGAATCTTCTACTGAATCAGGACTTGATATTTTGAATCTGCTGCACATGATTTGGCTTTATCTGAAAATCTACTTCAACTAATTTTAAATTTGGTTTGCACAAAATATCGCTAACTACAAAACCTCAACAATCTACCCCTTTGGCACTTTCGGCAAAATGATATTACAACTCGAAAGCAACTAGTCACATAGCAGACTTTTAAGAAACAAATGGTAACAAAAGTATAGCCAAATGAAACTAAATAGCAAGTATTGAAAATAACAGTAACATTGACTGAAACTATGACTCTAACTAGCTACTCCCCTACTACCAACTCCCCCTGACAGCAAGGAACCACTGGTCGCTTTAGTTGGTTTTCACTCCCTTTTTTTGTCAACAAATTACCAAAGGTCAATGGGGAGGACTTCAGTCCGAGTAGATGCTGAGCTAGGTACTGTACAAGTGCTTGAACCAGTTGCTGTAGGGGCATAAGTATGAGCTCTAGTAGACAAATATGCCTTCACATCCATGAGCAACTCTAAAACTTCAAGAATGCGCTCATCTGTATCTTTTTTCTTGCGTTCGAGTTCCTTCCTCTGAGTAGTGAGAAATAGCAATTTAGCCTACAAGAACTGCACGAGTCGAGTACGTTCAAACTCATCAGGAACTTGGGATGGTGCAGTTGTGATGGCATCATCTACATTGTAGTCCTCCGAAACCACATGAAGCTCTCCTGTGTGTGCTGCACTGTGAGATTCCCCTTGCATCTCATCTCCACCAGCAATGTCGGGGATTTGATCTTCATCGTTGGCCTCCTCCTGGTTGTCTGTAACTGGTTTAGGTGCAGTGGAGGCAGAATCCTCTCACTGTATGTCGTCAAGATCATTGACGTGTGACCCCATAAAGAACTTCTTGCTGATGCGAATGTACTCTTTTTCCTTCAACAAAACCTCGCCTATTCTTCTGATGTTGCATTGCTCAGTGAGGATCCCATATATCAGAGAAGGGAATGAAAGTGCAGGTCGGATCGCATTTGGCTTTGCTTGATTGATTATCTAGTCGAACAGCAATTGGCCAAGATGAAATAGAGTTGCAGTACCTACCTTGTATAGCAGTTCTGCCATGGCCTTTCTGATATTAGTCTTGTGCGAGGTAGGTAGCCAATTTCGAATTGTGATCTTGTGAAGGATCGCATACTTTAGAGTCAGAATGGATGCTGGAAACTCACTGGCTCTTGGCCACTTCTTTTTCTTCTTCCCAGTGATCTCTGACATGATGACATTGTAGTCCAGAACAAATTCCTCAGTAGGATCTCTGTAGCTCATGAGGTATTCGTTGATGGCTGCTAGTAAGAAGTCAAAGAGGTGTCCTCTGACATAGGGTTTGAATGCCTGAGGATCGCCAGGGTCATTGATCCCTTTATGCAGATTGACATAAAACTCACGGACGACTTCCTCAACGTAGGGTCGAAGAGGATACATGATGCTAAACAGCCCTTGATACTTGAGCAGATCAATGATAGGACTGTTTGAAAAGTCTTCCTCATACATCGTTCGTTCAGGGAAGATCTGCTTCTTGATACAATCTTCCACAGAGTTTCGTGTGTGGGGGAACGAAACGTAACAGAATGTGGAATACTTGGAGCTGGTTCGGCCGGTGAGGATTCAACAGGCGATGGTTGATACGGCTTACCACGTCGTCGTGCCGTTGCTCTAGTGACACGAGCCTGAATAGGTTCTGATCCTTCTTCTACTTTCGCTTTTCCCTTCTTCTTCATCTGCAATAAGGCCTCGATCGTCTGTGCCTCAGATTTATCGATAGTTGGAACAGGAGTCGAATCTTCTGGCTGATTAACTTTTTCTAATGACCCCGAGGATAGGATGATTCGTCTGCGTTTGGTTCTTCGTTACGCAAAGAGAACAAAAGGTTTTAAGTCATCGGAAAGTAGACTTACGGATTCAGACGACAGACCGCCTAAGAAGTTATCTGCAGTGCTGGTGAAGACATCTTCAAAAAGGCTTAAGTTGTTTTGATAGGCAGATGATGCGAAACACCCTTTCTCCTTCCTTGTAGGCTCAGACAGGTTTAAATCGGCATTTGGGTTGAACGGAGGATGTTCGTCAGAGTAGGATTTAGACTCGTCTGAGGGAGCACTTGAACTGGACGCTCTGGGTCTCTTGATTGGCATGTAAGGAACTATTGCTTGTGTCGGTACCATGTTGATCGGAATGGCGTTTATAGGTACAAACCGCTGAGAGGCTACCATTATCTTGCGATTACTCCTGACCGGAGTTCTTGATGGCCCAACCACATTCTCGGCGCCAACTCATCTTCGTCCTCTTGTTATCTTAATGAACAAGAATCAAGAAACTCTAAAAAGTGGAGATGTTAAAAAGAAGATGATGAAGGTTGAAAGAACCATAGAGAGAGAGGGGGAGTTTTTTTTTGGTGAGGAAGATGATGGTGACTAAATCCCTATTGGTCAGGGCTTTAAATAAAGGTGCTGAGTCCTTTTTGTAATAATGACACTTCGGGTTCCCAAGAAAGGAAATTCAAAAGTTTTCCTCTTTGATGACATTCTCTCTCCTGAGTCTTTTCAGGTGCCGAATAATCTGCCTCTTCGCTGTAGTGCCACATGTTAGCCCCCTGAATTTAATTATTGTTATTATTATTATTTTTTTACAAACGGGGTTCCCTTACATGACGCACAAACCTAAAGCTACCCTTAGAGTTTTGAAACGAACTCCATCAAGCGCCTTAGTGAAGATGTCAGCAATCTGTTTTTCTGTGGCAACATACTCCAATTGAACTACTTTCTCTTCCACCAAATTCCTGATGAAGTGATGTCTGATGTCGATATGCTTCGTTCTGGAGTGCTAGACAGGATTCTTGGATATGTTGATTGCACTTTGACATCACAGTACAGATTCAAAACTTCCTGTGGAATGCCATAGTCTTACAGCATGTGTTTCATCCATAGGAGTTGTGTGCCACTCCCTGCTGCGATGTACTCTGCTTCGGCGGTAGATAGAGAGATTGAGTTTTGCTTTTTGCTGAACCAGGAAACCATGTTGTATCCTAAGTAAAAGCAACCTCCTAAAGTACTTTTTCTGTCATCTGCATTGCCTACCCAATCAGCATCAGTAAAGCCAACAAGATTGGGATTGGTGTCGAATGAGTTCCATAGTCCGTAGCTGTCCCATTCATGTATTTGATGATTCTTTTTACTGCTCCCAGATGAGACTCCTTTAGATTTACATGGTATCTTACACATACTCCCACGCTATAGCAAATATCAGGGCCTGCTCGCAGTTAGATATAGTAAGTTGTCTATCATGCTAATGTACAGACTCGAATCTACTGATGACCCATGTTCATCTTTATTCAACTTCTCATGTGTTCCTACAAGTGTCCTTTTGAACTTGGACTTCTCCAACCCAAACCTTTTCCCAAGCTTTCTGGCATATTTACTCTGTGAAATGAATATCTCATCACTTCGTTGCTTGACCTGTATACCCAAAAAGTAGGTTAATTCGCCGACCATACTCATCCCAAACTCCTTCTTCATTTGTTCGACGAATAGTTCCACCTCCCGCTGATACTTGTCTCCAAAGACTATATCATCGACGTAGATTTGGGCAATCATGATGTCCTTCTGATCTCTCTTGATAATGAGAGTCTTGTCAACTCACCCTCTAACATATCCATTCTCCAATAAAAATTGCGTCAGTCTTTCATACCGTGCCCTTGGTGCCTGCTTCAGCCCATATAAGGCTTTCTTCAGCTTGAATACATAGTCTGGATACTGTGAATCTTCAAAGCCTTTAGGTTGCGCGACATACACCCCTTCGTTGAGAAAACCATTGAGAAACGCACTCTTTACATCCATTTGGTATAGCTTGAACCCTAGGATGCAAGAGATTGCAAGTAGTAACCTGATTGACTCCAAGCGTGCAACTGGAGCAAAATTTTCATCGAAGTTTATCCCTTCAACCTGTGTGTAGTCCTGTGCTACCAGTCTGGCTTTATTCTTGGTGATATTCCCATTTTCATCAGTCTTGTTTTTGATGATCCACTTTGTGCCAATGATGTTCACGTCTTCAGGTTTCTCGACAAGATCCCAAACCTGATTTCGTTCAACTTGTGCTAGCTCCTCTTGCATGGCTGTGATCTAATAATCATCTTCTAGAGCCTCCTTGACATTTTTTGGTTCCATACACAACGTAAAGCAAGTACCCAACCATCTATCTATAATCAGTTATGGGCTTTGCTTTGGTCTTTATACCTTCAGTCAAGTTTTCGATTATCTGATTGGTGGGATAATTCTTCTGTATTCTCCTGGATGGTTGTCGTGATGGTTGATCAATCAAGGCTTCATCATCTGAGTTCTCTTCAGAAGCTTCGCTTATTCTATCATTGGTTCCAACTATATCTGGAACTTTGACTGATAGTCCAGCATCAAGGACATCTTCTAGTCTTCTTTCTGCACGGCTTCCATTAACTGAGTTTTAATAATCTATGATGACATTTATTAACTCCATTACCGTCTTGGTCTTCAAATTATAGACTCTGTAAGCTCGGCTGTTGATGGAGTATCCTCAGAAGATTGCTTCCTCACTCTTTCGATCAAGCTTTCTCCTTTGCTCCCTGTCATTCAGTACATAGTATTTGCTTCCGAACACATGGAAATATCGAAGGTTAGGATTTCTTCCATTCCACAGCTAATATGGCATTACCAAGGTGGTTGGTCTCACGTATACCCTGTTGATAATAGCATGCAGTACTCATGGCTTTAGTCCAGAACTTGTAAGGTAGCTCCTTTTCGTTCAGCATTACCCTGGCCATCTCTTATAGTGTTCTGTTCTTGCGTTCTACCACTTCATTCTGCTAAGGCGTCTTGAGTGCAAAGAATTCGTGCGCTATTTCATGCTTGTTACAGTAATTCGCAAACACACTGTTTTCAAATTCTCAGCCATGATCACTCCGAATTCTGATAATTTTCCCTGTGTTGCAGTCCTTCTCTCGCCTGAGTCTGACGCACAGATTTCAAAAGACTTCAAAGGTGTCCGACTTCTCTCTGATAAAGTCTACCCAGGTATATCACAAGTAGTCATCCACGCAGACAAAAACGTATCTTTGTAATGACCTGCATTTAAAAGTACTGTACTAGTTAGTTAATTTGTATTTTTACCTCAGTTGTGACCAATTTATAGAATTAACCATTTTCATCAAATCTAGTTAATTTGGAACTATGAGAGAGATTACGAAATTAGCATAGTTATTTTGCATTTTTGAAATTTTAGACGTGTTAGGAATTTATGTTTGATTCGAAAATGATATTTAAATTCCTAAGTTTATGTGTTCAAATAATGTGTGTAATTTTAAAATTTCTCGAAAATTTTTTCCGTTTGTTAATTTTTTGCCATTTCGGCCCAGTTGATCTCAAGCCCATTAGGGCTTTTTCTTTTCTCCCTTTCTCCTCCCATAGCCGACCAAACCCACCCCCTCTCCCCCCCCCCTCCCCCCCCCATTCCTCACAAAAATTTCTTTTCTTCTTCTTCCCTTTTTCCTCCTCTCTCTCCCTGTCGTTCTCTTCGCCCAGCTGCCAACCACAGCCCTGCCAGTGCTGCCTCTCGCGCAGCCCCGTGCGCTGCGACCAGCCTCCGCCAGCGCGAAGCCAGGGCCCCCACATGCCTCTCCCTCCTTCTCGTGCGTCCAGTCGACCCGGACACCTCCTCGTGCCCCTCTGCCGAGCTCTCCTAGCCTCTGCATGCTCTACCGGTACCGACCCAGCCATGCCTGACCTCGCCGAGTGCGAGAGCGCCCAGCCCGAGCCTCAACAGACTCGCGCGCGCAGCCCAGCCAGATCGTTCGCCGATGCCGCGCCGTTCGAGCCTCCACACACCTCAACGTGAGCTCCGCCCGACGCCGGCTGGCCCTTCTCGCGTAGCAGCGCAACCCCGCCGACCCTTGTCGTGCAGCGGTCCCCTCCGGGTAGCAGCCGTGCCCTTTCTCGCGTTGAACTTTTTCGTCTTTCGTCGTCGAAGCAAACCTCTTTCTCGCCCCGCCATTGTTTAGTAGTCGCGTTACCAAGCCGACACCGAGGTAAGCTTCGTGTCCGCCGCATTATGGTTGAATGTTCAACTTAGATCTTTAATTTCAGCGGGTTAATTCTTGTTTCCATTGTCGTTTAGAGTCCGCCGCCGGATTATTTCGATAGCCGCAGTGTGTTTCCTTGAGCCGCAATTGCTCGAGTTTGGTGAGCCTCGTTTCCTTTTTGTGGTTGTTGAAAGATACTCGAATTTCGTTGATTAAGATTTAACAAAGTTTTATCTTATTTGCCGCTTGTTTTCGTAAAGCATCGTATTGAAATTTATGTTCTGTTGTTGTGGGTGATTAAAAATTAGTGAGTTAAAGAATTGTATCATTATGGGCTTGAACTTGTTTAACGCCTAGAGGTCATTTTTTTAATTCGATTTACCTTGAGCTTTTTGACACCTTAAAGTGTGCTAAGTTAGTAACGAACACGTTTAGAGTTCATTTTAGTACGGCAAACTTTACACGATTAAGTTTTTATTTTTCACACTAAATTTGTGATCGTTGAATCTTTAGATTTATCTGTGCTTAGGCGAACGAGAACTTAATTTTTCTCTTTTAGATATGGTTTAGGGAATAAAAAATTTGCCAAGTGATGTTGTTTTTAAAGTTTGATTTGGAGATTTAGCGGACTCACGAAGATTTAGTTTGTCAAAATTAAAGGTATTGTATGAACCTTTTGAAAAGAAAATTATGCACACTATTGATTATTCAAACCATGTGAAATTGTATTTTGGAAAATATGCCATTCAAATGTAAATGAGTTATAAATTTGGGTCATAATTCCGAGTATTTCTCATCGTGTTGTATTCAAATTTGAAATTTGATTCGATCATTTTATTATGCCAAAATTGTGCAGGATCACCACCGAAGTACTTAAGGACGCACGACCCCTCACCATCGTATACTAAAGGTATAACCAAGCGGCCAAAATTGAGTTCTTGTTGTAAAATGATACGACGTTGGAGTTATGACTTGAGTTATGATATTGTTGGAATCCTTGAGAAAAATGCTATGTGATAAGCCCTTGAGGCTCGAGAATTATGGTTATTATGAAATTTTGGAAATGTCTTGATATTGCGTTAAATGACTCTAGTTGTTGTTATGATGAATTGTGACCGAAATTAGTTCGGTGCTGGGTTGATATTAGGTAAAGGCTTCGGCCGGGATATTAAAAAAATTGGGAAAACTCTAACGGATTTTCGGCTCGAAGCCTAGGCACTTTTTATGATTTAATCATTGTACGTGTAAGGCTAAGAACCCATTTCTCACCTAAACTAATCTAATGACAACACTTAGGATGGAAACAACCTTAGAGGGGCTTTCCCAACGAATTATTAACCGTCCCACTAACTAGAGTTGCATTCTTTGAGTCCTTCAACCTCAAGATCTTCCTCTCCTATAATTAGTGGCAAACCTTGGCATTAATCATTAAATGCTCGTGTTGAACATAAACATCTCACGCAAAGCACGAGAAGGGACGCCCCTAGGAAAAAGGATTTCGAGGACCGAAGCAAGGAGCTTAGGACCTCAAGTAAGTGGATCTCCTTTGTAACACGAGTAGACTGTACCTTGTTTGATTGATTTTCTTTGTTATGATCTCATGAATGTTTAGTTATGATGACTAGTTTCCTAGGTACGTGAGTATGGGCTCACGTGCTTATGCCTTGTTTGTTAACTCGCAATTATGGGGTTACGGGTCTAGCTTCTTATGTGTAATTGTGTCTATATGGTACGCGTGTTTCATGTCTGTGGGTATGGGACCACAAACATAAAATTATTTTTGTCGTGGATGAGATTTTGGATGCAGGTCGAAAGAAACGCATGTTAAGTTAAGAGATTTGGGAACACCGTATGTTTCCAATAGGGCCTACATAGGAGGCCGCGATCGTGATCGGTTTTGAAATTGCCCGACGGGGCCATTGTCTGTGTGAGGTTTCGGAACGACCCGACGGGGTCTCAAGAGGGTTAGCGGACGACTATCCTCTCCATATACTATGTGCTAATCTCAATTAGGCCGATTGGGCCGTGATCACGATCGGTTCCAAAATTGCCCGACGGAGCCAATGTTTGTGTGAGGTTTCGGAACAACCCAACGGGGTCTAAAGGAGGTCGGCAGCCAACCATCCTTTATGATCCGAGGGGCCCAACTAGAGGTAATAACGATCCTTTAAATTCGAAAGTCGTGTGCACACGCAACTCGATTAAGCATATTGGTTTTAAAAGGTCTCGTGAAGAATCTAACAGTGGATGGTTTTGAGGTTAGAGTCATTATCGAGCAGTCGGAGGCTCGATTTAGAGGAGTATAGACTTATTTTAACTCAGTTATAAATTCTATATGTATATATTTAAATAAGTCTTGATGTAAAGTATTGTACTTCCTTAATCCACTTATTGGGTTATTAGCTCACAAGTATGCTCGTGTTGCAGGTAAGTTGAAGGGGAAGCTGGAAAGATAGGCGGCAAAGAAGGATAGCGGTGAGTGTATATGGGACCGACCTTGGGAGCGTCGGGTATACCGCTGGCTAGCCGTTGGAAACTATTTTGAGGGTTGGTTTTTTGCTTTGAAAAAAAAGAACTCACGTGTAAACTCTTTTGATGGTCATGTGGTCACGGTTACAACCTGTGTTAGGCTTTTAAATGTATTTTTCTATATTTATGTAAAAGTTCAAATTCTACCATATTTTTGGGACTTCAAAATTTCAAATTTACCTATGCCTTATACGGATTTACATTACCTTATATGTGTAAGTATTGGGTCGTTACAAAGTTGGTATCAGAGCTACAGTTTAGCCGATTCTGCAGACAATCCCGTAGTGTGATTCCCTCATTGTTGCCACTGTGAGTGCATTTCCTTAAACTTCACGAGCTATACCTTGTTGATATGGGTTTAAATACTTGCAGGTTTTACTCTAAGATGGCAGGACGAAGAGAGAGAGGAGTCACAGAACTCCAATCAACCCACGAGAGAGCGCAGTCGCTCAGGCGGTAGGCCTTCGATCCCGCCATCCTCCCCAGCCGTGGTGTTCCGTTAGCGCGACCCGCCTATTCGTGGCTGATATTATCAATCTACTGCGTGGAGAGGGATTTCCAGATCTAACACGGGATGCCTCTATGACGGTTCACAATTAGGTCAACATGCTTGGGATTATGATGGAGGAACAGGGAGTTCTACGCCGACATTGGATATCTATTGTGGTTCGGTTCTTGAGGGATGAGCCACTCAGTTGGTGGAGGACTATCATTAGGAGGCTAGGAGGAGCTGGGGGCTACAACTGGCAGTCGTTTTGTCAGGCGCTACAGCAGTCGTTCGACACTCTAAGTCGCCGCTGAGCGTGGAATGATGTGGTGAGGACGTGGGGCTAGGAGCAGAGGGAGCGTGTGTCAAAGTACCATAGGCGTTCCTTGCATCAGATAGTGGGGGCTAGTCCTACGGCCTTGTCGCAGTCCCGACTGCACGAGATTTACTATCGAGGCTTGATGGCCCCTTTTCGTCCTTATGATTCGCCTGCCACTTATGAGAGCCTGACTTCCATTAGAGATGCAGCGATGCGCCTGGAGCGTCAGTACATGGACGAGATGGGTGCATACGTGGATGACTTTTGAGCCGGAAGCGATACGCCATCGATGGAGGAAACTTCAGAGGAGAAGGAGGCCCCAGTGAGGATGATAGTTAGATCGTATTGGTGTAGACACTAACCACAACTTAGTAGCCCTAGGGTAGTCGTATAAGTATTAGTTTAAATTAGCTTAGCTTTGTACCTAAATGAAGCAGAATTGGCCTATGTAGCAACAATAAGTTAGCATTCTAATCTTGGCTAATTGTGGTAGAGACTAAATTTGACTAATTGTGTGTTGTGTCATCCCTTATGAAGGATTTTTATGGCTGTGGTGATGTTCATATTGCTCCTTTTGTAATGCAACTACGCATGGTGAATTAGTAATTGTTAATGCTATGTGATGTTAACTTGTCTCATCCTTGATTTTATGATGATTGTTTTGTATCTTGCATTCTTTTGTTTAGTTTATGTAATGATTTTAACCTTAGTGTGTTGACTCAAGTTACTTGCCTTTTTCTTCATCTTTGACTATGACGAGATCAAATTTGTTGAGGGCGGTGGCCGATCTTCGTGAGGCCATGGAACGTCGAGCCGAAATTCAGCGACAGCAAACGGAGGTGCTAAGTCGCTTGATGGAGAGCATGGGACGCAGGGCTTTACCTCTCCCTCCCCCGCCTCCGATAGATGCCCAAGGGCAAGTTGAGGGTGACGAACTGCCCGAGTACCCAGATCCGGTTCCGGAAGCTGATGCATTCCACCCGAGGGCAGCGGCGATTCATGCGGAAGGCCCGCCAGTGCAAGGCAAGACAGAGGTGTACCCTAACCCCGCAATGAACGCCCCTCACTCCGCGGGGCATCCTATTCTGGGCATACCACAATATCCCCCAATGGTGCATGCTCATGCTCCAGCGATTCGACCTCGAGCGCCTGGTTTAGCACCACTCTTTTATGCCCAAGGAGTACCGGTGCCACATATGACCTTGCAGGCAGTCTACGAGAGATTTCGTAGGGCCCAACCTCCATCATTAGATAGTGCTCGGGATCCTATCGCTGCTGAAGAATGGATAAGTTGCGTAGAACTTATCTTTGACATGATGCAAATCTCAGACCATGAGAAGGTTTCGTACGCCGTCTTTATGCTAAATAAAGACGCGCGGTATTGGTGGAGTGTGGTGAAGCAAACTCAGGATGTCAATACCATGATTTGGGCCGAGTTTCAGCGAGTCTTTCATGAGAAATACTTCAATGAGGCCGTTCAAAATGGCAAGATCAACGAGTTCATCAATCTGCGTCAAGGAAAGCTGAGTGTCGCAGACTATGTCTTAAGTTTGATCAGTTGGCCAGATTTGCACCAGACATTGTAGCTTCTGATGCGAGCCGTAAAAATAAGTTCATGAGGGGCTTGAACTCCGACATAGCCCGTTTTGTTGATACGGGCAAATAGGGACCCACTAGCTACGCAGATGCTGTCCAATGCGCCCTGCATTCAGAATCTTGGAAGACTAAGCATGAAAGACTCAGAATAGGTCGTATTTCAGCCGCTTGCATTATGGTAACGACCCCCTACGATGCCCTAACGATGGACATCAATCGGGCCGTAACCAGCGTTCCGATCAGTCTGGTAGGAACAAATCTGGGGGTAAGCGCAAGTCAGAATTCAATCCCCCACATCGGGCCAATCAGACGAAGAAGCGCGACACTGAGACATCCTCTTGTGCCAAGTGCGGCAAATACCACTCCAGAGAGTGCCGGACCAGGGGTCGGACGTGCTACAACTATGGCCAGCTTGGCCACTTTGCAAGGAAGTGCAGAGAACCAATTGCCCAAGCTCGAGGTCAACGAGACCAGGGTGAGAATCAAATGTGACCGAACGCTCGGGTTTTTGCTATTACTGAAAGAGAAGCGGCTGCAAGACCTTCAACTGTTGTCACAAGTCAGATCTCTATAGCTAACACTATCGCTTATGTCCTTATAGACTCGGGGCCATCTCAATCTTTCATTGCGGGTGGTTTTGTAAAGAAGCTAGATAGAAAACCCGACGATTTGGCCCAACCTTTTGTGACGGCTATCCCGTCGGGAAAGGCCATGCAGTCTAGGTTTTAGTTCCGGGATGTTCCCATCTTTTTAAGTGGTCGCGAGTTAATAGTGGATCTTGTAGTCCTTGAGATGCGAGACTTTGATATCATTTTAGGCATGGATTGGTTATCCAAGTACCATGCTACTATCGAGTATAGGAGGAAGAGCGTACTTTTTCGACCCCCAGGAGCAGGAAGTTTCGAGTTTAAAGGGTCACCTAAGGGGTTGACCATACCTTTAATCTCTGCTCTTCAAGCACGGAAGATGCTTGACGGTGGCTGTCAGGGCTTCTTCGCCAACATCGTAGATTTGCCCCAAGAAGACACGCATCAAGCTTCGGATATTCCGGTTGTGAAGAGTTTCCTTCACGTCTTACCAAAGACCTTCCAGGGTTACCTCTTGATCGTGAGATTGAGTTCGTTATCGAACTACTACCCGGTACCGCCCCTGTGTCCAAGTTCCCATATTGAATGGCCTCGGCAAAATTAAAAGAGTTGAAAATTCAGCTGCAAGAATTGCTAGACAATGGTTTCATAAGACCTAGTCATTCATCGTGGGGGGCACCGATGCTTTTTGTCAGGAAGAAGGATGGATCTATGCGTTTATGCATAGATTATTGGGAATTGAACAAGTTAACTATAAAGAACAAATATCCCCTTCCGAGGATCGAGGACTTGTTCGACCAACTGCAAGGGTCGTCAGTGTTCTCGAAGATTGATTTATGATCAGGATATCACCAGCTTAAGATACGTGAGGAAGACATACCCAAAACCGATTTTCGCACTCCTTATGGACATAATGAATTCTTGGTGATGTCTTTTGGACTCACTAATGCTCCGGCAGCGTTCATGGATTTGATGAATCGTGTCTTCGAAGACTATCTCGACAAGTTCGTCATAGTCTTCATCGACGATATTCTCGTCTATTCGAAGACAAAAGAGGAACACAATGATCATTTAAGAGCTGTTTTGCAGAGGCTAAGTGAGAAAAAGCTTTACGCAAAGTTCAAGAAGTGCCAGTTTTAGCTGGAGAAAGTCTCATTTTTGGGACACATGGTCTCTAAAGAGGGGATTTTAGTGGATCCATCTAAGATTGAACCTATAAGTTCATGGAAACAGCCCACGACTGTTATAGAAGTACATAGTTTCTTGGGCCTAGCCGGGTATTATAGGCGTTTTATTGAGGGATTTTCTAAGCTCGCCCTACCTTTGACTCGCCTAACAAGGAAGAATACCAAATTTTCTTGGACTCCGGCATGCGATGAGAGCTTTCAAGAGCTCAAGAGGCGTCTCTCATCAGCCCCAGTCATGACGATTCCCGCGGGAACCACTGGGTTTGCGCTTTATTGCGATGCCTCGAAACTGGGATTAGGTGCGGTGCTGATGCAACATGGGATGGTGATAGCTTACGCTTCGAGACAACTCAAAGATTACGAGACCCGCTACCCAACCCACGACTTGGAATTAGCGGCGGTTGTGTTTGCACTGAAGATATAGAGGCATTACCTTTATGGGAGTCACTACGACATCTTTACAGACCACAAGAGTCTAAAGTACAACTTCACCCAAAGAGACCTTAATGTGCGCCAAGGAAGATGGTTAGAGCTCATCAAGGATTATGACTGTGATATTCATTATCACCCTGGGAAAGCTAACAATGTAGCGGACGCCCTAAGCCGAAAAAGCACAGGTACACTGATGTCACTGCAAGCGATACACTCAGAGTTAGCCAAAGAGATTAAAGATATGGGCTTAGAGATCATAGTAGGCAGCCTTTCAACTCTCATCGTCCAACCCATTTTTTACGACTTGATTAAGGAGGGACAACGTTCCGATCCGCACTTAGAAGAAATTCTACATGAAATCGTCAAGGAACGGAGGGAAGACTTCCAGATAGCGGATGACGGCGCTCTCCACTTGAATGGAAGACTGTGCGTGCCAGACAATGGAGACGTAAGATACCAAATCCTTAAAGAAGCCCACACAGCTCCTTATGCGCTGCATCCCGGTGCCACCAAGATGTATCACGACCACCAAGATGTATCACGACCTAAAGGAGCACTACTGGTGGGCAGGTCTAAAGAGAGACGTGATAGAGTTCGTGGGGAGGTGTCTCACCTGTCAATAGGTGAAGGCTGAACACCAGAAGCCCGCCGGGTTGCTCTAACCCCTCGATATCCCAAATAGAAGTGGGAACACGTGTCTATGGACTTTGTGAGCGGTCTATCTAAGACTAGTAAGGGGCACGACTCTATCTGGGTAATTGTAAAAGATAGACTCACAAAGTCAGCACATTTTCTTCCAGTGCCGAAGACGTACTTTATGGATAGGTTGGCAGAGATTTACATTCAAGAGGTGGTTAGGCTTCACGGAGTGCCGGTTTCTCTAGTCTCTGATAGAGATACCAGATTCACTTCTGCATTTTAAAAAAGCTTGCATCGAGCCATGGGAACCCAGCTGAAGTTCAGTATAGCATTCCATCCACAGACCGACAGTCAGACAAAGCGTACCAACCAAATGCTCGAAGACATGCTTCGTGCCTGTATCTTGGACTTCTAAGGTTCGTGGAGCACGTACTTGCCTTTAATCGAGTTCGCTTACAACAACAATTATCAAGCGACGATCGAAATGGCTCCGTACGAGGCTCTCTATGGTCACAAGTGTCGTTCTCCACTCCATTGGTACGAAGTTGGGAGAGGAAGTTTCTAGGTCCTGAACTTGTCGATCTTACCTCTTCAGCTATTGGGAAGATTCGGAGTCGCATGAAAACCACTCAGAGTAGGCAAAAGAGTTATGCGGACATCCGACGCCCACCGTTGGAGTTTGAGGTTGGCGATCATGTGTTCTTAAAGATAGCACCAATGAAATGTGTCATGCGATTTGGAAAAAGGGGCAAGCTTAGCCCTCGGTATATAGGACCTTTCAAAATCCTGGATAGGTTAGGTGAAGTTGCATATCGTTTGGCCCTACCGCCTAGCTTGGCCTCGGTCCCCAACGTATTCCAGATCTATATGCTAAGACAGTATGTGCCCGATCCCAGCCACATTCTACGTGATGAGGTCCTAGATATCGATTCGGAAGCCACTTACGAGGAGAAGCCATTGCGGATCCTAGATCACAAGGACAAGGAACTGAGGAACAGGACCATTCCGATGGTCAAGGTTCAATGGGAAAACCATGCCGATGAAGAGGCAACTTGGGAACTCGAGAGTGCCATGAGAGAGAAATACCCTTACTTGTTCTAAGTTTCGAGGACGGAACTTTTGTAAGGGGGTAGGATTGTAATGAACTGAATTTAAAAGTACTGTGCTAGTTAATTAATTTGTATTTTTGCCTCAGTTGTGACCAATTTGTAAAATTGGACAGTTTCGTCAAATATGGTCAATTTGGAACTATAAGAGAAATTACGAAATTAGCATGGTTATTTTGCATTTTCAAAATTTTAGACATGTTAAGAATTTATGTTTGATTCGAAAATGATATTTAGATTCCTAAGTTTATGTGTTCAAATAATGTGTGCAATTTTAAATTTCTCGGAAAAATTTAATGTAATTTCGTTTGTTAATTTTTGGCCATTTTTGTGACGCCCCTAATTGGGAGTCAGTAGAATTAATGAAATAATAAATAAAGTCTTGTAAATAAATAAAAAGTAAAAATAACGACTTGAAATTTACCCACGGGATTTAACATAAAACTAAAAATTGTTAGAAAATCCACAGTTTAATACATCACCACAAGAAAATAATGTTAAAAATCCTCATCGGTCACAAACGCTCAAATTAATTAATTATACAGTGATCTAGTCTTTAAAGTCTGAACCGAAAACTCGAAAGAGAACCTACACTTGAAAAACGAGCAAACGGAGAAAATGCCTTCCGAATCTCGAAGAAGAAACTTCTACACCTCGTCAGATACGTCGCACTGCACACTTCTTGGAAGGGGGGAAAAGAAAGGGTGAGCTCAACGAGCCCAGTAGGAAATCCTATTACCAAATCTCTTTTAGTCAAACCTTTAATTAGTTCGGTTATTTATTTCGTTAGTTTTTTAACCAGTTTTATTACTTTTGAACCGGATATAATTACTGCAAAATTATTCATCAACTCTCACGTGTACAATCCATCGCTCTCAACTGTCAACAGAAAGTCCAAAACTAGAGAACGGTCAGTAGCACGTAACAACTACCGAGAACAAACCTAAATTCTCAAGGAAATGCCATAGGACCGACTACATGTAGACCAAACGTCCCTATCCATAACCCGGTCTGGCGTGGATGTCGAGACGACCGGTACGATGCGGCTTTCAAATCGTTCCCCTACACTATTCCAATACCTCGAGTACTGTGGTCATCCCGAAGCATACTACACAGCAACCAGCCACTCGTCAGCGGCGATCATGATAAGACTCAACAGGTCACATCGCGTGTCGGGGACCCGCGTCCAAATCAATAAAGTCATAATGCATATAATAAATGGGTCTGGGATATCACACTCACGACCTCACAATCACAATCACAGTTGATCATAATCAGATAATCATTTACTACACTTTTCATTAACCGTCTGTAATCGATTAGTCCAATTAGGTATATTTTATTTATTCCAGCCCTAATCCCTAATACCAGTCAATTATATTTAAACTGCCCTAAATGTCAGTTGCTTACACTCATAAAACCTATAAGATAAAAGGATAAGATTTGATAACAGAACCCCTACCTCGATATATGTGCAGGAGCGGTCAAATAATTGACTTTACACCGGAGCCGAACCTCGGGAAACAGAGGTCACCGCTGTGTTTGTATCGTCGAACTAAGTTCGATGACTGTCCTCACTCAACAATCAGAGACTAGGCCTATCGGGCGACCCGATAAATTCGCACGGTGAAATCAGCACGCAAATCGAGGCAACTCCTGGAGTAAAATCTGCACAAACGGAGACCACCGTTGCGATCAGTGCGACGAATCGAGTCAAACGGCAGTATCGGTTCCCAAAACGGTGGTCCAGAGGTACGGGTCAATCGGACGTGTTTCGGACCTGCGAAAAGCTTACCCAACCTATTTCGACCCTTTCGAATCCAATGGTGAGGTCAATTTCATCAAACAACAACTACAACATGTCCAATTTCAACAATAAATTCTAAACTTCAAAATGAAATTAAACACTCACCGAGTGTCGGATCAGAGAAATTCTTAAGGGTTTTTGCTGCCCACTATGCCCTCTACAAAACTGCTTAAAAAATTTCAAAATTAGAGGCCGGCGGCGACGGGCGACGACGGCGAGGCGGAGGGCGGCGGCGGTGGGCGATTTCCAGCAAATCCCGACAGTTTTCAGTGGCAAACTACTACTCAAAATGTTCCTCTCTTCGATAGCTTTCCAACGGTGCCAAGTATGCGTAAATCGGACACCGATGAAAAAGTTATAGGCGTTTGAAATTTGGAGAATTTTCAAAATAAAAGAGGAGAGAGAGAGAGAGAGAGTAACGGGGAGGGGAAGGAGAAAAGAAAAGGAAAAAGAAAAAGAAAAAGAAAAAGAAAAAAAGAAAAGAAAAAGGGAAAAAAATGAAGTTTTTTAAATTTTGATCCAAAATAAATCAAATTATACAAATACCCACAAAAATTATTTTATTTGCACTAAAAATCCTTGTAATAATTTAATAATTTTAAGGGCTTTACAATCGTCTCCCTATTAAGAAATTTCGTCTCCGAAATTTGATTACAACAAGATTTAGAATAAGAAGGGGTATTTCTAATGCGATTCTCGTAGCGAGAACCGGTGTTTGACGATCGTTTCTTGTCGGATGAACACAAATTGATAGAAGCCCCGTCTTCCAACTCGGCTAGGATAGATTGCTGCGATGCCACAACGGAGATGATGGATCCGTTGATAAATCTATGGGTCGAAGAACGCCACAAACGGTTGCGATTTAGCCGCTTGATAAGTTCAATACGAATCGTCAAGCAATTGGACTTGATCGATTCAAAGATCCGAGACAAACTCAGAGAAAATACTCACACAAAGGTGTTTGGATGAAAACAACGTAATCTGACTTTATTATTCATCAAGGGACCTTTATATAGGCGTTAGAAGTTTACAAACCCTAATCACCAACTAATTAAATTGTAAATTCGGAAATAGCCTAAAACAATTCAGAAATTACCAAAAATAACCTAATAAAACGCGTATAAATTAAGTTAACGATTTCTGCAATTCGGCGCGATCGATCGGCTAGAGCAGGGCGATCGATCGGCTGGGCTGGCGATCGATCGGCTGGAGTGAGCGATCGATCGGCCATGTGTTGGCTCCATTCCACACATTCGCGCACGATCGTTCGGCCAGGATGGGCGATCGATCGGCGCAGCCTCTGTCCAAGAATTGTAAATCCTCGCGATCGATCGGCTGGGGATGGCGACCGATCGGCATAGCCTCGGGTTTTCTTCTTCTAGTCTTCACCAAAACAAGCCTAAAAATCCTAAAAATGTTCCAAAATGACTCTAACACTTATTTAAATAATACTAAAAGAAAATTACATAAAAAGTATTGAAAATTCGTCGACGAGCACTTAGTGACCCGTCTGGCTTATTTTGTGGCCTTCAGTTGCTTGAATAACGTGCACGCACGTTGTCTTTGACTCTCTTGAATGTTCTTGTTCCTTGAAGAAACTCGCCATGAACAAGTTGAGTTGTTCCTTGAATCTCTTCGTGCGAGCTCTCGTCATCGGACCTTCAGGTGCCTCGATAATATCTCTCGGTTGGCTAGGCACGATCGCATCATTCTCCCCCTTAAAAAATTTCGTCTCCGAAATATGAATACAACAAGATTCAGAATAAGAAGGGGTATTTCTCTCTTATCTCAGACTCGAACTCCAAAGTCGCCTCTTCAACTCCGTGGTACTGCCACAACGCCTTCACAAGAGAAATTTCTCGGCGGCGCAAAACCTTGACTTCTTTGTCCAAGATCATGATCGGTTGTTCCTCGTATGTCAAGTCTTCCCGGAGAGGTATCTCCGTCCACATGATGACTTGTGACGGGCCAGGCTCGTACTTCCTTAACATTGACACGTGGAACACGTTATGAATGTTCGATTGGTAAGGAGGTAGGTCGAGACGATACGCAAGTGGTCCACCTCGCTCTATTATCTCGAATGGACTCGTAAACTGAGGAGCTAATTTCCCTTTGATTCCAAAACGAGTGATGCCACGCATAGGACTAACCTTTAGGAAGACAAAGTCTCTAACCATGAATTCCAATGGTCTCCTTTGTCTATCAGCATAGCTCTTCTGCCGACTTTGGGCCGTCTTGAGCCGTTCACGGATTAGTTGGACAGCCTCAGTGGTGTCCCTGATGTAATCAGGCCCAAGAGTAATGTGATCTTCATGCACGGCCTAACAAAAAGATGATCGACAAGGTCGATCATACAACGCCTCATTTGGTGCCATACCGATGCTGGCTTAGTAACTATTATTGTAGGCAAACTCTGCGAAAGGTAACTGCTCCTCCCACTTTCCACTATAGTCAAGTACACAAGCCCTAAGCATATCCTCTAGGATCTGAATAGTCCGCTCAGATTGTCCATCAGTCTGAGGGTGGAATGCTGTACTCAAGTGAAGCTCCGTTCTCAAGGCCTGCTGTAATCATTTCCAAAACTTAGAGGTAAAGCAGGCATCTCCATCAGATACAATGGAAACAGGAATTCCATGAAGCTTAACGATCCGATCAATATACCACTTGTAGAGTTTAGGCACCTTATAATTGGTCTGTATAGCTATGAAGTGAACCGTCTTGGTAAGTCGATCTACGATCACCTAAATTGCGTCATGTCCTTCTTGAGAGCGGGGTAACCCAGTGACAAAGTCCATGGTTACACAATCCCACTTCCATTCCAAAATTTCCAAAGGTCGAAGCTCTCCAGCGGGCTTCCGATGCTCAGCCTTGACCATCTGACACGTCGAATATTTCTTCACAAACATAGCGACATCGGACTTCATCCTAGACCAGTAATATTATCGCTTCAGATCGTGATACATCTTCGTACTACCAGGGCGTATGGAAAACCTAGATCGATGAGCCTCGTGTAGGATAGCTCCTCTCAACACAATATCTGCAGCTACTATAAGCCGTCCCTTAAAGAGAAGGAATCCATCGGCGCTCAATTGCCATCCATCCAGTTGTTCACCCTGTTGAAGCTGATTCCAGATTTGCTGCAACTCCTCATCTTGCCACTGACTCTGTTTCACTTGCAGTACTGTCGATGGAACCGCTATCACATTGTAGGCACAAGCTCTGTATTGATCTTCATAGTACTCCATATTGTAATCTCCAATAGCAATAGAATTCTTCCAAGAGTTGAGTGTAAGACACGCCATTAATCCATGGCTTTTCCTGCTCAGAGCATCTGCCATTACATTGGCCTTGCCCGGATGATACTGAAGGGTAAAATCGTAATCCATCATGTACTCGGCCCATCTCGCTGTCTCAGATTCAAATCCCTCTGAGTAAACAGGTACTTGAGGCTTTGATGGCCTGTGAATACCTCGAACCTTGCACCATGCGGGTAGCAATGCCAGATCTTTAAAGCAAAGATCACAGCTGCTAATTCAAGATCATGAGTCGGGTAGTTCTACTCATGAGGCTTCAATTGCCGGGAGGCATTTGCTATCACCTTCCTTTCCTGCATCAGCACACAATGTAATTCACTTCGAGAGGCATCCATGTACACAGTATACATCACCTCGGGATTTGGTACCACTAGAACTGGTGCAGCAATCCTTGAGAAGTTCTCCATGAATTACCGATAGTAACCGGCTAACCCGAGGAAACTTCTGATCTCCGTCACATTCCGAGGTCGATCCCAATTCAACACCACTTCCACCTTAGAGGGATCTACAGCTATTCCTCCTTGCGAGACAATGTGACCTAAGAACTTGACTTCCGTCATCCAGAATTCACATTTGTCATGTTTCGCATAGAGGCTATGGTCTCGCAAGATTTGAAGAGCTACTCTCAGGTGTTCGGCATGCTCTTTCTGGGTTCTCGAGTATATGAGAATATCGTCGATGAAAACGACGACAAACCGATCTAAGTGAGACAGAAAGACCCGGTTCATTAAATCCATAAAGGCTGCCAGAGCATTTGTCACACCAAAAGGCATGACCAGAAATTCGAAATGTCCATATCGTGTTCAAAACGCAGTCTTCGAGATGTTAGTCTCTCGTATCCTTGACTGATGGTACCCGGACCGTAGATCGATCTTCGACAAGTAGTAACATCTACCGAGTTGATCGAAAAGGTCCTCAATTCGAGGTAACTGGTACTTATTCTTTATGGTGACCTTGTTTAGCTGGCGATAATCCACGCAAAGTCGTAAGGTCCCATTATGCTTCTTGACAAAAAGAACGGGTGCTCCCCACGGTGAAGTGCTCGGCCTGATAAACCCTTGGTCCAGAAGATCATCGAGCTGAGTCCTTAACTATGCAAGCTCAGCCGATGCCATTCGGTATGGTGTTATTGATACGGGAGACGTTCCAGGAATGAGGTTAATGCAGAACTCGATTTCTCGTTCCAGAGGAAGTTCGAGAAGTTCTGGGGGAAACACATCCAAGAATTCACTAACCACTGGAATAAACGAGTCTGAACTTTCACCTCCAATTTCTCCATCAAGAGCAAAAAAACATTCTCATCCCTTCCAAATTACGGCATCCGCCCAAAAGAGATTTGAGCACCAGGGGAAACACGAACCTTCCGTGTTTTGCTTGAAACTCCACAACTTGGCCACGCTTCTTCTGAAGAGTAACTCGCTTTCGATAACAATCCATCGTGGCTTGATACTTGGCAAAATCACATCAAATTCGGACATCGGCAAGACAAACAAATCAGCAGAGAATCAATGTTCTCCATTGAAAAGCTGACATATCTTACAAATCAAAATCACCTCTGACAATCCACCCATCGGGGTTGACAATACCAAAGGACGATCACAATTCTCCATATCCAACTGTAATGCTTGTACTAAGAATATCGAAACAAAAGAATGAGTGGCTCCTGTGTCAAATAACACGTGAGCCCAAGACTGAGAAATGAGGAGCATGCCATCAACGACGTTCCTGCCTGTGTCTTCTTGAACCGTGACTACATAAGCTTGTCCTCTACCTCTGCCCTGTCCTTGCCGTCCACGACCCCTTCGATGCTGACTACCACTGGATCCTGTACTCCTCTGAGGCTGGAAGCTGCCTCGGCTGCTAGTTACTGGAGTAGCAATATGGACAGTCTGAGTTGACTGAAATCCAGAGAGGCCTCGGCTGTTGATAATAAAAGTTCTGTTGAGGACCTCGAGGCTGTGAGGCTGAAGCATAAGAGGGTGCAGAGCTCTGTTGTAACATAGGCCCATTCTGATTGAATCCTCTGGCCGACTGTTGTTGTTGTCCCTGTAGCTGAGGACAGTTGCGTCTGAAGTGTCTGACTTGTCCGCAATTGTGGTAAGCACCATAAGGAGAGGAAGGTCCTCCTCAAGACGACCCTGAACTGCTGCTGGGTCAGGATTCCTATCGAAGGAAGGTGGATCATGTTCCTTAAAGTCCTTAATTAAAATCCTTAAGCAACTTGCAACGATCTGACTGTCGACTCGAGCCACTAGCTGCTTGTTGAAGACTCTGTAGAAAAGCAGTCATCTGTTCCATGTTAAAGGTAGGCCCAGGTTCAGGCTCGTCAGCGTTTTGTCAAGTGCAGCGCATTATGACTGAACTTCAAATTATAATCAGAGTTAAGAAAGTGGCCGATGGTTCGTCAAAACAAAAACACTTATCAAAATAGTTTATTAAATAAAATGTGGTGATGTATTCCTAGGTTTCCGCAACCTAGGCTATGATACCAAAATCTGTGACGCCCCTAATTGGGGGTTAGTAGAATTAATGAAATAATAAAAAAAGTCTTGCAAATAAATAAAACGTAAAAATAACGACTTGAAATTTACCCATGGGATTTAACATAAAACTAAAAATTGTTATAAAATCCACAGTTTAATACATCACCACAAGAAAATAAAGTTAAAAATCCTCATCGGTCACAAACGCTCAAATTAATTAATTATACAGTGATCCAGCCTTTAAAGTCTGAACTGAAAACTCGAAAGAGAATCTACACTTAAAAAACGAGCAAACATAGAAAACGCCTTCCGAATCTCGAAGAAGAAACTTTTACGCCTCGTCAGATACGTCGCACTGGACACCTCTTGAAAGAGGGGAAAGAAAGGGTGAGCTCAACAAGCCCAGTAGAAAATCCTATTACCAAATCTCTTTTACTTAAACCCTTAATTAGTCCAGTTATTTATTTCGTTAGTTTTCTAACCAGTTTTATTACTTTTGAACCGAATATAATTACTGTCAAATTATTCATCAAATCTCACGAGTGCAAACCATCGCTCTCAACTGTGAACAGAAAGTCTAAAACTAGAGAACGGTCGGTAGCACGCAACAGGTACCGAGAACAACCCTAAATCCTCAAGGAAGTGCCATAGGACCGACTACAGGTGGACCAAACATCCCTATCTGTAACCCAGTCTAGCGTGGACGTCGAGACGACCGATACGTTGCGGCTCTCAAACCATTCCCCTACACTATTCAGTACCTCGAGTACTGTGGTCATCCCGAAGCATACTACGCAGCAGCCAGCCACTCGTCAGCGACAATCACGGTAAGAGTCAATAGATCACATCACGCGTCGGGGGCCCGCGTCCAAATCCATAAAGTCATAATGCATATAATAAATAGGTCGGGGATATTACAATCATGACCTCACAATCACAATCATAGTTGATCATAATCAGATAATCATTTACTATATTTTTCATTAACCATCGGTAATTGATTAGTCCAATTAGTATATTTTATTTATTCCAGCCATAACCCCTAATACCAGTTAATTATATATATTTAAACTGCCCTAAATGTTAGTTTCTAACATTCATAAAACCTATCAGATAAAAGGACAAGATCTGATAACAAAACTCCTACATCGATATACGTGCAAGAGCGGTCAAATAGTTGACTTTTCCACCAGAGCTAAATCTCGCGAAACAGAGATCACCGCTGTGTTTGTCTCGTTGAACTGAGTCCGATGACTATCCTCACTCGATAATCGGAGATTAGGCCTGTCGGGCGACCCGGTAGATTTACACAGCGAAGTCGGCATGCAAATCGAGGCAGCTCCGGAGACCGCTGTTGCGATTATTGGAACGAATCGAGTCAAACGGCAGTATTGGTTCCCAAAACGGAGGTCCAGAGGTACGGGTCAATTTTGGACATAACCGGTATTTTGGCACGCAAAACAAGGCGGCCAACCGGACGTCTTTCGGACCTGCGAAAAGCTTACCCAACCTATTTCGACCCTTCCGAATCCAATGGTGAGGTCAATTTCATCAAACAACAACCACAAATGTCCAATTTTATCAATAAATTTCTAAACTTCAAACTGAAATTATACACTCATCGAGCGTCGGATCGGAGAAATTCTTGAGGGCTTTTTCTGCCCACAACGTCCTCTACAAAAGCCGTCAAAAAATTTTAGAATAAGAGGCCGGCGGCGAAGGGCGACGGCGGCGAGGAAGAGGGCGGTGGCGGCAGGGCGATTTTTGGTGAATCCTAGCAGTTTTCGGCGGTAAACCACTGCTCAAAATGTTCCTCTCGTCGAGAGCTTTCCAATGGTAACAAGTATGCATTAATCGGACACCGGATGAGAAAGTTATGGGTGTTTGAAATTTGGAGAATTTTGAAAATAAAAGAGGAGAGAGAGAGAGACATTAACGGGGAGGGGAAGGAGGAAGGAAAAGGAAAAAGAAAAAGAAAAAGAAAAAAAGAAAAGAAAAAGGGAAAAAAAGGACGTTTTATAAATTTTGACTCAAAATAAATCAAAATTGTACAAATGCCCACAAAATTTTTTTTATTTGCACTAAAAATCCTTGTAATAATTTAAAATTTTGAGGGCTTTACGATTTTGGCCCGGTTGAGCCAAAGCCCATTAGGGCTTTTTCTTTTCTCCATTTTTCCTCCCACAGCCGACCAAACCACTCCTTCCCCCCTCCCCCCTTCCACACCATTCCTCACAAAAATTTGTTTTCTTCTTCTTCTTCTTCTTCTCTTTTTCCTCCTCTCTCTCCCTGCCGTTCCCCTTCGCTCAGCTGCCGGCGTCAGCCCCGCCAGCGCTGCCTCTCACGTGCGCCCCTCGCACAGTCCCGTGTGCTACGACCAGCCGCCGCCAACGTGAAGCCAGGGCCCCCGTGTGCCTCTCCCTCCCTCTCGCATGTCCAGCCGACCCGGACACCTCTTCGCGCCCCTCCGCGGAGCTCTCCTAGCCTCCGCGTGCTTTGCCGGTGCCGACCCAGCTGCGCCCGACCTCGCCGAGTGCAAGAGCGCCTAGCCCAAGCCTCCCCAAACTCGCGCGCGCAACCGAGCCGTTCGAGCCTCCACGCACCTCAGCGCAAGCTCCGCTTGACGCCGGCCGGCCGCTCCCGCATAGCCCCGCTAACCCTTGTCGCGTAGCGGTCCTCTCCGGGTAGCAGCCGTGCCCTTTCTCGCGTTGAACTTTTTCTTCTTTCGTCGTCGAAGCAGACATCTTTCTCGCCCCACCATTGTTTGAGTCGTCGCTTTACCAAGCAGACACCAAGGTAAGCTTCGTGTCCGCCACATTGTCATTGAAGGTTCAACTTAGATCTTTAATTTCAGCGGGTTGATTATTGTTTTTGTTGTCGTTTAGAGTCCGCCGCCAGATTATTTCGATAGCCGCAGCGTGTTTCCTCGAGCCGCAATTGCTCGAGTTTGGTGAGCCTCGTTTCCTTTTTGTGGTTGTTGAAAGATACTCGAATTTCGTTGACTAAGTTTTAACGAAGTTTTATCTTATTTGTGGCTTGTTTTGTAAAGCATCGTATTGAAATTTATGTTATGTTGTTGTGGGTGATTAAAATTAGTTTGAGTTAAAGAATCGTATCATTATGGGCTTGAACTTGTTTGACGCCTAGAGGTCGTTTTTTTAATTCGATTTACCTTCAGCTTTTTGACACCTTATAGTGTGCTAAGTTAGTAACGAACACGTTTAGAATTCGTTTTAGTATGGCAAACTTTACACGATTAAGTGTTTATTTTTCACACTAAATTTGTGAACTTAGGCGAACGGGAACTTAATTTTTCTCTTTTAGATGTGTTTTAGGAAATAAAGAATTTGCCAAGTGATGTTGTTTTAAAAGTTTGATTTGGAGATTTAGCGGACTCACGAAGATTTAGTTTGTCAAAATTAAAAGTATTGTATGAACCTTTTGAAAAGAAAATTATGCACACTATTGATTATTCAAACCATGTGAAATTGTATTTTGGCAAATATGCCATTTAAATGTAAATGAGTTATAAATTTGGGTACAATTCTGAGTATTTCTCATGGTGTTGCATTCAAATTCGAAATTTGATTCGATCATTTTGTTATGCCAAAATTGTGCAGGATCACCACCGAAGTACTTAAGGACGCACGACCCCTCAGCATCGTATACTAAAGGTATAACCAAGCGGCCAAAATCGAGTTCTTATCGTAAAATGATACGACGTTGGAGTTATGACTTGAGTTATGATATTGTTGGAATCCTTGAGAAAAATGTTATGTGATAAGACCTTGAGGCTCAAGAATTATGGTTATTATGAAATTTCAGAAATGTCTTGATATTGTGTTAAATTACTCTAGTTGTTGTTATGATGAATTGTGACCGAAATTAGTTCGATGCTGGGTTGATATTAGGTGAAGGCTTCGGCCGGAATATCGAAAAATAGGGGAAACTCTGCCTGATTTTCGGTTCGAAGCCTAGGCACTTTTTATGATTTAATCATTGTATGTGTAAGGCTAAGAACCCATTTCTCACCTAAACTAATCTAATGACAACACTTAGGATGGAAATAACCTTAGAGGGGCTTTCCCAAACGAATTGTTAACCGTCCTACTAACTAGAGTCGCATTCTGTGAGTCCTTCAACCTCAAGTCCTTCCTCTCCCATAATTAGTGATAAACCTCGGCGTTGATCGTTAAATGCTCGTGTTGAACAGAAACATCTCACGCAAAGCACGAGAAGGGACGCCCCTAGGAAAAAAGGATTTTGAGGACAGAAGCGAAGAGCTTAGGATCTAAAGTAAGTGGATCTCCTCTGTAACACGAGTAGACCGTGCCTTGTTTGATTGATTTTCTTTGTTATGATCTTATGAATGTTTAGTTATGATGACTAGTTTCCTAGGTATGTGAGTATGGGTCACGTGCTTATGCCTTGTTTGTTAACTCGTAATTATGGGGTTGCGGGTCTAGGTTCTTGTGTGTAATTGTGTCTATATGGTACGTGTGTTTCCTGTCTGTGGGTATGGGACCGCAGACATAAAATTATTTTTGTCGTGGATGAGATTTTTGTTGCAGGTCAAAAGAAACGCAAGTTAAGTTAAGAGATTTGGGAGCACCGTATGTTTCCGGTAGGGCCTGCATAGGAGGCCGCGATCGTGATCGGTTCTAAAATTGCACGACGAGGCCATTTTCTGTGTGAGGTTTCAGAACGACCCGACGGGTTCTCAAGGAGGTCGACGGACGACTATCCTCTCCATATGCTGTGTGTTAATCTCGATTAGGCCGATTGGGCCGCGATCACGATCGGTTCCGAAATTGCCCGACGGGGCCATTGTCTGTGTGAGGTTCCGGAATGACCCAACGAGGTCTCAAGGAGGTCAGCGGACAACCATCCTTTATGATCCGAGGGGCCCAACTAGAGGTAGTAAGGATCCTTTAAATTCGAAAGTCGTGTTCACACGCAACTTGATCAAGCAGATTGGTTTCAAAAGGTCTCGCGACGAATCTAACAGTGGATGGTTTTGAGGTAGAGCCATTATCGAGCCGCCAAAGGCTCGATTTAGAGGAGTATAGACTTAATTTAACTCAGTTATAAATTCTGTGTGTATATATTTAAATAAGTCTTGATATAAAGCTGAAGGGGAAGCTGAAGTATGCTCAGAAGTGTGCTCGTGTTGCAGGTAAGTTGAAGAGGAAGCTGGAAAGCTAGGCGGCAAAGAAGGATAGCGGTGAGTGCATACGGGACCGACCTTGGGAGCGTCGGGTATTCTGTTGGCTAGCCGTTGGCAACTATTTTGAGGGTTGATGTTTTTTTTTTGAAAAAAAAAAAAACTCATGTGTAAACTCTTTTGATGGTCATGTGGTCACAGTTACAACCTGTGTTAAGCTTTTAAACGTATTTTTCTTTAGTTATGTAAAAGTTCAAATTCTACCGTATTTTTGGGACTTGAAAATTTCAAATTTACCTATGCCTTATATGCATTTACATTACCTTATACGTGTAAGTTTTGGCTCGTTACAATCTTTTTCCACCAATACTTTCAACCTGCATCGGACCCATCAAGTCCATATGTAATAGTTCTAAGACACGTGTTGTGGTAAGTACCTTGAACAACTTTGTGCTATGTGCGAACTTGTTTGCTAGTCTGACAAGGGGCCACATAGGCTGTTAGGTTCAGCTTTTACACATGTTACACCTTTTACTTCTCCAATAGATGCTATTTTCTTCAACATTCTATAGTTTAAGTGACCATGTCTTTGGTGCCATAGTTCTGCTTCTTGTACGTTAGTCTTATGACAAAGAGTAGAGTAGGCCAACAAATAACAGTTATCAGATGATCTAGTACCTTCTATAACCTGCTTGTCATTCTGGTTCACCGCGATTTACTTCTGTCTTGTGAATCTTACAAACAGATTGTCGTTGCACAGTTGGCTAATGCTAATCAAGTTTGCTTTAAGGCTTTCTACCAACAGGACATTTGTCAATTTAGGCATTCCATCCACATTCAGCGTGCCTTTACCCAGAACTCTCTCTTTTACTCAATCGCCATAGGTGACATGCTTGTGATCGGTAGGGCGAATGTCCTTCAAGAAGCACTATTCTCCCGTCATATGACTTGAGCACCTTCTGTCGAAATACCAGGATTGAGCAGATGTTGTCTTCAACACTGTGTGAACCACGTTGCACATCAAGGTTTCTTTCTTCTACCAGATCATCCTTGAGGCTAGTTTCCTTGTAGAGCTGTGTGACATGTTTCTTTTGTGGTCTGCCAGGTGATAGCATCTGGGTTGTATGTGTCCCTTTCGTTTGTAGTAATGACAGATGGGAATACGAATTTTTCTGGTTTTCTCCTCGTTGCTTCCAGCTGGAGTTGAGACTTCAGGTGTGACTACCTTTCTTTTTTAGGGCGCGTCCTCAATATTAGCCTTAACAAACACTATCTTTTGCGAAGAGCTTTGCCCAACATATCCGAGCCCCCTATGGTCTCCTTCTGGTCTTCCAGACATCAGAATTTGATTCAATTGGGTTGTCCCATAATTCAACATTTTCACGAATTTCTTCATGCATTCCAAATCCGTCTTCACTGAGACTTCCCTTCCCTTGCAATTGACTAGTTCTTCCTGCAAGAAAGAGACTGTGCTTTCTATTTCAACATTTTTATTTTGCAAGAATTTAACCTGATGTTTCAGACTCTGGTTGACTTGTGCTACTTCTCCACACTTCTCCGAGGCAAATCTGTAGGCTTCAACCATCGCTTCTTTTGACATGTCCTCATTGTCACTGCTTTATGTGTCGACCACAATCCCGATTTCGGAGCTGAACTTAGTGGTGAAGGCTAGATTGCTGGTAGCTCATTCTTCTTCACGGCTTCCATCAGAGTATTCATCACTCCACATGGCGTTGAGTGACTTTCCTTTTTTCTTCGCAGTATTTGCACATTCTGCCTAGATATGCCCATAGCCTTCACAAACCCTGCACTGCACACCTTTGTTCTGAGCAGGAATTTCTGTTCCACCAACATTACCTCGGAACTTCTTGACTGTATTTGGTGATGTAGTATTCTTCTGGAAGTTTCTTGGTCCACTTGAAGCATCTTGTCCTGGTTTGTCAAATTTCTTCACGAAGCGGCTGAAATTCTTCGTTAGCAGTGCTAGCGATTCTTCAAGATCATCAAGCTCGTTCACTTTCTTCTACAGCTACTGAACTCTTCTGTGACTCAACTTGGAAAGCAATGCTCTTATCCTTCTTCTCCTTTCTGTCTTCTTCAAGAGTCATCTCGAATGTTCTCAAGGAGCCCATTAGTTCATCTAATCTCATCTTATGTACATCTTTCACCTCTTCAATAGCAGTTACCCTATAGGCAAACCGCTTGGGCAGTGACCTTAGCGCCTTTCGAACTAGCTTCTCCTCCGAAATCTTCTCACCTACTGCAAAAGCCTAATTGGCAATATCACAGAGACAACCATTGAAGTCGGTTATGGTTTCTTTTTCTTCCATCTTCAAGTTCTCGAACCGGGTGGTGAGGATTGCAGCTTTGACATTTTTACCGCATCAGTGCCTTCATGAGCTGTCTCTATAATTTCCCAGGCCTCCTTTGCCGTCTCACAGGTAGAGATCAATTTGAACTGCATCTGATTAACAGCATTAAAAATCGCATTCAACGCCTTGGAGTTGTTGTTGGCTAAGCGATCTTCCACTGTTGTCCTCTCCAATTCAGCTTTTTGAGTAATCTTACCTTCAACGTCAGTCACAGTAGGATGAGTCCATCCAGTCATCATGGATTTCCATGCTGGTTCATCAATAGCCTTGATAAAGGCCCTCATGCGAGCCTTCCAGTATGCGTGATTCGATCCGTCCAGTAGAGGGTGGTCAACCGATCGCTCCTCCTTTCTTGAAGGTCTCCATAATGTTAGAAAACTATTGAATACTCCCCAGATCGCACTTAATAACTTAGAGTGGCATGCTCTGATACCAATTGAAAAACCTGTTTTCTACAAAAATAGACTTTCTATCAAGGTAGATAGTTAGTCGCAACTATACTAGAAACTACGTTAACACTACCAGACAGAAGTAAGAAACAATCAAGGAATATAACAAAATCAAACAATGCGGAAATTAAAGTTTGACACGCGAGATTGGTAACGCGGTTCGGTGCGTACACTTACGTCCGCGGGGCCATGCCCAGATAAAAAGCAATCCACTAGGTCTCCAAAGATACACAAGACACTGTACTTCTACAGTGATAAACTCCCTCTACACTTCCTGTCGCCGACTCTCCCGTACTACTTAGTTACTAGCTTGCAAGCTCTCCTCGACTTAAGGCGATCTCTCTCGAGATCTCTACAGTCTCTCCTGAGAGATCGCCTTAAGTTGAGGGATGTGAAGGCATATTCGTCTACTATAGTCTCATGGATGTGAAGGCATATTCTTCTACCAGAGCTCATGCTCGTGCCCCTACAGTAGTTGGTCTAAGCACTCGTACAACACCTAGCTCAGCGTCTACTTAGACTGAAGTCCTCCCCACTGACCTTTGGTAATTTGTTGACAAAAAAAAGGGAGTGAAAACCAACCAGAGCAACCAGTGGTTCCTTGCTGACAGGGGGAGTTGGTAGTTATGGGGGTAGCTAGTTAGAGTCGTAGTTTCAGTCAATGTTACTATTATTTTCAGTACTTGCTATTTTGTTTCATTTGGCTTTACTTTTGTTACCTTTTGTTTCTTAAAAGTCTACTATGTAACTAGTTACTTTTGAGTTGTAATATCGTTTTGCCAAAAATTGCCTAAAGGGGGAGATTGTTAAGGTTTTGTAGTTAGCGATATTTTATGCAAATCGAATTTAAAATTAGTTGAAGCAAATTTTGAGATAAAACCAAATCATGTGCAGCTGATTCATAATATCAAGTCCAGATTCTGTAGAAGATTCAAGAATGTTCTAGAAGCAAGTTCGAATTCGTGAAGCAGATAAACATGCAGATTTGAAATATCTACTAAAGATTACGTGAAGATTCAAACTGATTCAAATTATCAGTTGAAGATTTAAAATGTGAAGAAAATCAGCTGCAGAGAAACGTGGAGGATTTAAACTGCTCAGATTATCCAGTCCAGATTCAAACTATGCAGTTTAACAGAAGCAGATTTTGTGGAGATTCAAATATCAGATAAGATCATTATCTGATCAGGTTTCAAACGACCACAAAATCAGGAAACCCTATATTTACCCTTAGCCAAACTGAAGTCTATAAATACTGTAGGAGTGTGCAGTCTGAGGGTGTCCATTTTTTTAGAGAAACACATAGTGAAATTCGTTTAATTGTTTAGCGTGTTTCTGTAATTCTAGAGCATAATTATTATTAAGCAATTTGCTGGTAATTCTGTGACAGTTAGGTCAAGGTTGTATTTTGAGCGAATTAGATTGTAAGGCTCAGGAGAGACAGGTTTTTCCAGGTCTCACGAGAGACTGTAGAGATCTCAGGAAAGATCGCTTTAAGTCGAGGAGAGCTCGTAAGCAGGTAGCTAAGTGGTACAGGAGAGTCGGCAACAGAAAGTGTTGAGGGAGTCTATCACCATAGAAGTCCAGTGTCTTGTGTATCTCTAGAGACTTAGTGTATTGCTTTCCATCTGGACGTGGCTCCGCAGATGTAGGTGTGCACACTGAACCGCGTTATTAATATCGCGTGTCAAACTTTAATTTCTGCACTGTTTGATTTTGTTATATTCTTTGATCGTTTATTAATTCTGTCTAGTAGTGTTAACGTAGTTTCTGGTGTAGTTGCGACTAAGTATCTACCTTGGTAGAAAGACTATTTTCATAGAAAATAGATTTTTCAATTTTCCAACTAACATGATAATGCACATTATTATATATTACTAAAATAAAAGGTGAATTCACTGTAGTTTCTATAATAATTTCAAAATTACTAAGATGCCATCATTTTAGTTGCCTTTGTTGTATATTACTAAGGACGTTTGTGGTAAATTTGCACTTAGATTATTAAACTAACATTTAGCCCTTTTCTTATAACTTACGCTTTAAGTATGGAGTGGTTCTTCTGGTAATTTTAGTCTCTATTTAGCTTTAAGGTTTTGTTTGGGTCTTCCTCTCTTCCTCATTCTAGCACCTTCAGCCACTCTTTAACTCTTTTTTTTTTTTTTTCCTTCAGAAGTGGTGAACTTTGATCACGTCTCTTCAATTTTCCAGTCTCCTTTCTCTAGGCTTCCTTCTCTTTATTCTCTCAATTATCCGTAATTTTTTTTTTCTTTTTTTGGTACGTTTTTTGGTTTTGTGGCTTACTTTTGTTCTTGGTGTTAATCTATGCGGATGCTTTGGTTTCAATCTGGTCTTTCATTGTTTAAAGAGATCTTTTTTATTTTTTTTCTTTTAGTTTGGGTTTTCAAAAACTTTTCTCGCTTGATTTGTGCTTGGTGCCGATCTATGCACATGTTTTGGTTTTGATCTATTCATTCACATGATTTCAATCGAGTGTTGTCGGGACACGCAAAGGCAGGAAAGAGGGGAGCAGGAGCGGGATGAGAGTGAAGATGATTACGATGTGGGGGAGAGAGATCGAAGGTTTCCGAGATCGAGAAGGAGGTCGCCGGTACGAGAATGAGTTTGGGTTTACAACATTTAATAATGTCTTTAAGCAATGAAGCCTAAATCGACTGCGATCTTTCTCCTATTGAACTTTGTCGTATGTTGTTCTCGTCTGAAATTTCATGCCATGGATATAACTGTAGGGGGGCGTTTGGTACGTAGTAATCCAAGTATATCAGATACCTGGGAATCTGAATACGGTAATCTGATTTCCAGGAATCTTAAATTACAGTGTTTGGTTATTAACGGTAATATTTAATAACATTACTGGGAATGTTAAATTAATGTGTTTGGTAAACTATGGTAATGGAATGTCATTTAAAAATAAAAAGACAATAATATCCTTAAAGAAAAAATTAAAACCGTCTGTACCAATTTACCTTGTTAATTATCTTAACCACTGGCTAAAATAAATTTACATGGTTTCACGACATAGACAAGTAAAAAAAAAAAAGATGATTGTTGAGGAGCTTGGGAATCTAAAATTTTGATGATGATAATATAAAATACAATCGAGTTACGGGTCATTATTGTAAATAAACACAAAACTCAAGGGCATTAATTAACCAAACAACCAAAAAATTAATTAAAAAAAAAAACCTCTTTCTCTTCTTCTTCGTTCCGCGAATACTGATTATATAAAAACAATATAATACAAAACCCACACACATATATACACACATATATATATATATATTATATTAATTATTAATTAAAAATTTTGAATTTGGTTTGACAGGTGATGTTGAACCAAACCTGCCTTTCGTGAAAAGCTCTCCGTTGTGGCAGTTTCTTGAATCGACAGAATTGTTCAAAAACTCACCACAAAACCCCCATTTTCGACCCTTGTTGAATTGTCCAGAAAAGGAGCGTCAGGGAATAGCCATTGGACGTATGGTCAACTTTTCCTGTTTGATCGGAGAGATTTACAAGTTGCAAGAAAACGATTCCAGAGAATATATCGATAATATCTTGGAAACACTTGCTGAGTATGAGGAGTTCGGGTTCGATGTCAAGGTGTTTCAGGAGCGACTGAATAAGATGCGAGCAGCGAAAGTTGAGATGGAAAAACTTAAAGACGGGGTGAAAGGAGTTAGAAGCAAGATCGATGAGTGTGCTGACGAGATGCGAACTGCCGCCACTGTCGACAACTAGACGCGAACCACCTTAAGCCAAATATCGTTACAAGGCTCGGCGCGGCGTCGACTCCGGCATGTGTGCATATGTTTTTGTTTTAATAAAAGAGTACGTATGTTTTTTTTTTAAGAAGAATAGACTAGGTAAATTTTATAAGATTACTGTGTTTAAAACATTACAGGAATGTGAAAACCACATCCTTCAAGGGTTTGAGATTACCATATTTTAAGGGTATTTAATTCCCAGGAATAAGATATCCGGGTATTTAAATTTTAGATTACCTCATACCAAACATGGTAATCTTAAAGATTACCATTCCCTTGTTTAAGATACCCGCGAACCAAACACACCCTAGATCTTCAAAGTGGAAGGTGAAAACAAAAAACAAAAAACAACCAATATTATTAAATGTTGTGCACCTTTTTTACAACCAATATTAATAACTTATTCGTTTCCCACTTTAGAATTTTATATAATAACCTAATAAAATATATATTATGCAATAATTAGATAAAATGAATCTCAATAACATTAATTAGATTCATTAGATAAAATGAAAAAGACTATAAAATAGAATAACATAAATATGATAAATGAACTTTACTTTTTGGCTTTAACTTTCCTAATTTAATTCAATAAATATAGCAACGTACATATCAATGGGTCCACAAAATATACACAAATAGATTGTAATTTTATTTAATTCTTTTAGTTTTAGGTTACACTCACAAAAATATAATAAAATGTTTATAAAAATAGTAATTAAGATTGCTTGCGATAAGAAAAAGACATAATAATAATGATATCAATGCATTATAATGTGCAATGACAATAATCTTAGTAGCAATAATGACAAAAAATTATGTACAGGAATATTTTTGCCAATTTTTTAATCTCTAAAAAAACATATTATATGTTAAAGCTATTATTTTTATTTTAGAAAATTAATATTATATCCCATTTGTTCAACTTATTAATTTTTGTCATTATGCTTTGATATTATACGTCATTTGTTAGATACTAGAAAAATAATTATTAACCATTTTACAGATAAAAATAGATTAAGATATTAGTAATTTGGTATTAGTAACTTTGTTTTAATAATTCAATTCACTAAATATTTGTTATCATGTTATATTTTCTAATTGGATGTTTAGTTTACTATTGTTTTGTTTAATTTTTCACCAACCTTTAAAATATGCTTAATATTTGTTCTTGTATCTTTTTCTTTTATCCTATGATTATTGAATAGTTTAGTGGGGAAGACAAGAAGGAATTAAACCCCATCCGATGCAAAAAAAATAAATAAATAAACATACAAAATTGAAAAAATATATATATATATATATTATCAACTTTTTGTTAGGTATTTGATAGACAATAAAAATTTAAATATCTACATATTATACATAAATGTTATTATTTATTATTATTTATGTCTTAGATAAATATTGATTAATTTTTGAAAATTATTAATTTTAAATATTTCATTTATATATAAAAATAAAATAAAAACCTGCTACAACGTGTGGGTTTTTAAGCTCGTTTTATCTAATTTTATGTACATGATTATCTAATTTTAGCCAACACATTTATTTATAGCATTTAAGAGGGGCTAGTAAAAGGGAAATAATAGAAAAAAAAAAAAGGTAATTAACTAATTAATTTTTGGAGATGTTTTGGCAACTAAACTGATAAATTCAGAGCTTTGTTAAATTCCACGCTGAAGGAAAATTAGGCTAGAGTTGGCCATGTGGTGCGCTTTGATTCATGGCGTTGGAATGGATTGGACACGTGGCGGGCAGGTATTCCGCGAGGTCTTGCTAGCGTAGACCGATTTGGGGGAGATCTGGCCACTTGTTGTGTTGTGAATTGCGAAGTGGGCTGCGCGGGGCACAACTGTCACGCACTACCCTCGACGTGGATTGGCTATAAGGGCTGCGAGTGGGCCTACTTTTAGCTGCAGGGATGGCAACGCACGCCACTAGCGCCTTAGTCGGGGTGAGGGAGACGCGCCCGTTGGGTGCCTTGGTGCACGAGAAACACGCATTTACGAGTCGAGAAGGGGCTACAGGCTGCTGGCCCGTGTGGCTACTGATGGGGAGTACTAATGTTGCCTTTGATTGGGCCATGTGGGAGTGTGGGTCCTCCTTGTCGACTGAGTGGGCGTTGGCTGATTCTTTTGGCCCCTTTTTGTGTTCTTTTTGGTATTTTGGCCAAATTTCTTCTATTTTCAACTTTGCAAATAAAATTAAACCCAAAATTAAATATAAATTAAATTACAACAAACTAAAAAAATATTTTTCAACAAAAATAATAATTATTAAAAATTATAGAAATATTTATTCATATTTAAAATTTTTATCATATATTTATACAATTACACGCATTGAAAGTACACATTTGTGCACTTATATAGTATTTATTATGGACCCTACCTATCCTAGATGTTCAGAAGTAAATGATAGAATGTAAGGTACAAAATATACTAATAGCCAAGAAATAATATGATATTAAATAGTCCATAGATTCACTTGGAAAAATTCATGAATGCCTGTTGATACCATAGTATTTTGACTAATAAAGAATGTATCTATACATTACCATCATAATATATTCATTGAAACTCCTCATGAGGTCAAAACCGATCTAAATAAACACATTCCATTATAACCATTGGTTGATGCTTAACAATACCATATTTATCTATTTTCTCCAACTTATAAGCCAAGATACTTAGTTTTTCACCATATGTTATTTAAATATTTGCTTAACTATCTATGAATGTCCCTATACCTTTTAATGAACAAAAGGGACATCCCTGGTATTTTGAAAATATAGACAACAAAAATATTCTATAAGTTAAAATTGAAGAAATATTCTCCAAAACCATCCACGAGATACCTTTAGACAACTTATTTCTTAAAATAGTTTGCCCAGTTTTAACTGCCGACAAAAAAACACTAGGAGAGATAGGCCATTTTGACCCTCTATTTAAGGAACCCACCATCAAAATTTGAGCCACAACTGATGAGTGCGTATTTTATACACTCATTCATGATATCTTTGTTAGAGTAGTGTCCAAAAAAGAGACTAGTTTTGTTATTTTGAATTTGCTGATTAATAAAATAAGTAGAATTTTTTTCATGAATTGTTTGAGACTTTATTTCATTTATGAATATTCATCAATATCCGTAATATATTATGTAACTAAAATTCTAGTATATAAGTTTGTTATATACAAAGGAGTAGAATTTTGGTTAATATGTTTAAATGAGTCCGTGATTGATCAAGAGTGGGTGACTTGATCCGAAATCACATATGCGTTCCACTGACATATTGGATGCGATAACCTTATCCGGGTTGTCGGTGTGGTGACACTAAGTAGAAGCATTCTATATAATTAGATTATATAGGACATGGACCGACTCGATTCCGAAGTGTCGTTTAAGTACCGTTATGATACTCGTCTCGAAGTCATAAGATGATCATATGAGAATCGATCTCAATCATGAGTGGCCACAGACCCCTAGGTTACGTTTACGGGCCTTTTGATTTGTTCGTTACGGTCCATGATTGATCTGGGCTAAATACTTGCATTTTGGAGGTCCGAAACATGATCACTGGGGAATGAGATTTCATAGAAATGGAATCCAGCTTCTGATAAAAAGGAAGTTAAAATTGGTTCCCTTAATGTGTTGATTCTGGAACTGAACAATTGCGCGCACATTTATGATCAAGATTATAAATGAATTGTTCGCTAGTGAATCGATGGTACTTAAGGAATAAGATATGATCTGAGTGGTAAAACGATAAATTCACCAACTCAGATCATGAACCAATCTGGAGGGTCGAATCTCATGAAATGATTACATCAATGGACAACTCACCGAGTAAATTATTCTAATAATTTCAGGAGTGCAATTCCGGGTTCTTAGTGGAGTAACCTCGGAATTAATAAATTAAATTTTTAACTAAAGAGTTTTAGTTAATTGTTTGTATTTATTGAAGCCTGAATTATTGGGTCCATGGTCCCCGAACCGGCTCCATCAGATCGATAGAGATACTCTAATAATTAATGGTTATTAATTATATTTTTCTCACATTTATCGGATTAATGATTTAATTCGATAATAAATAATTAATTTTAGTTATTTATTTACTTGTTAAATAAATAATGGTTAAAATTAATTTAAATTAATTTTGGAGGGAATTATGAAAATAGTTTCTCGCCAAAATTAGTTTAATTGGGAGGCAAGCAATTTAAATAGAGTTTTATTTATTTGTTAAATTATCCAAGAGTTGGATAAATCAAAAAGGAGGTATTTTGTAGAAATCCTAATTAGATTAGGATTTGCACAAATTTATTTAAATAAGGATAGTTATCCTACTTGGAGTAGGATTTGAAATAACTTATCCATATTAATTATCTAAGAGTTAGATAATTATCTATTTTGGATATTTAAATAGAATTAGATTCTATTTAGAATTTGATTTAAAATTTAACATATATAATATAAAAGTTAAAATCGTATTTGGATTTGTAACATTATATATATTCGATATATATATATATATATATATGTACTTATATATATAAATCAAAGTTAAAATCGCATTTGATTTTTTAAAAGGTCGGCAACTTTTAAATTCATTAAAATCGCATGTATATAGATATATATTATATTATATATAAGATATATATATATATAAGATATATATTGAATATATAATTATTATCAAAATCTATTCCAAAAGGTTAGTGCGATTAAGATTAGGAGAATAGTTCGGCCACTTTATATATATACGATTATATGTAAGTATATATATAAATATAATTAAAATATATGATATTTTAATATATCCAAAATAAATAATAATAGGTATTAGTTTGAATCCAAGTATGACTTGGAGTGTACCTATTAAACACCTCATGATTCTCTCTATAAATAGGACTCTATTCTAGAAAGAAAACCTAACTTTGTTAGACCAAACACACAAGCTCATAAGCTCCATTGAGAGAATTTCTAGAGAGAGAAACTCTCTCAATTGCCATCCCCTATAGCTATTATTATAGCCTAATTATACACTAAAGTAGTGTGTGTGAGAAAAATTAGAGTGAGACCACACTCTCGTCTCTTACCGATCCGGAGGCACGGTTTGGAAGATTGTGGTATCGGCAAAGCGAGGATTCCCAGAGGCCGATAAGTTCGTTTCGAGCGTTCTCTTAGCCCGACCTTGGCGGTCTCGAAACGCACGGCGTGAAGAGAAGAAGTCAATCACTAGAATCTTCTTGGTAAAATTCTTGATCTTTATAATTTATTTATGAAATAAATTTTGTGCATATTTGTATGCTTGTTTGCTTTTCTAATAAAATTATGAAAAGATCCTTGTTCTATGTTCTTGATGGTTTGATCAAAGTGTTTGATTATAAATTTTAGAATACCATGTTTCCGCCTTACATAGAACTTTTACGTATTATTGCAAATTTTTTCCAACAACTGGTATTAGAGCGGTCTTAATTTTATTAGAAAATCAATTAATTTAGAATGTGATTCTAATTGTATTATTGAATGGCACAATAATTGTTGATACATGAGATGTATGTTTTGTTTGATTGTCATGTTGATGAATGAATCTTCTATTGGAATTGGTCGTTAATTATATGATTCTTTTGGTTCAATTAGATTTGATGTTCGCCCTTAATTTGGGTTAGGAATTTTGTAAGTTTTATTTTATTTTACATTATGTAAATTTATAAAATTATGTAAATTTCACAATGATCATCAAATCAATTTCAAGAAGACATTGAAGGACAAAAACTTAGGGTTTGGTGAAACCCTAAGTGGTGGATTTTGGTGGCTAAAATTCTAGGGTTTTAACTCTAGGATAGCCGCCACCATAGGAGGCCAAAACCCTAGAGTAAGACTCTAGGGTCGATCGGCCAATGATGGGCCCTAAACCTAAGGTTTTCAAACCCTAGGTTGCCCGGCCCATTATAGTAGGCCCGTAGGTTTGTGAAACCCATGTTGACCCGACCCAAAGTTAAAAGTGTTTTAATTTTAGGTCAAATCCACAATGATGGACCTGAAGACGAACTTGGAGACGAAGCCCATGAAGAGGAGGCCCGTTAGATTAGTTTTATTTTATTTTTTTATTTATAAACCAAAGGAACTCGGTCAATTCCAATATTTTTATTTTTATACTATTTTTTAATAATATGTCATGCACGTCACATATCATATAGTATAGGAGTGCCATTCAATATTATGTTCCGCTTGCATCATTTATTCATATTGTTAATGTGATTAATATGTAATATGATTAAATGATGGATTGGTTATTTTAAAAGTGTTTAAAATTTGACCAACACAATTTGGGGCTTATTCAATTAAAATTACCTAAGTTGTTAGGAGTAGATTTTAATGAATAAGTTGAGCGGAGCGAAAAGACTTTGTCAAAAAGACCGATAAGAGGTCTAAGGTTTGGAGGGATTTAAGCGGACCATTGTGACCCCCCTTCTTACTTGGAAGTTCTTTTCGCGAAGTGAAACTATAGGTTATAATTTCAGTACTAATTAGGTTTAATTAAACATGAAATGCTTTATAAACCAAGGATTAGTACGTCACGAAAAGACATATTCTAAGCATATTTAAAAGGGTTTTAAATGGGTAGCTTAGAATCACGTAGAATTTAATTCTACACTTTTTAGGTTAATAATTAGATTATAAACCTAAAATCAATTTTACCTAGTTAAATGTTAACTTAGGTTTAATAAAATACTATATTAATAGTGAGTTTATGGTCTCCATCGTTGATTTAGCACCGTGAGGGTCAAGCAGCGCCTCGAGGCGCTTCGATTTCGTCCCCCTACGGGTGGTGTCCGCTTGGCTCAATACCAAGGCTAAGTCTCGTATGATAGATTTTTTGGACGTATTTCAAGTGTGACCTACCCTACGGCGGCACATCTTGAGTTAAGTCTGAGAAGTCGAAACGATGGGTTAACTCACAAGACAAATCAAATGTTGACTTGTTTGGTCAAACTTTCCCACTTCGGCATTTAATAGGCATGGAAATAAGAGTTATTTTGGTCGTGTTTATTAATCGAGAAGAGTCTCGGTTTGGTTAAGTGAATAATTGACCTACCCTACGGCGGCACTTTATTCATGGATAACTGAACTGTCGATGGAATAATAACTTAAAGGTTTTAGTATTTTTCCCGTTGCATTCATGCATACACGTTTATTATTCCCGAAATCATGATGAATGTTTTGTCTCAAACTTTTTTAATTTCTGTTTAATTTTATTATCAGCATTTTTAATATGTCGTTGGAAAACCGTATTACCGCGTTATTGTCCAAAGATGTGCTAACTGGGGACAACTTGTCCAAATGGAAGAGTTCCAATAAGGACACAAGTAAGCCCAAAGAAAAAGATTCCAAAAAGCCCAAGAAGGCAAAAGAGCAAAAGCATAGCAAAAATAGCAAAGGAAAGTGTTTCCATTGCGACGGTGGGGGACACTGGAAGAGAAACTGTCCAGTCTACCTTCCTGAACTAGCCGAGAAAAAGAAGGACATCGGTATGACCGATTTACATGTATTAGAAGCATTTTATGCTGAGGACACTTCCTCAACCTGGATAGTTGATTCAGGTGCAACTAATCATGTTTGTTCTTCTTTGCAATTGCTTAGCTCTTGGAGAGAGCTTAAAGATGGAGATCTTACACTGAAAGTTGGCAATGGAGAGTCCGTTACAGCCAAAGCAGTGGGAGAAGCTCGCCTCATCTTCGGAAATAAATTTTTAGTTTTAGAATCAGTTTATTTCATTCCATGTTTTAGTCGAAATTTGATTTCAGTTTCAGAACTTTGTAAACATTTCTTTTCAATATCTTTTAATAATAATTCGATTATTATTTCGCGAAATGGATTGGAAATTTGTTCTGCAAACATGGAATATGGGCTTTATATTTTAAGACCAATGGAATCTTTCATCTTAAATACTGAAATATTTAGAGTAGCAAATCCTAAACCTAACAAGAAACCTAAAGTATCAAGTGATAGTGAAACATATCTATGGCATCTTAGACTTGGTCATATTAGTCTAGATAGGATTAATAGACTAACAAAGGATGGTCCTTTGAGAGCACTAAGAGTTGGTTCTCGACTTGTCTGTGAATCATGTTTAGAGGGCAAAATGACTAAAAGATCCTTTTCGGCTAAAGGAGTAAGAGCCAAAGAACCACTTGAGCTTATTCATACAGATGTCTGTGGACCTTTGAATGTTCAAGCTAGAGGTGGTTATGAGTACTTCGTTAATTTTATTGACGATTACTCTAGATATAGTTACATTTATCTAATGCAACGAAAATCTGAAACTTTTCAGAAGTTTCGGGAATTTCGTGCTGAGGCTGAAAAGCAATTGGGTAAATCACTTAATACTCTTCGATCAGATCGAGGAGGTGAGTATCTTGATACTGAGTTTACCGACCATCTCATTGAGAATGGGATCTTGTCGCAACTCTCGGCTCCTGGTGATCCGCAACAAAATGGTGTTGCAAAACGAAGGAACCGAACCTTGTTAGACATGGTAAGATCCATGATAATCTACTTTTCACTTCCAGTATCTTTCTGGGGCTATGCTATCAAGACGGCTGTCGACATTCTAAATGTCGTTCCGTCTAAGTCTGTTTCTAAAACGCCTTTAGAGTTGTGGAATGGTCGTAAACTTAGTTTACGTCATTATCACATATAGGGGTGTCCGGCACACGTGCTGAAAAAGAAAACAAGCAAATTGGAGTCAAGAACAGAAGTGTGTCTGTTCATTGGTTATCCAAAAGGCACGAGAGGAGGTTTGTTTTATAGTCCTAAAGAAAAGAAGGTATTCGTGTCGACGCATGCCACTTTTCTTGAAAACGATTATATGACAAATTATAAACCTCGAAGTAAGGTTGTCCTCGAGGAAATGTTAGCACCCGCTTCTACTTTTCAACCAACAAGAGTTGTTGAGTTGAGAGAAGAAGAAGAAACCACAGTTCCTAATCAGGACGCTATAATACCTAGACGTAGTGGGAGGGAAATAAGATTACCCGTCCGCTACCGTACTGAGGTGAATGTCATTGTTTCTGACACAAACGATGACGATCCAATGTCTTTTAGAGAGGCAATGGATGATCCTGATAAGGAGAAATGGCAAGAAGCCATTAATCAAGAGATGGAGTCCATGTACTCTAACTGAGTCTGGGAACTTGTAGATCCGCCTGAGGATGTCAGGACCATTGGATGCAAGTGGATCTATAAGAAAAATAGAGGAGCAAATAGATAGGTCGAAACTTATAAAGCTAGACTTGTGGCAAATGGTTATACCTAGAAGGAAGGGATTGACTATGAGGAAACCTTTTCTCCTGTTGCCATGCTCAAATCCATTCGGATTCTCTTATCCATAGCTGCCAGTCTCGATTACGTGATATGGCAAATGGATGTCAAGACGGCTTTTCTTAATGGCTATCTTAACGAGGACATTTATATGTCACAACCAGACGGATTCATGGAAACGGGCCAAGAACAGAAAGCCTGTAAATTGCTTAAGTCCATTTATGGACTCAAGCAAGCTTCTAGGTCCTGGAACCTACGGTTTGATGAAATCATCAAGACCTACGGTTTCGAACAAAATATTGATGAGCCTTGTGTGTACAAACTCATCAATGAACAGACTGTGGTTTTTCTAGTTCTTTATGTTGATGACATTTTACTTATTGGGAATAATGTAAAAGTGTTAACAGACGTAAAGAACTGGCTGGCCGAGCAGTTCCAAATGAAAGATTTGGGAGATGCTAGCTATGTTCTTGGTATCCAAATAATAAGGGATAGAAAGAATAGCCTACTAGCACTGTCTCAGGCATCTTATATAGATAAGGTGCTTGCTCGTTTTTCGATGCAAAATTCTAAGAAAGGTCTCTTGCCGACCCGTCATGGAATTTCCCTCTCTAAACAGCAGTGTCCTAAGACACCGCAGGAAGAAGAGGATATGAGACGAATTCCATATGCATCTGCAGTTGGAAGTCTAATGTATACAATGCTATGCACTAGACCCGACATCTGCTATGCAGTGGGAGTTGTTAGTCGGTACCAGTCAAATCCGGGACAAGAACATTGGATTGCGGTAAAACATGTTCTCAAGTATCTAAGGAGAACAAGGGACTATATGCTGGTTTATTCAGGTGGTGACCTGAATTTACTAGGATACACTGATTCCGATTTCCAATCGGATAAGGACTCTCGAAAGTAGACGTCCGGTTCAGTGTTTACTCTTGGTGGTGGAGCAGTAGTCTGGAGAAGTATCAAACAATCTAGCATTACTGATTCTACCATGGAGGCTGAATATATAGCCGCTTGTGAAGCAGCTAAAGAGGCAGTCTGGCTTAAGAAGCTTTTGACTGATCTAGAAGTCGTTCCAGGTATGGATAAACCAATCACACTTTTTTGTGATAACAGTGGTGCTGTGGCAAATTCCAAAGAACCTCGCAGCCACAAAAGAGAAAAGCATATAGAGAGAAAGTACCACCTCATTCGAGAGATCGTGCACCGGAGAGATGTCACCGTCACGAAGATCCCAACGTTAGACAACCTAGTAGATCGCTTCACCAAAACTCTAACAGAGAAGCAGTTCAATAAACACTTAGACGGAATGGGTCTGAGAGAAATGTCTCATCTCCTTTAGGGCAAGTGGGAGATTGTTAGAGTAGTGCCCAGAAAGGAGACTAGTTTTGTTATTTTGAATTTGCTGATTAATAAAATAAGTAGAATTTTTTTCATGAATTGTTTGAGACTTTATTTCATTTATGAATATTCATCAATATCCGTAATATATTATGTAACTAAAATTCTAGTATATAAGTTTGTTATATACAAAGGAGTAGAATTTTGGTTAATATGTTTAAATGAGTCCATGATTGATCAAGAGTGGGTGACTTGATCCGAAATCACATATGCGTTCCACTGACATATTGGATGCGATAACCTTATCCGGGTTGTCGGTGTGGTGACACTAAGTGGAAGCATTCTATATAATTAGATTATATAGGACATGGACCGACTCGATTCCGAAGTGTCGTTTAAGTACCGTTATGATACTCGTCTCGAAGTCATAAGATGATCATATGAGAATCGATCTCAATCCTGAGTGGCCACAGACCCCTAGGTTACGTTTACGGGCCTTTTGATTTGTTCGTTACGGTCCATGATTGATCTGGGCTAAATACTTGCATTTTGGAGGTCCGAAACATGATCACTGGGGAATGAGATTTCATAGAAATGGAATCCAGCTTCTGATAAAAAGGAAGTTAAAATTGGATATTTAAATAGAATTAGATTCTATTTTAGGATTTGATTTAAAATTTAACATATATAATATAAAAGTTAAAATCGTATTTGGGTTTGTAACATTATATATATTCGATATATATATATATATATATATATATATATGTGTGTACTTATATATATAAATCAAAGTTAAAATTGCATTTGGTTTTTTAAAAGGTCGGCAACTTTTAAATTCATTAAAATCGCATGTATATAGAGATATATTATATTATATATAAGATATATATATATATATATATATATAAAAGATATATATTGAATATATAATTATTATCAAAATCTATTCCAAAAGGTTAGTGCGATTAAGATTAGGAGAATAGTTCGGCCACTTTATATATATACAATTATATGTAAGTATATATATAAATATAATTAAAATATATGATATTTTAATATATCCAAAATAAATAATAATAGGTATTAGTTTGAATCCAAGTATGACTTGGAGTGTACCTATTAAACACCTCATGATTCTCTCTATAAATAGGACTCTATTCTAGAAAGAAAACCTAACTTTGTTAGACCAAACACACAAGCTCATAAGCTCCATTGAGAGAATTTCTAGAGCGAGAAACTCCCTCAATTGCCATCCCCTATAGCTATTATTATAGCCTAATTATACACTAAAGTAGTGTGTGTGAGAAAAATTAGAGTGAGACCACACTCTCGTCTCTTACCGATCCGGAGGCACGGTTTGGAAGATTGTGGTATCGGCAAAGCGAGGATTCCCAGAGGCCGATAAGTTCGTTTCGAGAATTCTCTTAGCCCAACCTTGGCGGTCTCGAAACGCACGGCGTGAAGAGAAGAAGTCAATCACTAGAATCTTCTTGGTAAAATTCTTGATTTTTATAATTTATTTATGAAATAAATTTGTGCATATTTGTATGCTTGTTTGCTTTTCTAATAAAATTATGAAAAGATCCTTGTTCTATGTTCTTGATGGTTTGATCAAAGTGTTTGATTATAAATTTTAGAATACCATGTTTCCGCCTTACATAGAACTTTTATGTATTATTGCAAATTTTTTCCAACAATCTTCCAGTTTGATTCGATGTGTTTCCTCAAGTTTTTTTTTTTTTTTAGATTTTATGTACTTTCTTATTGTGTAGGTCCATAAATAAATTACACAATTTTTGAGGCAAGTATGACGTATGATAACTGGAACATGTATCTTGTGACTGGAATATATAAAGATTTATTGCATATCATCTGGGTTGATAAGTAAATTACATAATTTTTTTTGCTATTTCATATCAAATTAAAGATATTCGAAAAAGCTTACTGACGGTATATCATCTGTGTGATTCCGAGTAGTAATGAAGGATATATGGATGTTTAAACTCAATGTATGCAAAAGTCCCGCACAGTGAAGCACCAACGTAAGCCCCAAGATGCAGAGGGATGCGATGTTGATGAGTGCGTATTTCATACACCTATTAGTCATATATTTCGGGTCAAGTTTGGGAGTTTCAAGCATAATAAGTAGAAACACAAAGGGAGAGTATATTCATATTAGAGCACGCAGAAATTTGATTAGAGACAAAGCGAGAGTTGGGATTTAAGGGATGAGATTCTTAGGGTACTTTTGACAACTATGACGAAGATGTCAACAAACTCATTTCTTCTTCAGTTAACTCATTGTTAGACTGGACTGTCGAATGTTCTACAGCACCTATCGAACACCCAAGTTGTGACAAACCAACTCCGTTTGACCCTTCAAAAATTAAATTAAATATTTATTTATTGAAATATAATTCTTGTTATGTAAATTTCTTATTTAATTTTTTGTATTTTAATAGAAAATTTTCATCAAATTAACTATATTCAGTGGTTGCAAAACCTACGCGTAGTTTCACGAAAAAGCAGTAAAACTACATGTAGTTTTATATACAGTCACGATGCTAAAAATAGCTTTAGAAATAGCATTTTGAAGGGTAAATAAAGCCAAGATTAAGTAGAAATACATTGCAAGATTTAACAAATAAGGATCAAACCGAAAATGGTAACTTGAGTGATTTTTATTAGGGGCATTAAGAGGCAATATTGAGAATTTTTCCTTCCCCTATCAACCATCCTCTATGCCCATTAGGGGTCATAAAGAGCTGAGGAATAATCATCCATACATTCAAGATGCAAAAAAAAAAAAAAACAAAAAAAAAAAACAAACCGAGAAAGAAAAAGGAAGGAAAAAGAGAGAGGCAAAAAAAAGAGAAAGAAAGGAGCAAAATTGAAGGAAAAAAATAACTAAGGAGGCCGGCCACTATAAAGAGTTTTGAAGCCTCAACTCTCTTAAAATTAAGTTAAGAAAAAACCCTCTGGTAATTTATAATAGTTATTCCTGAACCCGAACTAAACCGTGTTCGATCGCATAGGAAAAGCGCGAATCAGAGGGGTTATACGAGTTGTTGGAAGACCAAAAAAAAAAGAAGGTAAAAATTTAATCATAAACTCTTTTAATTAAAAACATGGCTACAAATTACAAACTGTTTATCTTCTTCCATTTTTTGTGCGCAATTTTCAATTATTTTGAAAAGTTGTCATTGTTAATCTAACTTTTGAATTGTAAAATTTTTTTGTCTTTTTTATTTATATATAATACAACCACAGTTTAATAAAAAAGAGACACGGTGGAGTACATTACAAATTTTTTTTATTTTCATATTTTTGCCCATCATTGAAGAATTTTGAACGATCTAACGCACCCACGGTCTTTATGGGAATGCCTCCCACATTTGTTCCGCCCTTTTGATTGCGAAATTGGTTCATTCGTACGCGGCTAAGCCTACGATGCAGCGTTCTTGGTAAATTTGCCGATGCATCATCAACCGTATCGTTAGAATCTACATTTTTTGGATTTATGTCTGCCACTGGTATCGCATCGCCTTCGTATTCTTCAGGAAGCGGGTCCACCTCTGCAACTACTTTGATGAAGTTGTGTAGAACAGCGCACGCAATTGGGATCATTGCTTGTTTCTCTAGCGGGTATGGCCGCATGTTCTTTAGAATCGGGAACCTGGCCTTCCAAACACCAAATGTTCGCTCGATGCAGTTTCTTAATGACGAATGGGTGTAGTTATATAATTCTTGAGGTCCACGAACACCAGTCTACCGACGACGGTATTCTTATATATGATAATCCATGCCTCGGTAAGGACTAAGAAAACCGTCTTCCAAAGCATATCCAGAGTCCACCAAATAAAACTTTCCTACATATCAAACCATAATTTCGCGTATCATATATAGCGAACATATATACGCATGTTGGGAGATATAACCAATAAATGTAATATTTAAAAAATACCTGGAGGTGGCCGTTCAAAACCTAACGTAGGGTCGCTCAACGCATGCCTAAGAACTCATGAGTCATGTGCTGATCCTTCCCATCTAGATAGGATAAATGTAAATTTCATGTCAAACGAACACGCCGCAATGACATTTTGCATTACAAGCCCTTTTCGATTTCTTTATCGCTCTCGAACCTCTCGTGGAGCAATACAATCTACATGCGTGCCATCAATTGCCCCCACACAATTCTGCAAGTCATGAAACCAAGGATGACGACCAAGTCAATACGAACATAAGAAAGAGTAATTCTAAAAAAATAAATTAAACAAATTAAAACACAAACTATAGTTAATCCATTGTGATATTGCATACGTCAAACCAAGGACGATATTTATGGCCGTGATGACCTTAGCAGCCCTCTCTCTTAAAGTACGGCCCCTAATCATCTAAATGTCTCTGCATGCATGCGTACTTTGTTGAACATAGCTGCTGGGGGCCCCGTCAAAAGCTCCTCGACCCTAATCAGAGTCGATAACGCGGATGTATGTAGACGCGTTGAAGGTGTCGTGGATATGAATGGGTAAGCGAAACAAGCGGCTACGCCTGCTGCAAATAAAGTTGTAAAATCTTTCGTGTTTATTTCATTATCATTGTCATGTTCCGTATCCCAATTTGAGGAGCCGGCGTTGTTCATGGCTTCACCTAACAAATATAATGCATAGTATGGACATTATTAAATCTGTATTTCTCATGCATGATAATAGACGTGTATTTATTGTCAATAAGGCAACACAGCATTTTGCATTGAACATATGCATATTGCATTCAACACTCAACTAATAAAGTTAGAACATAAAAGGCCAACACGCCAACACTCAACTAATAAAGTTAGAACAGTCAACTACAAATTACAAGAGAAAAAAAAGTGGGAGCTAAAAAATGCCCCAAGAGCCTAATTATACATTAAAAAAAATCCAATACAAAACAACACCGAACATGCTAATTATACGTAATCAGTCCAATAAAAAGACACCAAGCTAATTAAACATAAGAAATGGAATAAAAAAAGACAAACACAATAAAAAGAAGCAACTAAAAGAACGATCCAGGTAGTGGTGGTGGTATGTCGAACATGTTGTCAGATGGTTGACGGCCGAACGGGTCTGAGGGTGGTACCATATTGAAGGTGTTTGAGCCCATCCTTGGTGGAAACGATGCGGAAGCATGACGGTGGTGGACGCGAGTTGGAAGAACGGAGGAAAGCCATTTGTGTCGGCGATGTGGCGGCATATTAAAAAACATTGTTGCCTTATTTTGGTCCTCACTGAACATTGTACATGCGGGACAATATATCTCGTCAGGGAGTTCCATTCCATTACGTAAATCCTTGCACGCCAACATCATATTGGGGCTGTTGTTGGATTTCGAACTCTTGGTGGTTGACGCCAGCTTGATGCTTTGAGCGATGGTTTGCAAAGCCGAAACAGCCTCGACGTTCATGGCTGCGCGGGATTTCTTCTTCTGCCTATTCTACACTCCACGCGATGATTGTCCGATGTTGTGCGTCATAGGTCGGTCATCAGCATGCTGTCTATCTGGATCGTCGTCACTATGATCGACGAGCAAGTTATCGCAATGTCCTCGCTGGGTTTGGAAAGAGGCCGCCCTAGAACCGATTGCCCCTCTGCCGTTGGCATCGGTTCGACCAAATATATCGTGTAGTATCTCGTAGTTTTGGATGCCATCTTTTCTCACCTTGTTCGCGAAACTGAATCTCTGAATAACATATCAAAAACCGTGTCAGATTATATTGAAGTTACTTCGCTTCAATTATGAAGTATAATTGTACATACGGTTGCATATACCTTGAGAAATACGGCCCATCTCTCTACCGAACACTCTACTTTTTGCTCTTGTGCATTCCAACCAAGTCCCATATCAGTTAGAAGAGTGTTGTAACACTCATAATAACGTTTGAATCGATCTCTTTTACTCATCAATTGCGGGACCGTAACGGCCAATCCAAAATCATCTTGAAATTCGCGCGCCCATTTCTCCCACACTTTGAGGTCAACTCGCCGACCATTGTATTCTATTGCATAGTCATGCAGTCGCCGCAACAGTGCAAATTCATTAGAGTCGGACCAAACAACGCCACGTGCTTCTCGGTTTGTAGACATGTTCGTTTCAAACAAACACAGAACACATAGATATATATAAATCGGACATCATATATACAAAAACAGTCCCATACATTATAACGAATAATTTCAAGCAACGAGCAGCAACATAATCAGCCAATAAGACGCGAAAAAGTAACAGACGCAGCAACAGAACGACCACCAACATAACGAGCATAAACATGAAAACCAATAACACACGTACAGATAACAGACGACCAGATAACACACAACAAACGAGCACTGAACAATAGGGGCATATTGGTTAATAGAAAAGGTTATTTGTACTTACCGATGACGTTGAAGAGTGAGAAGGAGAAATAGCCAACCACTGCCACGCCCTTTACGCACTTGAAGTAACGAAGAATGGTTTGGGTCCGGTTGCCATGCTTATCGGGGTCCCTTCTTTTGCTGACCCCGCCATGCTTTTTCACCATTAATGGCACATAGGCAGATATCGATCTTGCAAATGAACGCACCGGCCACCCGCAGATCGGAGACGAATGACGTAGGTGCCGAACAATCCTCACACCTCTGGAAACCCAAACCAACACAACCCCGAACTTCTATTAGAGTCGACAATGGCCACCCCCAACCACCGCAAACCCCGACCTCCACGCCGATCTACGAATACGAAACCCAACCACCACCAAGCCCGACCACCCTGACCCTAACCCCGAATACCGCGTCCCTAACCCCAACGACCGCCGACGAACGACCACCCCCGACCCCGATCTTCTCAGCGACCCCAACCCCAGCCAACCCACCCCCCCCCCTCCCCCCCACTGCAAATTATGACCACCACGACCCCGATCTCCGCAACCCCAACCCCGACCAAATGGACTCCATCTCAGCGAACCAAACTCTGAGCTCCGACCTCGAGATCCGCGATCCAAACCCCGACCTCCGACCCTGATATAAGTGAATCCCGATCTCCACGCCACTATGCTGAGCGACCCCCGACCTCTGCACCTTTGTTGGACGTTCCTCGCAAAGCTGAACGACGGCCTTAAGAGTTTGAAAGGGAGAGAGATGAGACTTGAACATGGTTCTCTGTTTTTTTTTTTTTTATGGCCTGAAGAGAATATTACCGTTAGGCCTGGAATGTGTGTACTGTGCAGACCCATTCCAAATGAGTATCAGGATAATTTGTGTACTGTGCAAACCCATTCCGAGTGAGAATGAGATGGGAACTCCTAAAGGTTCCCAATTCCGGCTTTGACCAATTGGAATGGAATGAGCTGAATCAAATGGTCTGCCCAAACAAACGGTAAGAAACTAAAACCATAGGAAAAGCTAGCTAAGTTACCTTTGGTTTAGGCTTGGAAAAACGGCTTGAACTTGTAGGCTTTTTCTTCTTCCTTTTCTTGAGCAAATCCACCCCTCTCTCTCTCTATTTCTCTTGCACTTTTTCTTTCCTCTTCTCTCTAACCCTAAGCACAGTTTTCCTCTCTATTTGACTGAGCAAAACAAAAAAAATGAGACCTTGTGGTCTTAGTATCCTTTTATAGGCAAATTGGGAAGCTTGTTGAGTAATCTTACTTAACCAAGCTACTCTCTCTCTCTCTCCTCTTCAAATCCAACCATAGTTAGTTAATTTTCTCTCAGCTTTATTCAAAAACATAAATTCTTATTTGATCTAATATGGGCTGCATAATTTTTGGCCATTGATTTAACTTGGTATCTCATCTAAGGGCTAGGATGGAGCAAGAGTAACTTTTTATGCTTTAACTTTTGTAACACTTGTTAGGGTTGTACATGGAGACCGAAAAATTCGGTTTAAACCGATTCTAAAACCGCACCGCACCGAAATTCGGTGCCACATCAGCAAAACTGAATTTTCGGTGCGGCCACCACACCGAATTTGGCAAATCGGTGCGGTTTTCGATTTTAGAAAAATAGTAATCGGTTTAAACCGAAACCGCACCGAATTAATATATATATTATTTTTTATAGTATTTTACCAATAATACAAGGTAGTGTAGTGGTTGTTAAGGTTGCCTTGGGTCCTTCCTTGCGTGGGCGTCTCAAGTTCGAACTCTGAGCAATGCAATTTTCAGCCCAATTTTTTACAAGTTGGAAATGCAAAAATATTGGATCAAATCCGCGCTCAGGAGGACTTGAAACATGGTCTGGCATTGGCAAGCCTTAAAACACGCTATTTTATATATAATATAATTCAGTCCATCGAATTTGAAAACCGCACTGCACCGAATAATTCGATTAACCGAAATTCAATTTTCACATATTTCGGTGCGATTTTCGGTTTTGGATTTTTGAAAACCGAAAATTCGGAGACCGAATTTTTCGGTGTAGTTTAAAACCGCACCGTTTTTTGTACAGCCCTAACACTTGTCAAAAGCTCCTCAAACTTTACCAGCACCTTACCACAACCCTCTTCCCATCAAATAATGACTCAAAGATGACTAAGGGCTGGTGAAATTCGGATTTACTCTCAAATATTACACCATTTTACTTAATTTATGCTATTAGTGCATGGAATATAAATACTAGAGAAAATCTATTTCTCACTTAGTGTGGCCCACGGTTTTGCACTAATATATTGGAAAAATTATTTCTCCTCATCAATTACTAGTAGAATAATATTTATATACTGTTCTGGGATTGATTTCTACCAGGAAAAATCCCGAGGAACCTGTTTTCACGGTAACGGTGACTAAACCGTCATTTTCCTGACTTATCGTAATCGATATTTCTTATTCTTGAATTCTATTATCCCGAGACTTTAAGAGACTCTTATTTGTTTCTAATAACCTCTAAATATAATTAGAAGTTAGGTTTAACTCTTTGTGGTCGTTTTTTAGCTCCATCACGATTTTTTCGTTCTTTACGGTAAAATCCTGATTTTTAACAAAATCTTCTCGTTTCGGCTTCGTTTTAGCTCGGAATGACTCCAAACTTTAAACTAAGGCTTATTATGTGACTTTAAGTCATTTCATAGCCTTAAAATAAATGTTACGACTGTCGAGGGTCATTTTTATAAAATTTGGTCTAAAATATAATTTTCTAAAAGTTCAAGGGCTATTGTGCAATTTTTTTAAAATTAAGCCGAACTTTGCTTTGTGACCACTATTATGGTTGCGTGCACATTCACAATCTTGTCATGAATGAATCGTTCACTAGTGAAACGACAGTACTTAAGGAACAAGAAACGACCCGAGGGATATGACAGTAATTTTATCCACTCGAGACGTGAACCAATCTGGAGGGTCAAACCCGTGTAATGACTATATCAGTGGGCATACTCATCAAGTAAATTATTCTAATAATTGCAAGAGTGCAACTCCGGATTTTTCGTGGAATAACCTCGGAGTTAATAAATTAGATTTTTAACTAAAAAACTTTAGTTAATTATTTCAATTTATTGGAGCTTAAATTATTGAGTCTATGGTCCCTAGACCGACTTCGTAAATTCAATAGACAAAGCATATTATATAATTAATGATGATTAATTATATAGTATAGTCTCACAGTGTAAATAAATTCTATTTATTTATTTATTTAAGTATTAAATAAATAATACTAAAAATTAACTAAAATTGATTTTTGCTTGGGAAATATTTTTTTCCTCCATTTGATCATAATGGGCGAATTTTCGGAAATAAAAAATAAAAAGGCTTTTAGTTTTATTTTAAATTATTTAACTATTAAATAATTTTCTTCCCTTTTAATCAGAGTTGGAAAAGTCATTGTCTGACTTTTCCAGAAGTGGGCGCCACTTTCAGAGGGATTTATCCCTTGGTTTAATTAATTTGATTAGAGTAATTAGCACCTGTGGCCCCTAAACTTGTCGAGCTACGATACTTTGGCACCTTTTTTTTTTTTTTTGGCATTGATTCCCTTGAATTTAAAAATCGTTGCACTTTATCTTAAATTAAAAATGTCCGTTCGAAATTTGACAGAATTGTGCACGTAATTGTCACATGAACGTTTATTTAGGGATATATTTGTCCATTTATAACAAAACTAAAAATAAAATTTAAAAAGAAAAAAAGAAAACAATCTGCTTGTTTTCATTTCTCCCTGTTCTTCACCTTTCTTCTTCTCCCACTGCCAAATCTCTGTAAAAGTCCAAACAACCAATCTCTTTCAAGTTTTTAAAAACTAAAATTTCAAAAACAAGAAGAAGGTTTGAAATCCAATTTTTTCCAAATCCAAACCGTAGCAAATTTTCCAAATTCAAGCATAAATATATTCCCCAAATTTTCCAAATTTCCCCTCTGCAAATTATTCAAAAAAAAATAACAAAAAATAGTGGCTCGCTCTCTAAGCTATGCTAGTCTTGTGCGGCGGTTAGAATTCGAGCAACGGGTCTTCGCGGCGGTGGCTAGTCTTCGCACTAGTTGATAGCAACGTGGGTCTTTGGGCGATGACAGGCGATGGTGGCGGGTCTTCAAGGATCTGGAAGGTTGCATGCGGTGGTAGAGGCACGGCGGCGCCCGAACTGGTATGGGCTCGCGCAGCACAATGGTCTTCGACTGTGGAGGCTCGCCGGCGTCAGACAATGGCGACGATGTGGGTGAAGGTTGGCGTTGGTGGTTGGGGACGACAGCAGTGGCGCGGGGGAGCGTTGTTGGCGGCGGAGATAGAGGTGCTTGGGTTTTGAGGATATGAAGTTTTTTTTTAGCACGGATCTGGGTTCTCGGCGAGCGACTCGGCTTCCTTGACTTTGACAGCCTCGGCGGGCATGAGATTTTCGGCGGCGGCGACGGGCCTAGCATTTGATTTGCCGCCCGATCCGTCCCATCTGCATCCAGCTCCAAGACTCGCCGAGAACCGATTTTGGCATTTGACTTTGCAATTTGGTTTTGGCCTATTGGAAGCTATGTGTTTCTTTCTTCACTTGTTTGACGTTGCAGAGCATATTAACAAAATTTTGGAGCATTTGGTTATTTGGTAGTGGGTTGAGGAAGAAGATGATTTTAAAATGACTAAAACTCCCTTATAAAAGAGTAATGAGCCTTCAATAAGTCGAATTCCGTCCAATTCTTAAACGGACGTTTATAATTTTGGGTAGAATGCAACAATTTTTAAATTCAGAGGGTTTAATGCAGGAAAAAAAAAGTGCCAAAGTGTCGCAACCCGATAAGTTCAGGGGTCACAGGTGCCAATTACTCATTTGATTAATTAAATTAAGTGGATAAATATTAAAATTTAAATTAGATTTAAATCTTGTAATAGCTTTATTTTCAATCAATTAAAGATAATTATGAGATAATTATAAAAACGATTTAAATTTTAAATAAAAGATATTATCTATACTGGGGGAGACTTTTTATCAGAAGAAAAAGTCCCCTCTTTAGGCGCAAATTGGGAGGAAAAAGTGGGCTAAATTTTAGCCCACTTTTCTCTCTTGTATCTCTAACTAAATAAAACTCCTAGGGTTTCATAAAATTACTACGTGATATTTTTTAGAGCCAGAAAATTTATAGAGGAAAAAAACCTATTTTTCTCTAAAAAAATTCAGTCACCTCCCTTAGTAAAAGAAAAATTGTTTTCTTTTCTGTTTCCTTGTGAGATTTAAGCCCACACATTGTTCACAAATTGTTTTAGAACACGGTTTGGAAGAGGGTGGTGTCGATCTCATTCAATGATCTGTTAGTCGTTTCAAGCGTTCTTCGAAGCCCAACCTTGGAGGACTTGAAACGCGAGATCTTGGTGGACTCGTTGTAGACCATATTCATTGTGGTAGAATTCTTGTTCCCTTTATGTTTAATTTAATTTAGTTTATGTTAAGAATTAAATTAAATTAGGTTGTTAGATTATTTTCAATTAAAAATGAAATATGATCCTATGTTTTTTCTATGCTTGTTCACATGAGATGTGTTGTTTGTTTATGTTTTTCTTTCAATTAGATTGATTAGATTTACATGATTTTTTTTTCTTAAGTATACACTTCCGCAGGTAGCATAGAATTTCCTTCAGATTTGCCTTGGAAAAGACTTAATACACAAGGAAACATGTGGGGCTAAAACGAATTTAGAAATTGAGGAAAGTTTCAAAGTACAGAGCCAACAAATGTATTTCATAAGAATTATTTGATTCAAAAGAAAACGCAATTGACAGCACTAAAAGCACAAATCGCAAAGCACACAAGCACCAAGCTTTACATTACCAAAGCCACAATAAACTTCTCCCAAACCCAAAAACATTAACAGCGCCAAAATACCATAACACACTTGCAAAGCACGCAAACACTAAGTCTCCACTACCAAAACGACAATTAACTTCCAAGCCCCAAAGTCCTATAAAACACCATTCTACAACAAACAATCACCAAACTTTTCACTACAAAAGCCGCTATCAAACTCTCACAATCTCAAAATAAACTCATAGCATCAAAAACACAATCCACCATTCTAAAACACACAACCACCAAACTTTCCAGTAACCAGAGCATTGGATGGGTAAAGACATTACTTTAACAATCACCAACTAGATGCGTGAGGCGTTGATGTGATAGAGAGGTGGCAGAACCGTCCAGGCGATAGAGAGTGGAGAAGGCTGCAAGAATGGAGAAAGGGGCGGAGTGCAGTGTATGGATGAAGAGGAAGAACGGGAAGATGAAGAAACGTGAAAAATGGCGGCGAGGAGGCAAAGAGGTGGAGAAGACTGCGAGAATGGAGAATGGGCGAAGAAAAGGGGTGGCAGGGATGAAGGAAGAAGAACGGGAAGAGGAAGAACTACAAACAAGAAAAAAAAAAATAGAGGAAGAGGAAGATAAGAACGTACGAACAAGAAAATAAAATATTGAGGATTAGGTTTAATAAGAAGTTTCAGTTTCATTATTTTAGATGGGTATTTTAATATTTTGACATGTTTCTATTATTAAAAAATATAAAAATAAAAAATAAAAAAAATCAACTTAAAACGAGATTTATTCATCAAAACTGGGGTTTATTGGGATCTATTGACCCAAAGTTCTATTTCGACTTCATCGATCCAACCTACAAAGCTTCTTCGATGAATCCTCATTGAAGATTGAACTCACTGATATCAATGTCTCGACAATTTTGCTCGAAACAAAGTCATTTTGGAGGTCCCGAAGCGGCTCTTGATCAACCTCGATGCCTTGGCGGCAACAACAAGATTGGTGATGTCACCGAGCCATAGATCACTATGGCACTATTTATGATAAGGGAGAGTTTCATAGGTCACTCTACGTGGAGACTCTACATTGATGTTCTTCAAGATAGGATTGACTCCACTATGTTCTAGTGGGGGTTTAGGTGATTTCTATTGTAGATTTTGGGGCTTCTAAGTAATTTTTTATGGTGCTTTAGTTTAGCGAATTATGGGGTTGATAAAGTTATGTGTGAGTGTATCTGTTTTTTTATGGATTTTTTTTATTTTTTTATTTTGCTCTTCTAGAAGTGACTAGGGGATATAAAAATGGTGGCCTAGCCTTGTTTCATGAGTGATTATTTGTTATGTTTTTGCTCTTTATTCGCAAATTTAATTGTTATAAGACACTACTAAACTATACAAGTTTTGTTTGAGTAGTCGTTGTTGGGCCATAATTCAACCCAAGACTCAAGGCCCGACTTTGAGGTTGTAAATTGAGGATGGACCGGTCCGGCGGAAAGCCCAAGTAAGAAGAGTGACGAACGGAGGTCCGGGAAGACGGCCCGCGACACGAGCAGCTAGTGAGCGCCTAGCGTACCCAATGCCACTACACCCAGCGCCTGGCGCCCTAACACGCAGCACCCCATGCTCCACCGCCCAGCACCCTGCGCGCCCAGTGCCCAACGCCCAATGCCTACGCGGGCGGCAGCCGGTCGCCCGGCTCCATGTGGATGACACCCAGCCGCCCGGCGTCGTGTGGGTGGCCGCACGCCGCCCGGCGTCGTGTGGGCGGCCGCACGCCGCCCGGCGTCGTGTGGGCGGCTGCCCGTCGCCCGGCGTCGTGTGGGCGGCCGGTGTGTTGGCGGCCGCACGCCGCCCGGGCCCGTGTGGGCGGCCGCCTGCCGCCCGTCACTTATGTTGGCGACTGCCCGGCCCCTATGTGGGCGACCGCTCGTCACCCGCTCGTCCCGAATTCTCCGAGCTTCGCCTAATTTCTGCTGAACCTGTAATAAAGAAATACAAAGTTACTAAAGATAGAGTAACGGGCTTTATTGTGTATATATTTTCTTATACATCATTGTAAGGTTATAAATAGCAGATGATTACAAAAGGAAAGAGAGGTTGAATAATACTCAGAGAGAATACAACTCAATTACTCTCAATTGTTCTTTGTTATTTTCTTCATTATTGGTCTTTGCTTTTCACGTTATTTTACATGTGTCAGTTGTTGCGAAAAATTACATCAATATTTTGGTGCTAGAAGGAGGGCCGCCTTGTACGGTCAATGGACACAAGGCTCAACCAGCAACCCTTATCGCTTTAATCCCAGCCAACTCGAGAGCAATCACGGATGAGGTCCACTTAGTGCACCAGGAAGAGGAGATCGAGACAACAAAGGCTGTGGCGCAAGTCGCCCCCCGAGGAAGAGGTCGACCACGTGGTCCGCAGGTAGCCGCTAATCCGCGACCCACCGCCCAACGGCTCGATAGGTTGGAAGATACGGTGCTAAATCTCTCTAACATGATGGCTCAGTTCGTTGCTACAATGACGAACACTCAAGCTGCTCCGATCCCCGTCGTAGCGAGACTCACCAGCGCGCGAGACAACTCGATCGGCCACAAAGGACAAGGTCCAGCCCAAGCGGCCTACGGTGATCAAGCAGCTCAACGCGCAAGGAATCCGGAAGCATCACAAAGCAAGACGAGGAGAGGATCCCGACGTACTCGAGCCTCCGTCTTCGACCAACTCGAAATTGAAGTCGAAGAAGAGGTGGATAACACCTGGACTCCTGATGTGATTGCAAGTACGGGAGATCTCCGTGATCACATAAACCAACGACGGGGAGGAGCCCTCGCCCGGCTAGGACCAAACTCCGTACCTAGCAGCCAGTCCAACACCAATCCTCAAAGGAGCAGAGTGTCGCTCGCGTCTGCAGCCCGAACCGTCAATCCGGCTTCGGCCGCTGCCCCCGTGGATAATTAGAAGAGGTCGTGCACCGATTAATACGCCAAGAACAAGGGACGCATGACGTAATCAAGGAAATCGAATCCCCTTTTACCGAACAAGTTTTGACCGAGCCATTTCCCGAAGACTTCAATATACCAGTCATAAAACAATACGAAGGATTGACGGACCCGATCAACCACTTCGAAAGCTTCCGTACATGGATGAATGTACGAAGAGCAAGCCCCAACATCAAATGACAGGCATTCGGACTTCCTTTGACAGAAGTTGCGTTAGAGTGGTTTCATAGTCTCCAACCAAGGTCTATAGCCTCTTTCGACCAATTGAGGATAGAGTTTGTGAGCCGGTTTATCAGCCAAAAGACACTCAAGAACGACAAGACTTACTTCTTGTCGTTGAAGCAAGGAAAGAACGAGAGCTTGAAGGACTACATCAGACGATTCACCAAGGCGATCAACACCTCGGAGAAGTTCACTGACGGAGACGCCATTGCCGCCTTGCGGGAAGTCTTACAAGAAGGCGAGTTACTAAGGTCAATGATTCGAAAAGAACCCAAAACGTTCAACGAATTCCTCACATGTGCACCTGAATATATTAAAGTCGACAACTACCTTCAGACCTGACAAGAACATAAAGGTGAAAAGAACGGACAAGCCAAACCGAGGTGGAAGAAACCAAGAAACAAAAAAGTAACGCCGAGTTCGCATAGGACGCCGCGACGCTCGCTAACACGAAAAAAAAAAATGTCGAGTTCGCTCGCGCACCTGGACACCAAGCAACTGCCAATGGCAGCGTGAGTCCTGGCGCTGATGACATGTTTTGTCCTTGACGAGCATTGCAACCGCCCATGGTGAAGCAAGCGCTCCATCGCCTATGCCAAGCGCTACAACATGCAGCTGCCCATGGCGAACGTGCGCCCTGGCGCTCGGTGCCCATGCCGTACACTGCAGCCAGCATAGCGCTGCGCCCGCACTCGCCCACGCACCCCCGTGCGCCCATATGGCCACATGTGCGCTGCCGAACGCCACCAAGCAACTCTTGCAGCCGCGCACACGTCCACGCACACTCATCCTGTGCAACTGTGCCGCCGTATGTCGCTGCGTGCCGCCATGTGCCGCCTTGAGCCGCTGCGTGCCGCCATGTGTCGCCGTGTGCCGCTTCGTGCCGCCGTGAGCCGCCTTGAGCCGTTGCGTGCTGCCATGTGCTGATTTGAGCCGCAGTGAGCCGCCTTGTGCCGTTGCGTGCCACCATGCACCGCCTTGAGCCGCCGTGTGCCGCTCAGGCCGCCATGCACCACCGCGTGTCCGTTCATGCGCCGTCATATGCGCCCAAAAAAAATGAAAAAAAAAAAAGAGAAAAAGACCTACTACGGGTAGGCAACAAAGACCTACTGCGAGTAGGTAACAAAAGACCTACTACGAGTAGGCACCAAAAAAGACCTACCACGGGTAGGCAACAAAAGACCTACTACGGGTAGGCAACAAAGACCTACTACAGGAAGGCACCACAAAAGACCTAATATGAGTAGGCACCAAAAAAGACCTACTACGGGTAGGCCCAAAAAAAAAAAAACAACAACGACGATAACTAACTCTCTTAGTTTCCTCGGTGCGACAAGTGCTACACGGAAGCTGGGGGGCTAATGTTGGGCCATAATTCAACCAAAGACTCAAGGCCCGACTTTTAGGTTGTAAATTGAGGATGGGCCTATCCGGTGGAAAGCCCAAGTAAGAAGAGTGACAAACGGAGGTCCGGGAAGACAGCCTGCGACACGAGCAGCTGGCGAGCGCTTAGCACGCCCAACATCCCTGCACCCAGCACCCCGTGCCCCAGTGCCCAGCACCCCGTGTGTCCAGTGCCCAGTGCCCGGCACGCCCAACACCCCGCGTGTCCAGTGCCCAGTGCCCAATGCCTACGCAGGCGGTAGCCGGTCGCTCGGCTCCGTGTCGGCGGCGCCCAGCTGCCCGGCGTCGTGTGGGCGGTCGCCGGTCGCCCGGCGTTATATGGGCGGCCGTCTGCCTCCCGAAGTCGTGTAGGCGGCTGTACGCCGCGCGGGCCCATGTGGGTGGCCGCCCACCGCCCATCACCTATGTGAGCGACCGCCCGGCCCCTATGCGGGCGGTCGCCTATCACCTATGTGGGCAACCACCCATCGCCCGCTCATCCCGAATTCTCCGAGCTTCGCCTAATTTTCGCCGAACCTGTAATAAAGAAATACAAAGTTACTAAAGATAGAGTAACGGGCTTTATTGCGTATATATTTTCCTTATACATCATTGTAAGGCTATAAATAGCAGATGATTACAAAAGGAAAGAGAGGTTGAATAATACTCAGAGAGAATACAACTCAGTTACTCTCAATTGTTCTTTGTTATTTTCTTCATTATTGGACTTTGCTTTTCACGTTATTTTACACGTGTTAGTTGTTGCGAAAATTGTATCGACAGTCGTCCTAGTTTGAGAGTGTGTAGCCGAATTAATCAGTCCTGTGCCAGACACAAACACGACAAGGGCATTTCTTTTTCACTTTTTTTTCCTTTTTAAAAAATTTGTCATTTTCTTTTATTCAACTTTAATTGAGAAATCTGTTTGCAATATGTCAAAGCAGGTTTGATCAGTCATATTCTAATGAACAGTGAACAAGATAACCTGACTGACTACATAATAAAGGTTGGCTAACCAGACTGATTGGCGATTTGCTTTTTTAGTGAAGTTTGAATCATATTTTTTGGAGCAGTAGTGAAAGGGGTTAAAGCTTTTTTTTTTCTTCTTCTTTTTTTAGTTGCATAATTGCCTATCTAAAATATTGTGGATATGAGTTTTGGGGTTATTTTAGTCTTTTGAATATGTATCTTGAGTTTGTAATTTTATGTAGTAAGGTCCATTAAATTATAATACACTCTTATTATTGTATTCTGCATTTGTTAGATTTTGATCCAATAGCTCATATTATTCATAAATATAAAATTAACACAATAGTACTTAACATTCCCATCAATTTATATAGATGGAAGGCCAATATAACGAAATAAACTATAGGGCTTCTCTGCACAACTTATACATAAACCGGCAACTTAAAATTAAGGCCAACCTAGTGTATTTGATAAAAGTCTTTTGTCTAGCAACTATAGAAGAGGTTATTGGAAAATGGGATGCTTTGTCCATTGCTTCAGACGAAGATGGAGTCCTAAATGATGCGTTGTTAGATAAGGGGACGGAGGTTCGCCAATTTACTCTTATGGGCAAAGTTCTTTCACTAAAACCTTTGAACAGGGAGGCTTTTAAGCGCACTATGCGCTCGCTGTGGAAAGTGGAGAAGGGATTATTTATCAAGGCCATCGGAAGCGATAATTTCCTCTTTACTTTTGAAAGAAAAGACTAGGGGCAGTAGGTTTTTGCCATGGAACCTTGGCATTTTGACAATTCCCTGGTGGTTCTGAATGAGATTGGGGCTGATGATGTTTTGGCCTGGAGGGATTGGTGCTTTACAAAATTTTGGATACAAGTTTTCAACTAGCCAGCGCACAGAATGATTAGAGAGATCGGAGAAATTATTGCGTCGGGTTTTAGAACTTGTTTGGAGGTTATTGTTGATGACAGGGGGAAGTGTCATGGTCAGTTTATGCGTATCAGGGTGTTGGTGGACATTTAAAAATCCCTGAGGAGGGAGGCAAAAATTCTGCTTGGCACCGCAGGGGGATGTCGTGTGGGTGGACGCTCAATACGAGAGACTCCCAGAGTTTTGTTTATCTTGCGGTCGCCTCGGGCATGGGATAAAAATTTGCAATGAACCACTTCCGGAGATAGGGTGAGACAGGGGCAGGCTCCCCGTTACGGTGCGTGGCTCCGAGTGTCGCCTTTTGAGAATAACAGATGGCGTGATGGCTCCGACCTCCCTTCCGTAGGAATCAAGGTGGATCAAGGCAGAGTAGATTTCGGGCAACCTCTGACGGTTCCCAACAGTCCGGCATCAAGGGAAACTCATCAGGAGAATGTCTGAGACGTTCGAGTCTTGCACGAAGTTTCAGGTAAGCAGTTGCTTAATTCAAATTCCTCAATTGTGACACGTGGACTGGCTGATGAGGGAAAGATATATACCTTGGCGCTCTTGGGCTCCTCTGTCTCTTCTAGGCTAGGCACACTTGAGCTTCTCGAGAATTCTGGGGGTAGTATGTCAAGCCTGATTTTACAGAAGCCCACTCACTCTTCACATGCCCCCATTCGGGAATGAGTTGAGCCTATTTTCGCATTCTCTACGGGTGCTATGGGGAAAGAGAATAAGCCAGTAAAATGGAAGAAGATTGCTCGGGCGAAGTCGAAGAAGAAAGGGGACTGTTGACAATGGAGTTTGAGTGATAAGGCTACCAAGGGGAAATGGGAAGTGACTGTGGAGGAGATCCGAGGGAAGGGGAGGGGAGAAAGGGGAAGGAGGGGGGAACCGAATCTGAAGAAAGTTCTTGCGGATATTACTGACACCGTCAACAACCAGGGATCAGCGGCGGCCCTTTCGGGTCCAATGAGTCTACTTTGCCGGAACGCCCGAGGTCTGGCGAATCCTCGGGTGATTTGTCGACTGCGGAAAGTTATTCGGAGCTATTCCCCTAGTTTGTTCTTTCTCTCGGAGACTAAACTATTTGGGAGGAGGGTAAAGTTATTATTCAGGAAAGCGGGTATGGATGTTGGGCTTCATGTAGACTCATATGGAAGTCGAGGAGGTTTGATGCTATTATGGAAGATGGACTAGAAATTGGAAATTCAAAGTTTCTTAACGAACCGCATAGATGTTTTGGTAGCGTTTGAGGGGGTACGGAGTGGCGAGTCACGGGGGTTTACGGCTTTCCAAAAGTGGCGGATAGAAAGCACACTTGGGAGTTACTTAGACAGCTCAACCGGCTATCCTCTTTGACGTGGCTCTGTATGGGTGACTTCAATGAGGTGTTGGGTTTTGATGAGAAGCAAAAGGGTAGAATTCGGTCTTCAAACTAGATTTACGCTTTTAATTCTGCGTTAGAGGACTGTAGTTTAAGGGACTTAGGATATCAGGGCCCAAAGTTCACTTGGAAAAATGGGCAGGAAGGAAAAGGTCACGTGCGAGAGAGATTGGGCGGATGTGTGATTTCTAGCTCATGGCAAAATTTGTTTAGTGAGGCGAGAGCCTATAACCACGATTTTTGGGGGTCAGATCATCGTGTTTTTCATATTGTTCTGTCTGCCAGAGTAGATGGAAGGAGACGACAAAGAAAGGGGGTATTAGATTTTGGTATGAACCCTGGTGGATTGAAGAAGAGGAATGTTCAGAGATTATTCACTAGTTGTGGCAATTCCACCGCTTTTACGGGACAAGTAACTCGATGTTACGAGGTCTAGAGATATGCACAATGCCGTTGAGTAAATGGAGTCAGAGGAAGTTTGGCAATGTTCCTAAGAGGGTAATGCTTATCCAACAAGAATTGGAGCATATTTACCAAGGATGATACTCCTGAGTTGAAATTGAAAGGGCTAAACAGCTTGATAGGGAACTGGATAAGTTGTTGTGTGATTAAGAGCATTACTGGCAACAACGAGTGCGAGTCGATTGGCTCAAATTGGGGGAAAGAAACACACGCTTCTTCCATAGAAAAGCATCGCAAAGAAGGGAGAAGAAGAAGACTGAAGGTTTGGAGAGCTTTGATGGTAGGTGGATTCAAAGTGAGGCGCACATGGTGGGGATTATAGAGCAGTACTTTTCAGACTTATTTTCAACATCTGCCCCTTCCCCAAAAGTTCTCGAGAGGGTGATTAGATCTTTTATAATTTGTATTTCTTAGAGTATTCTCCATGTCCTCACAAAGGCGTTTTCGGAGGCTGACGTTAAGACGACGCTTTTTGAGATGGGCAGTTGTATGGCCCTGGATCCTGATGGCTTCCATGTGGCTTTCTATCAATCAAATTAGGCTTTGATGAGTAAATAGGTGATGAGGCTCTGTCTTAATGTACTTAATAAAGGCTACTCAGTTGGGCTTTGAATACCACCTATGTCTGTCTCATCCCTAAGATTCGAAATACTAGGAAAGTTTTGGACTTCAGACCAATTAGTCTTTGTAATGTCCTCTATGAACTCGTCACAAAAACTATTGCGAATAGCCTGAAGGTGGTACTAGGAGACTTTATCTCACAAAATCATAGCGCCTTTGATTTGGGGGGGGGCGCCTCATATCGGATAACATTGTTGCTACATATGAATTGATGGATTCGATGAGGAAGAGAAAGTATGGGAGGAAAGGTTGGATGGCATTTAAGTTAGACATAAGCAATGACTACGATAGAATTGAGTGGGCTTTGTTGAAATCTATACTTATCAAGATGGGCTTTCCTTTGAAGTGGATAAATTTGATAATGGAGTGTGTTCTAAAGTTGTTTTCTCTTTCATCATCAATGGCTCGCCGTACGGGAGGGTGGTTCCGAAGCATGGTCTCCGCCAAGGCTGCCCGTTGTCCCCTTATATGTTCCTTATTTACGCCCAGGGGTTTTCTTCGATAATACATCGGGCAGCGCTAGACGGCAAGCTAAAGGGCTTTCAATGCACGAGAGGTAGTCCACGAGTCAGCCACCTTTTCTTCGCAGATGACAGCTTAGTTTTCAACAGGGCAAGTTGTTAAGATGGTGGGGTAATCGGGAGAATGGTGGAGGAGTATATGAGAGCCTCAGGCCAGATCATTAATTTTAATAAATCTTCTATGTGTTTTAGTCTAATCGTGGATGAATCACTCCAAAGGAGCATTCTTGAAATGTTGGGGATTCACTCCATCTTGCCTCATGATACCTAGGGCTGCCAACATTGGTAGGTAAGAACAAGAAGTTGACTTTTAACGATATCAAGGACAGGGTGTGGAAGAAATTACAGGTTTGGAAAGGAAAGTTGTTCTTGGCAGGGGGAAGGGGGACGGGGTTTGGGAAGTCCTAATAAAAGCGGTGGTAACTGCAATACCTACGTATACCATGAGCATTTTTCATCAGCTAGGGGGATTATGCTCGGAGCTACAAGGTATGATTGTACGGTTCTGGTGGGGCGATGACGATAGTGCCCACAAACTCCATTGGCTCAAGTGGGACAAGCTATACAAACCGAAAGTGGCGGAAGGGCTGGGTTTTTGCAATCTCAAAGCGTTCAATCAAGCTCGACTCGCTAAGCAGAGCCAGAGAATTCTCACTAACCCAATGTCACTCTCAGCCCAAATTCTAAAGGTAAATGCTTTGCAAAGTGGGACTTTATGAAAGCCAAGTTGGGACACAACCCTTCGTACCTATGGTGAAGCCTCTTATGAGGGAGGGAATTGTTGAATCTGGGGCTGAGAGAGAAGGTTGGTTTTGGAGAACGCATAGTGATTTTCAACGACCCATGGTTGCCAAGACCATACTTTTTCAAGCCTATCAAAAGACCGTCCCCGGATCGCAGATTGTGGAAAGTCAATATGCTCATAGATCCAGACCAGGGGCAGTAGAACATGGAGCTAACCAAGGACGTCTTTTGGCAAGTTGATTATGATGCGGTTCTTGTAGTTCCTGTCAGATTATTTCGAGAGTAAGGACGAGTGGATATAGCACTTTGATGCGAAAGGTAAGTATTATGTGAGGTCGGGCTACCATGCAGCCATGGGAGTTAGGAGAGAGGCGGGATCGTCATCCTCTGAAATCGAGAATAACTGGTGGAAGTTCCTATGGAATCTCTCAATCCCTAGTAAAATAAAAAAAATTTCATTTGGCGAGCCTTCAACGATATTTTACCGGTTCGAGTAAATCTGACAAAACGGGGGATCTCGATGGATGAGAGATGTGAGGGCTATAGTGAGAACAGAGAGACTCTATGGCATTGCTTTTCCAATGCCCAAGATCCGTTGGAGTTTGGGAATGGAGTGCGTTATGGCCTATGATTGACATAACTCAATCGGGAGCCCTGTCTTTTTTGTCTCACTAAAGTCAGCGCTATCCCCTGATGACTTTGAGTATTTCTGCCTCCTAGTCTTGTGTGGCGAAATCAGAATACCTTGGTCCATGATGGAACGTGTTGGACACCTACGGAAGTACATGAAAAAGCGGGTATCTAGTTATAACAATACAAGTGTGCCTAGAATGTTTCTACTCGTTGTGGAAATCTACACTCTGATTCACGTCCTTCAAGCAAATGGACACGGTCGAAGCAAGGGGAGTTGAAGCTCAATGTGGATGCTGCTATAGGGAGAGAGATCGGGTACACCGATGTGAAGAGGTCATTCCAAACGAGGAGGGGCTGGTTGTGGGGGCGTTCTAAGTGCGTGTTCCTGGTTCTTTGGATCCACTTCTGGCCGAGTTGATGGCGATACGTACGGCACTTAAGTTCGCAGTGGAAGCGGGACTCCGCGGTCGTGAAGTGAGGGCGACTCTCTAAATGCAGTCAGAGCGGTGAACGAGGCACCAAGTCTAGATTATGGAGAGACTGTGGTCAAGTGGCTCAAAGTTGCACACCAACTGGCTCAACTGGCTTTTTCATTATCTGATGATTGTTTTTTGCTGGAGGAGTTGCCTCCAAACATTCATAAGTTTGGAGTGCCGACATGGCCTCTGATTGAGTTAATAAAGCCTGCTTTATTTAAAAAAAAAAAATTTAAGGCCAACCTACAGAGGCTATTTATGACCTTTTCAAAATACCAAAAATCTTCCTCGGATCTTACGAAATTTCACGAATATTCTCTCATTTACCTTAAAAAAAAAAACATCTCTCAATTTTTTAATTTAGTCCAAAATTATACATTTTGTTGAATTATCAGTGCATTTTTTTTAACACTTTAAATACCCCGAATGCCAATTAGTTATTTTTGTTCAGGATAGCCAAGTATCTATTATGGTTAAAGGATAAAATTCACTTCTTAGTGAATTGAATGTATAATTTTGAACTGAATTAAAAAATCAAAAGGTAATTGTTTTATTACGATAAACTAAGGGGATATTTGTGAAATTTTGTAAGAACCAAGGGAAGATTTTTTGTATTTTTCCATTTTACTAATCCGAGTGCCACATATAGTCTTAAAAAATGAAATAAATTAATAAAATAGATTTATGATTGATTTTTTTAACTATATCTATAAAATACATTTTATAAAAGTTAATTAATAACCACAATATTAAACTATTGTGTTCATACTTCATACTAGGGGTGATCATCGGGCGAGCGGGCGGGTGCCGACACACTAATTCCTATATCCGACGTCGGGCTAGTGGCAAAATCTAATTACCGATTTTCGACCGGTGAGGTAGCGGGCGGGTTCGGTCGGGGGAACGGGTGAACGGTCGGGTGGCGGGTGTAAGGCTAATTAGCCACAAATCCACAATCACAATCATAAAAACCAAAACTACATCCCAATCACAACCAGTCACAAACCATAAATAAACAAAACAAAATTAAATTTGTAACCATCAATTTTTTTTTTTGTTAAATCCTCGTGCCATATACATATTATATAAACAATGATAGATATATATATATATATATATTTATATCGTCGAAGTTGTTTAGTTTGTGAGAAAACTACAGAAAAAATTTACAGAAGAGAAAGAAGAAGATTGAGATTTTCTGATAAAATGAATTATATACTCTTATTGAATAATTCTCAGAGCTATTGCTTTATATATGATCATATACTATTTACAATAGACATTGTTGTAGAGAATAACTTCTAGCAGAAAGTTGTTACAGATGCTATTTACACGTGACATACAGCTGGTATAACTAAGTCTTGACAACAACCACTTAATTACTGACTCAGCAATGCTATGATCCTCTGCGACTCTGCCTTACAAATCTCCTGCTCATCCTACTACACTAATTTCTTTCCTTCCCATAAAAGTCTTGTGGAGTTCAGAAACTTTCAGACCAAAGGCGGAGAGAGTGAGAGACGCAGAGAACAGGCTGTCGCCGTCGCCGTCGCTGTCGACCGAGAGGCGCAAGATCAAAAAGAGTGGATTGTTGGAGGTTGGAGAAGTGAGAACAGAGAGAAGCTGAAAACGAGACGAAAACCAAAGAAAAATCTAGGAGAAATATTAGTTTTAAATCAAACCCCTCGGGCGGGCGGGTGCTGACCGAAAAGAAATTTCTATACCCGCCACCCGCCGATTTGAAGACCACCATCGGGCGGGTTTCGCCCGATGCAAATTAAGAAGGCGTTTTATCCGCCCGTTCGGGCGGGTGGCCGGTCGGGTATAATATTTTGCGTAGCCCTACTTCATACTAGTTTTTATACACACGTTTGCGTGTGCAAAACCTATGTGTAGACACGTTTTTTTTTTCTTTGGTTAAATTTGTTCAATGATAATATAAACTTTGCATATTGAAGTGTTAACAAAAACTATAAACAATATATAATTTTATATATTTCTTTCATTTCAACAAAACTAAAGGACAATTTATGATTTAATAAAAGTATTCGGACACTTATAAACTTTTATTGAAAATAAAAATAGAAAAAAAACTAAACAAAAGGAAAAAAAATGACATTTCTACTCAATAAAAGTATATCAAACCGGTTGTCCAAAGATTGAAAAAAAAAAAATTTAATCCAATGGTGGGGAGAATTTTTTTTTTTTTTAAGATCATTACGGTTAAAAAAACAAGGTTTAAAACGATTAGAACAAAAATATTTTAAAAGAAAGAGAGAGTATGAGAATTTGCGAAATAGCGCCTAAAATTTTACAAAATAACTCATCAAATTTTGCAAAAAAACAAAAAAAAAAAAAACAAAAGAAGTTTTTTTCTGTAAATTCTTTTTCCAAAACTAAAAAGAAAAAAAAATTTGAGATGCGTGCGTGGGGATGGGCGCATCCCACTAGTCACACGCGCCCGCATGCAAAATTTAATAATAATAATAAATAAAAAACAAAAGAAAGAAACAACAAAGGGTCAATACGTGTCGTCTCTAGGTTCAATCTTTCAACCATAATGCGCCCATGGCTACATTTTTTGATAGCAAATAATATGTTCAAAACACCTATTGGTAATTAAATATAGGGTTTTTTAGGCATTTAACCAAACTTTTGCGTAATTTTTTAGGATTTAGTCCTAAAATGTCGAAATTAAGGATTTAGCTATAACATGTAATATTTTATGTTACATGCTACATGTTATGGCTAAATCCTTAATTTCGTGTACCTATGGCTAAATCCTTCAAACTTTACCTTTAAAATATTAATTGCTTAACTGACCCTTAAATATATCAAGATTTATATAAAGTAAAACCTTTAAAAATTAATAAGTTAAAACAAGAATAAACTTATTAATCGATAAATTAAAAAATTATTATCGTATTAATTATCATTAGAGATCTCTCTGAAGCGGTTTTGTAACACCTCTTAATCCAATAATGAAATTAGTCTTGAAGATGTTATTTTGCTTTTTGTTCGTTAATAAATGTGAAAGGTTTTTTTTTCTTAATAAATAATTCATTATAAAATAAATATAAAACAAAAGTGAATTTAACTCTTAAATCAATTTAATTCAAAAGATTCCTAAAACACCAATTGACCACACCCTTTAGTTGTCTCCTTGCAATCGTCCGATTACTATCTACATGTCATCTGAAAAATATTAAAAATATAAGAATGAGCTAGATTGGATTATTCACGTAAGCAAACCTCATGCACGTAAGAAATGACATGTTTATGCAATATGCAAAGTTATGTAAATATTTCTTTGAAACTTGCAATTACATTTAAACATTCATTCGTTCTTTTGAGAGTGGAAAAGAGAGAAATTGAATATGTGTGTTGGAAAGAAAAAAAAAAACTATAAATATAAATGGGTAAGTGAAATTGATAATATGACAAGGGCTTTTTATTTATTATTCTTTATTTTTTTTAGTATGGTTTCCTAACAAGATTAGGTCAAGTTTCTCTTTCTTTTAAAATTAGGGTTTTCTAATCTTAACAAGATTGGATTTTTCTAAAAGACCAACTATCTAATTAACTTGGTAAACTTAAATAGGTTATCGGATTTGACCCACTTAATAAATAAATTATATTAAGAATTAAATAGGAAATAAATAAAATTCACATAGCATAATTCAATTAGAAACATTAAATTCCCAGCAAAAAAAAAATTAGAAACATTAAATCATAATATATTGTCATATAAGAATAAACATATCAATTGCTTAAAATATTCATTAGGCACGCAGTTTCACATTGGACTTCTCACAATATTACACTGCGTCAAAATAACAAACTTGATTAATAATAACATGCGAAATCATTGTAATAATCTAAATATAATATGTCAAATAAGTAAATAATAGGCTTTTAGAAATTTGGGCGGTTCAATATGCCCCCCTTGAAAAATAATTTCATCCTCGAAATTAGACATAGACAAATAAAGAACACGACTAATAATTTCTACTCACTGACTTACGAATGACCACGATTTTACTTTTGGTGACTTGGCGTAGTGGTCTAAGAAAGTGTCGAAAAATCTATTTTTAAAACCTTGGGTGCTGATACTAAATAATGTAACACCTCCTAGTCCAATAATGAAACTAGATCGGGAGATGCTATTTTGCTATTCGATCGTTAATAAATACGAAAGATTTTTTTTCTTTAATAATTCATTATAAAATAAATATAATAATTAACTTTATACAAAAGTGAATTTAACTCTTAAATCAATTTCATTCAATAAATTCCTAAACCACCAATCCATCTCGTTGTTGTCTTCTCGCAATCGTCTGATTACTATATACAAGTCATCTGAAAAATGTTAAAAATAAAAGAATGATCTAAAAAGTACAGTAAGCAACACGGACGGAATGACATGCTACTTGTAATTACATTTAATCATTGGTTCGTTCATTTGAGAGTAGAAAAGAGAGAAAGTGAAGATGTGTGTGGGAAAAAAAAGACAATAAATATAGATGGGAAAGTGAAATATCTTTATTTTTTCAGTAGGGTTTTCTAATAAGATTAGGTCAAGTTTTCCTTTCATTTAAAATTAGGATTTTCTATTGCTAATAGGATTGAGTTTTTCTAAAAAGACTGACTATCTAGTTAACTTGGTAAACTTAGTGGTGGCAATACGGGCCGGGCCCGACGGGCGGCCCGAGTTCGCCTGATAATTCGATGGGCCGGGCCGGCCCGGTCCGATGTGATACCGGGCTTGTCCGGCCCGTATAGGTTTCAATGGGCGGGCTGGGCTTTAAGTTGTTGTCCACGGGCCGGCCCGGCCCGGCCCGGCCCGACGAAGCCTTTTGGATGGGCTCAGCCCGGCCCGCTCATCTTGGCCCGTTTGGCCCGCTCGTCATGGCCCGCTCAACCCGGCCCACTCGTCATGGCCCGCTCGACCCCGCCCGTTTGGCCCGCTCGGTGACTTTTTTAAATTTATTATTATTATTATTTTAAACTTTAAAAAATTAAATTCATACCATTAAAAAGAAATTTATATAATTAAAAAAGTAAATATTATTTACTACAATTAAAAAGAAATCTCGCACCCCAATTAAATTTTGATTTGACAACTCTCTATTATAAAAATTAAAATTCATACTCTTCTCCAATATTGATTTGACAAGTCAATGCCATAAAAAATAAATTTTTACACTCTTCTCCAACATTGATTCGACAATTAAATGACATAAAAAACAAACTCCACACTCCAATTAAAGTTTGACTTGACAACTCCCTACCAAAAAAATAAATAAATCTCTTACTCTTCTCCAACATTGATTTGACAAGTCAATGTCACAAAAAATAAACTTTTACACACTTCTCTAATACCGATTCGACATCTCAATGGCATAAAAAAACAAATATCATACTCTAATTAAAGTTTGATTCGACAACTCCCACCACAAAAAATAAAAAAATCACTCTTCCCCAATATTGATTAGACGAGTCTATGCCAGAAAATACAAACTTCACACTTTTCCACTTTTGATTTGACAAATCAATGCCATAAAAAACAAACACTCAATTAAAGCATTCAAATTCCAACCTCTCTTTCCCCTATAAATACATACAACTTCTTCCTCTCTTCTCACACTTACTCAAAGCTCAGTCTAAGAAATCTCTCGTACAACACTCTCTTAAAAATCTCTCTTCTTATATCTCGAAGCACTCTACATTTTTCTTGAAACTTCACTCTACGGTATTTAATTTATTTCTTTAATATTTTTTAAGGCTATTAAGTGTTTATGTTGATAGTAAGGTAACGTACATTTGTATGTAGACAATCAATGGCATCATCAAGGGGAGCACCTTCAAACCTAAACGTGATTATTGAAGATGACGAGGAGCAAGAAGTAGACAGCTTGAATCAAGACACGGTGGAAGGCGGATCGGGCGTTTTAGGGTCCAAAAAAGGGAAGAGGAAGGTTAGACGTACCTCGGACGTTTGGAACATATTCGACTTGAGGAAAGAGAATGATGAAGAAGGAAAGATCATAGAACGTGCATACTGTAAGTATTGTCCGAAAATATACACTGCTACATCTTCATGTGGCACAACACATCTCAAGAGGCACATACCTAGGTGTCCCGGACTTAATAGCGGTCATGTCGATCCCCGCCAAACAACCCTAAACTTCACTCCCGATGGTAACCTTGGCACTTTCACCTATGATCCAAATAGGGCTAGAGAACTTCATGCTAAATACATAGCTAGTGCACAACTCCCTTTAGGATTAGCAGAGGACCCAGCCTTTGAAGAATACATTCGTCAAGCATATAACCCACAGTTTAAGGCAGTAAGTAGAAACACCACTCGTGCTGATTGTATTAAAACCTTTACAGAGATGAGGCAGAAATTGATACATGAGTTTAACACTTTTCACGCCTCTATAGCATGCACGTCCGACATTTGGACCGGTCGCACAAGATCTGGTTATATATATGTCACTGCACATTATGTAGATATGAGTTGGCAATTTCAAAAGAGATTAATTGCATTTCGCCAAATTCCTTATCCACACGATGCGCAAGTAATTTACAACACTATAATGGAGGTATTTGACCTATATGGCATTAAGGAAAAAGTTTTAAGCATTACATTTGACAATGCCTCTTCTAACAATGCTGCCATAAGCCTCTTTAAACAAACTTTGAAGCCCCCCTACGGCGGATCGTTCTTTCATCAACGGTGTGCTTGCCACATCATCAACTTGGTGGTTCAAGACGGCATGAAGCAGTTTGAGGTGTATTTAGACAACGTTCGAGCTGCTTTGTCCTTCATTTCAAGCTCTGGGACAAGAATGCAAGAGTTCGCGCAAAACTGTCAGCGGTTCGGGATGACACCAAAGCGGCTGCCAACCGATGTCCCGAACAGGTGGAATGCTACGTACTTGATGTTAGAGGCTGCCCTTCCTTACAAAGATGTGGTCACAACATATCACAACAGCTGTAATGCAAATGGAATTCTCACCGAGGTTGATTGGCAGATCTGTCAGTGCTTCTACTATTTCTTGAAAGTTTTTTATGATGCAACAGTGACACTTTCTGGTGTGTATTATCCAACCTCTCATCATGCATTACATAAGTTATATGATATTGCTAATGCCTTCGAGATGCATAGAGATGTTGAAATCTTTAGTGCTACTGTTGCATTCATGGAGAACAAATTCAAGAAATACTGGCAGAAAGTCCCTTTTCTCTACTGTGTGGCAGCCACGTTGGACCCAAGGATGAAACTGCATGGTGTGGATTCTCTGTTGAGAGGGATAGCGGAGAAACTCCCGGTCCAGGGTGATGAAGTCATTACCATTCAAGACGTTCGAGCTCAGATGTCAAGAATGTTTGAGTCTTACAATCGCAAGTATGGAGGTTCTTCTACAACATCCTCAACAACCACTTCAAGTTGCATAATCTCGCCGTCTGCTGCGTCATGGCAAAATATCATGAACACCTCCAGTTACAGCTATTCCAGTTCTTCATCTTCATCCCGCTCTGAATTGGAGAACTATTACGAGACAAACTTTTCTGCTTTTTTTACAGGACCGGATGGTATGATCGATTTTACTAACTTTGATCTTCTGAATTTTTGGAAAGGTCAATCAACTACGTTTCCTGCCCTAAGTAGAATGGCTCATGATATTCTCACAACTCCAGTTTCCACGGTAGCAAGTGAACAAGTTTTCAGCTGCAGTGGTAGAGTGCTTGAAGAACGGAGGGCTAGAATGAATGAAGACATCTTGGAGGCCTTGATGTGTGTGAAAGACTGGGAAGATGCTCGCCGAAGAGGTCAACAATTTGCGGATGATATGCTCGCAGATTTCTTAAACTTGGACGATGATTCTACTACTAGTGCTGGTGGAAGTAATACTCTGTGATGATTAAAGATTGTACCTTTATTTTTAATTTCTCGCTTTTTATTCTGAACTTTCTTTTTTTTTTTTCCTTGTGTCAAGCTTTTTTTTTTTTTTTGGTAAAGATCATTATTATCATATTATGATCTTTATGGTCAAGGTTTTTTTTTTTTTTTTTAATTGTGTGTTTGTGTACTTTATGTTTATGGTAATGTTAAAAGTTTGTTTTTCCTTAACTGTGTCATTTATTTTAATTAATTATATTTGTTATCTCCTTCAAGTATCAAACTATATAAGGTATTTTATTTCACTTATGTTTTTTGTATCAAATTTCAATCACATTATAAGTTTATTAAAAAAAAAACATGGCCCGCTCAGCCCGCTCAATTTGCCCGGCCCGCTAGGCCCGCCCGTTTTACCCGGCCCATTTAGCCCGCGGGCCTGGCCCGAGCTCGGCCCGCCCACATCATACACGGTCATATGGGCGGGCCGGGCTTCCAAAACCTTCCATGGGCCGGGCTCGGCCCGGCCCGACAACTGCACACCAGCAGGCAGGGCTAGCCCGTGGCCCGATTGGCCCGAAAAAAGAACGGGCCGGGCGGCCCGGCCCGGCCCGTCTTGCCATCACTAGGTAAACTTAAATAGGTTATCGAGCTTGACCGACTTAATACATAAACAGTTAGATAAATTGCCATTTTGGACTGTGTATTTTTAAAAAATAGCCACAGTTTTAAAAAATTTAAAAATAGCCATAAAACTGTAAGAAATTTCTAACAATAACAAAAATACACATAAAAATACTGTAAGAAATTTCTGACACTAGGTAAAAAGTTTGTAAAAAATTTCTTACATGGCTAGTTTTTAAATTTTTTGAAACTGTAGTTATTTTTCTAAAATCATTTTATAAACGGTGACTATTTTCTTAAAATTCCCTAATAATAAACATATCAATTGCTTAAAACATTCATTAGGCCCACAGCTTCACTTTCGACTTGTGAGAATAATTTACTGCGTCAAAATCAACAAACTTGATTAATAATAACATGCAATATCATTATAATAATTTAAACATAAATATCTTAAATAAATAAATAATAAGCTCTTAGAAATTTTGGGTGTTATAGTTTTTCAAATACAAAGTGAGATATAATTTCTTATTTATTTAAACATATATTGTATTACAAATATTTATATAATTTCATGCATTTTTAACAAAGTAATTATACTTGAACATCAATTTCAAGGGAAAAAAACCGGTAGTATATTTTGTGAGAAATTCTGTGTTGGCGGATATCCAGTGAAACCTATCGAAAAAAAAAACATCTCTTTGTGAGAGCTTTTACTAATTAGGTAATCATTATACGTTTGCACCTTAATCTTTTGAAATTATACGATATTGCACCCTCCACCTAACTCCGTTATCTTTTTAAGAAAAAAAATATACTTAAATGCACCTTATCCTTGAGTTACAGGTTTAAATACGCACTCCATTATTTAAACACTACAAGTTTGCATCTCAATATATTAAAATTCTATGAATATGCATCTTATATCCAACTCCGCTTTCTTTTTACATTCTAAAAGCTGATGTGGTCCAGAAAGAAACACTTTGAGAGATTTTAACTCTATTTTTTGCCATTTGTTGCAACAAATTAGAATGACACTAAAATATTTAAGTTTCCACCATTTCTCCAAGAATATTTCAATTTATCTAGTGCTAAAGAGTGAAATTAATAGCCTCAACCAAATAAATATTTGCATTATATATTGAAATTAATAGTATGGTTGAAGCTATTAATCTCAATCATTAGCACACGATAAATTGAAATATTCTTGGAGAAATGGAGAAAAAAACTATATTTTAGTGCCAATATAATTTGCTATAGCCAATGCCAAAAATAGAATTAAAATCTCTCAAAATGTTTCTCCTTGTGCCACATTGGCTTTTACAACGGACAAGGAAAATAGAGTTGGACGAAGGATGCAACTTCGTATAATTTTAATTGTTTGGGCCCCACAACATTCCGAATGCTTGAAGTGGAAGATGATATCTCTTTCAAACCGTCACCGACAATAAGATTAATGATGTGACAAACACACCTCATACGAAGCATGTCACCATCTTCAATCTCTTCTTGAGCTTCTCGATGGCTAAGTCATTGGACGATGCATTATCCATTGTAATTGTTAGAACCTTGGTAATCTCCCAGTTATTAAAGGAGTCTAGATTAGGGATTTGAAAGAAGCCTATGATCCTCTTTTGCATTGTCCATCTATTGTCAATCTAATGTGCCGTCACACATATATAATTGATGTTCTGAATCGACGTCCAAGTATCACTAGTGACGTTTATCCGACATGGTTGCAAAACATTCTTCAACTTCTTCTTCTCTTCATCGTATAGCTTAGATATATCCTTGGCCACGAAAATCCTAGAAGGAGCAACTAACTTTGGGTTCATGTACCTGGAGTACTCTCTAAACCCCTCGCCCTCGACATGCCAAGGAAGCTCATCAACAATTATATACTTTGCCAATGCCTTCCGAAATCCCTTTTTAATCCAATGCACGGCCAGTAATTCGTTTGAACAAACCTCCTCCTCACCATGTTTTTTGCTTCTTGTAGAAAGCCAATAGTTTTTTATCCTAGCTGCACTCCGAGTAGTACAGACCCTTTGTGCAATTCAACATATGTCATTTCATAGTTGACGTCCCATTTTTCTTCGGATCGGAAGCGTAACTATTAGAGCAGTAGTTGCAAACTGCTCTTTTACCATCCCTAATCTTGGTAAAAATACTCCCACACTATAAATGCATTAATTCGTCGCTTCTTGTCATTCTCCTCGGTCTTATCTTGTTGCGAAGTAGACTTAGTTCCCTCAGTTTCACTTGCGTCAAAGGCATTGCTGTTGCAGTTTCAGAATCCTTATTCGTTCGAAGTGATTCAGGTTGAGAAGCCATAACTGATTAGTCTGATTAAACTTCAAGAAAAAAAAAATTTGGCAAAGTGCCAAATGAGGTTACAAAATACAAAGTTAAAAACAGTCATATGTTCAACCATAGCTCTAATGAACATTATGTAGGAAAAAAAAACAACAACACAAACAACAGTACAACAACAACTACAACAAAATGTCCATTTCTAGAATTAAAACCGACACTAACAACACCACCAACACCACCACCAACAACACCACCAAGGCAACAGCAACACCAACACCAACAACAAAAATCAGAACTGAACAAAGAACAAAATCAGAGTCGTGAATCATTAATGAACCCAAAAAAATGAACAAAATCAGAACTGAAGAAAGAGCAAGTAACTAAACTGAACTAGAACTGAACAATATTGAATAATTATTGAACCCAAAAAAAATGTCCATAATAACAAAAAGCAGAGTCTTGAATCATAAATCATTAACAAAAATCTTGAATCATATAAATCAATAACACAAAGCAGAGTCTTGAATCATAACAATAGAACAAAATCCAGCCCTAAATCATTTCTATAATACATGTACATAATAACAAAGACTTAAATCCGAAGAAATCGCAAAGCCCTAAATCATAAATCACGTTTAATGGTCCGAACGTTCGATTGAAGAGAAATCGAAAAATCGCAAAGCTTACCGAAGCGGCGAAGCGAGTCGACTGGAGGTCGGGGGTCGGGGTTCGAATGTTCGCTCGGGGTCGGAGGTCGAGTGTCGGGGCTCGGGGTGTTGAGGGTTGGGGGTCGAGAGGTCGGTCGAGAGATTGTGGGGTTCTTAGGGTCGCTCGGGGTTGGAGGTCAAGGTTCGAGGCTTAGGGGTCGGTCGGGAGATCGGGGTATCAGAGGTGACTCGGGCTTTTAAGATTTGGGATCGGGGTGGGTTGTTGGCGAGGTCGGCTGGAGGCGTCGATTGGGTAGGCTGAAGCAGGCGTCGCCACGTCAGTTGAGTCTGTTGGTGTGGAGGCAGGGGCTGCCGGCGTCGGTGCAGAGGCAGAGGCTGGGGCTGCCGGTGTCGGTTTGGTGTAGCGAACAGCGGAGATGGTTTTTTTTTTTTTTTTCTCGGGGAGGCTCGAGCGGCGGAGAAGAGTGATAATGGGTTTTTTTATTTATTTTTATTTTCGTTTTTTAAGAATATAGGCGCAACTTCTTACATGGGAACTGATTAAAAAATAGACTGATGGGATATATTTTGACAATAATAATTGGATACCAAATTAGGTAACACAAAACCTAATATGTTTGCCGTTCCACCCAATAATTTTCCTTTCTATTGCTTTGAATCTCTCTCCAAAGTGCTGCAACCAAAGATCTCCCGCTGCAATAACCAAGCCAACGTTCTTCGGCCTACCTCGTTATCAGGTTCAAGCGCGACGACCTTGATGGCGGAGAAGTTCGGCATTAAACCACCATCGCGATAGTTGAGGAGCTTAGAAACAAACACCCATCGTCGTCTCGAAAAGAGCTTCCTTATCAAACTTTTGGTTTGACCACGAATGGCCACCGCCATCGTCGGAGAGTTCCGGAGTGAAGCTTTGGTCCGATCTTAAACAACTATCGCTATCCTCAAGGAGCTTAGGAACATATCTTATGTCTCGAAAGACCTCGACAGACATACGCTCGAAGGTCTTGCTGGAGGCGCGCGACCGTCCGGGTACGCCACGTGAGAGCCCACGGAGTATGAGGGCGTGGTTGGAGATGACGTAGGTTTCGTCGAGGAAGACGTCCTTGTCGAAGAATTCCTTGTTCGATTGCTCTGCTAGTATCGCTTAGTGCTTCGGAGGGTTCGCCGGCGGCCGTTGTTAGGGGAGACCGCTCTGTTCGTGGTGAGTGGTTGCAGGAAGAAGAAGACTATGCATGTTTTTTTTAATAATATTTAAATATAATCTAGTGTAGCAAGATGTAAGTTAATTTTCATACGCTTTCAAGTAGCACCCAATCAAAAGCATTTCCCTTGAGTAGGTTTTTATTTTGTTTCCCATGACAGAAGCACCCAATATAGGGTGCTTCTGTGTTGAGGAAAGCCAAAAAAAAAAAAAAAACAGACCGGTAGGAAAAAATAAATACGAACAGCTGATTTGAAATTTTACGGTAGATAAACTACTCGTTTCATAATTTTAAAATAAGCTCACTTGCACTACATTATTCGTCCTTTTCTTCTTCTTTTTTTTTCCTATTTGGGGAAGAAGTTGAAGGCTCTCGCTTGCATATGAGATTTCGCCAGAGAGAGTTGTTGGAGAGGTCGAGGCTTTGGATCCCCGGAAGCGAGCAGATCGATGGAAGTTGAATAGCTCAAGGATGTAATTGCGAAGTCTCTTCTCGGAGATCGCGTCTAATGACTCGGCCAGGGACCGGAAAAGCCGATGGCCGTCGAAAAATCATAAGAGCCTGTGGTTGACGACTCGGCTCGGAAATCGTCGCCGAAACCGACGATAATTCCTTCTCCGTTGCGACCAGCATCGACAACGAGGCGGCCTCGCGTGGCGGTTTTGGATCTGAATCCCCCGATTCTTATTCCAATTCTTTGACTTTTGTCTTTCTTTTCTCGTTTGTTTGTCGTTATTATCAATGAATCTGAATTGGACGATTTTTTTTCGTAGAAAGCTTACTTCTTCTTGATTGCTGAGAAAGTTTGATTAAAAACCTAAGCTGATATATGATCCATCCAACCAAAAAGAAAACAGAAGTTTTAGTTGAAATGTTATAGCTTATTTGTAACAAGCTGTCCATTGAAGAACTAATAGAGTCAGAATAGAATTTATGGGTATTCGATCTGCATTTTGAATTTTTCTTTCGTCGTTTGAGTGAATGATCGTGCTTGGTTGAATCAATGTTGTTATTTAAAAATATTTCTTTTGGGCTTTCAACAGCGAGAAGAGGAAGGGGAAAGGACGAGGGAGATTGAATGAGATGAAGACTATGTTAATTGGTTTGTACTCCCCAAAGAACCAATAATAATCTACAAATTTGTTCTCATCAGTCTGTTTTTTTTTTCTCTCCCCAACACATAATTACCGGAATATAAGTAAACCTACCGAAATATAAAATATAAAAATAATATATTAATAAATAAATTTGATTTCAGTTAACCGAAAGATCCGAATTTTGAAAAAATTAAAACCGATAAGCGGTTTGATTTAGGTTTGTTAATCAAAAAAATCAATTTCTATGGAAAAATTGAAAATTCGATCACCGAAATTCGGTTTCGGTCGGTTTTAATCCGGTTTTCAATTTTTTCGATTAAAATTTTTAGCCCTAGTTTGGGGTGCAAATGCGTAGTTTAAATAATAGGGTGCATTTAAATACAATAACACAAGGATGCTGGTGTATTTAAATACAATAATACAAGGATGTGGTGCATTTAAATATTTTTTTCCCTAAAAAGATAACAGAGTTAGGCAGAGGGTGCAACGTCGTATAATTTCAATAGATTGGGGTGCAAACATGTAGTTTTTAAAACAATAGGGGCATTTAAACAAAATAGCACAAGGATGAAGTACATTTAAGTTTTTTTTTTCCAAAATTAAAAGCATAAAGGCAAAAGTACATTATTATGTAGTTATGAAAATAACTAATTTTTTTAATTAATGAAAACGTTGACAATATTTTTAAATTTTCATTTAGAAAATTACTATTTACTCAATTATCTTTAAAAAAAAAAATTAAATACTCAATATTCTAAAATAATTAAATAAAATATTTAATTCATCAATTATATACACATATATTTATATTTAATGACTAATTCACATATCATCAATTGCAATCGAGCAAATAATTAAATCATTATGATATTTTGTTATAATTTTTAAAAGATTAAACAACTAAATCACTATGATATTTTGTTATAATTTTTAGGGTCAATTAGGTAAATAGCTATTTTGGACCGTTTGTTTTAAAAAAATAGTCACAGTTTTAAAAAATTTAAAAACGAGCCATAAAACTGTAAGAAATTTCTGACAATAACAAAAATACACATAAAAATACTGTCAGAAATTTTTGATATTAGGCAAAAATTTTGTAAAAATTTTTTGACATGGCTAGTTTTTAAATTTTTTAAAACAATGGTTATTTTTTAAAATTATTTTGTAAACAGTGATTATTTTCTTAAAATTTTCTAATTTTTAAATGATTAAATATTTATTTAATTAAAAATTGAGTTTTTACTCTAATTTCTCTTTAAATTTTTTGGGGTGCTTTTTTCCATTTCCCAAATATACATATTTGTAATGCCATTTAAATCCTGAAGCTCCTCACGATTACATCGTTCTTTCTTCGCCTTTTCGCTCCTGTTTGCACCGTCTCCTCAGTCCATACTTTCAGGTTCAGATCTCTCTCTCTCTCTCTCTCTCTCTCTCTCTCTCTCTCTACAAAGAGGCTTCTGTTCTTCGCAACGTAGGTTAGGAATTTCTTTGATGCAGTAGATCTGATAAGATGGGATTTCTTTGATGCAATTCATTCCGTTAGGAATTTCGTTTTCGTTTTTTGTTTTTTTTTTCGTAATTATTTGAGGTCTTTTTCGTTTCCTTTGTTGGGATCCTGAAATTCGATTTTGTCAATTATGATCTGTGATTAGACATTGAGATTTATCCTGTGATCTGACGAAGAAAATTTTGTTTTGAATCTTCTGATGTTTGATTTGGGTTGAATATAACCTGATTCTGGGCAATGTGCATATCTGAATTTTGTCTGTCATATTCCTTTTTGGTCTGTGATGTTTGTTGAATGAGATTTGAAAAGTTCCAGAGTTGTAATGAAATCGGATCAGAGTTTATCACATGATAGTAAATTTTATGGATTGAATATCAGTACACATGTTGTTGCTTATAGTTGATCCACGAATTCGATATTTTATGCTTTAGATATAGGTATATGGGTTTTAGAGCCTGTTTGGTTGGTTATGTAGAAAAATTGATGGGGATATAGTGATTTGAAGAAATAGTTTTAGATACATTGTCTTTGATTATGCAAAATCTAAGTTGGTGGAATGTGACTAAAATGAGATCTTTGATTTTGTGTTGAAACCCAAAAAGAAAGATGAGAGGTAGAAGGAAAACTATGATTTTGGGTTCTCATTTTTAACAAAGGACAAGGAAAGGTTCCCAAAATTCAGTTTTCAGTTTTTAAACTTTGCCTATGCTCATGTTCGTTGTTTTTTGATCGGAGACAAAATAATAATGGAAATGGATAACCAATGAAATGGTTTTGTCAATTCAACAAAGAAAAAAAAAAACTGATTTTCAGCAATGAATGCTGAAATTGGGCAGCATGCAACATTTTACATTATCTTATTTTGTTCTGATATAGTTGCTTGCTCTTATTTATCTAGTATTCACCAAATTTCTACTTTTTAGGTGCTGGATAAAACCTTAGCTGCTGCTTTTTTGGTTGGCACTTTTTGTCTCCTGTTTCTCAATATATCAAGATGGTGAGAATTTTTCCTTTTTGTTTTCTGTCATATTGTAATTTCTTTTCACGGTTGACTATTGCATCCTGTATTCAGTAAGTAACACGGTTTGAACTCCTTGATACATATTTTACTTCAGCATCTTCCAGTAAATTTATAATAGTTTTGTTATTTTAAGTGGTTAAAGTTTTTATCTATCATGTGCTTGCATTTTTGTGCCCTCCTGCCTTCCAACTGAAGTGAAAATAACTTTCTAACAAACTGTTGTTCCAATATCTTACACTTTTAGAATGCTGATGCTGTAAAATTTTCCTATTACTAAAATATTGCTTGTCTTTGTCATTTGTTTGTGAGCGTAGGTTGTTCTTGCTGCTTCCATTGTAAGCAAGTCTGGGAAAGGTGAATAACTTGCATGTTTCTCACTTTTGTTTTATGAAGAACAATTGGTAATTCAGAATAAAGCTTTTTTTTTCTTTATATCTTTTGTTACCCTTGCCTGCCTCCACTATCTTCGAGCTATTCAGTATTGTTGGCCTCATGAGAGAAAGTAAGATAAGTATTAAGAATGGGAAAAGAGACCCAATTGGGAAACTCATATCTTGTAGAGTCTCAGTTTACTTCATGTGCTGCTGTTATATTATGCCCATAAGGAATGTGTCTAAATTAGCCAAAGGATAGTGTGCTTTTAATTACACAACATCTTGCAACTTTTAAGTGTTACTTATTGGAATGTTATGAGCAATTATTTGGTCGTGGATGTGACTAAAGCTCCTAAGATTTTGTGTTCCATGTTTCAATGAATTTTATGGTGGCCACCTGAGAAAATTTGTTGATATTGCCAATGTGGAAAATAAAAAATGGCAATGAAGTGTATAGGAAACTGGTTTGTTATCAACACATCCATAGTTTATCAGTTAATTGTTATCTTAATTATTCTCAATCCTTGAGTTTTAAGAAAATAAAGGAGATTTTTTTTACCATCATTCTTAATCTGTTGGTGATATATTCAAGTTGCAAAATTTTTGTTATGCCTTTTTATTTATTTATTTATTTTTTGTGATTTGCACTTTAATTTTTTTTTTGTTTGTTTATTTTCTTTATTGGCAGTGCTTGTATCTAGGCAGTTTGTTGACATGTCTCGCATAAGAATAGAAGGTCTTCTTGCTGCTTTCCCGAAGTTGGTCGGGACCGGGAAACAACATACATACGTTGAGACAGAAAATGTCCGTTATGTTTACCAGCCCATTGAAGCTTTGTACCTGCTGCTTGTGACCAACAAACAGAGCAACATTCTGGAAGATTTGGAGACATTGCGGCTACTCTCTAAGCTTGTATCCTTCATTAGCTGGTTTTAATTGTTTATTGGGTCATTTATCCAATGCATGTCTTGGATCTGGGTGCATTCTATTATTGTCATTATTTTTAGATGTTTTTAGCAGCATTCTGCATCCCTTATGCCTTATTCGTCATTATTATCTCATGTATCAACTTCTTTTTTTTTTTCTTTCTGGTTTGTTAATACTTTCTTTTTCTTCCCAGCGCGATGACAATTTATTTTTGCTTAGGCTCTGTTGTGACAATTAACTTAGCTGTTTGGTTCTCTAGATAGCTAAGCTAGGAAACTGCATTAGTGAACAAGAGCATTATTGACCCTTCTTATGCTAACCCACCTTTGCCATTATAGACTTGAAGTTACAAGCACTACTTTAGCCCATTTCTGCAAATCAAGAACATGGAATCATGACTTTTCAATTTCATTTAAAAGAAAAATTGTAGCAGTGTTGTGGAGGGTAGCCTATAACTCTTTCCATCGAAACTTTCTGCTTTATGTACAATCTAAAATTTTAGTTTCAACTTTCTAGTGCTATCAAAAAGGGTATCGTGAAAGTATTTTTAGCTTTTATTAAAACTATATTATGTTATTCCTTAATTAATCATAGGTACCTGAATACTCTATGTCCCTAGATGAAGATGGTATATGCAGGACAGCTTTTGAGCTGATTTTTGCTTTTGACGAAGTCATTTCGATGGGGCACAAGGAAAATGTGACTGTTGCACAAGTTAAACAATACTGTGAGATGGAGAGTCATGAAGAAAAGCTGCATAAGCTGGTGATGCAGAGCAAGATCAATGAGACTAAGGATGTTATGAAACGTAAAGCCAGTGAGATTGACAAAAGCAAGGTACATTATTGGCAGTGATGGCTTGTGAACTAACTTTGTACCTTTCACAATTTCATGTCTTTAATTCTCCTCTTCACTCATTGTCTTTATATCTTTGTAGATCGAAAAGAGCAGAGGTGATAAGGGAGGATTTATGTCTTTACAGTCAATGGGCTCAGGAAGAATTGAGAGTAGCTTTAGTGACATGAGCATTTCTAATAGTGGAAGTGGCTTTGGCAGTGGTTCTGGTTTTGGATTGAGCACTGACATTGACTCATTTTCAACCAAGTCTAAAGGTCTGCTCATAGTTGATAGTTAACGAATTTCCCCTAATGCTTATGATGTTTATCAATTTGGATGACTTTCATGTGTGGCGCATATAGATTTTTAAATTTATTGTTTTTTCAACTGTACTTTCAGTAGGTCTTTGACAATATTTTATAAAGATTTGACTCTTTGAACTCGTCAATGGTCTTCTGAAGATTAAATACTTTCTCGCTTTAGATTTGGCTTATGGTTAATATATTTGTGTTCTCTTTTATGATGCCAGTTATTAGTCAAACAACTGCATTTTGTGTGTAAATGTACACTTTTAACCATTTACACTGACATCTTCAGGTCGTCCAACTTCGGCTGCCAATGCTCCTCCAAAAGGTTCTGGTATGCAGTTAGGGAAATCACAAAGGACTAACCAGTTCTTGGAGTCGTTGAAAGCAGAAGGGGAGGTTATCCTTGAAGATGTGCAGCCAAAAGCAGGCCTTTCTAAATCAGCTGCACCACCTTTAACTGATCCCATCACTTTGACCGTCGAGGAGAAACTAAATGTAACGCTCAAAAGAGATGGTGGAGTCAGTAACTTTGATGTGCAGGGAACCCTGTCCTTGCAAATTCTTAATGCAGAGGATGGGCATATCCAAGTTCAGGTACTTTTCTCTGGTGCATAGCGCTTCGTGAGTCGAAAATCTCTGTTTAAGTTTTTTATTAGCATTTGAGAGTTGTAGGGTTGTCAATGCAACAGTTCTGCTTATATTTGTCTCCTTATAGCTATTGCTTGCTCTTGCTTGTTTTAGATTGAAACTGGTGGGAATCCCGGCATTCTTTTCAAGACACACCCTAACATGAACAAAGAGTTATTTGCAAATGAAAATATTCTTGGCCTGAAGGATCCTAATAGGCCTTTTCCTGCTGGTACTGGTGAGGCATCGGGTGTTGGTCTGTTGAAGTGGAGAATGCAGAGCACAGACGAATCGATGGTTCCTTTAACAAGTGGGTTCAAATCTCTTTGTTAATTTTGGTTTACAGAATTTCTGTATGCTCTAGTCATTTACATGTTTACGATTGTTGCAGTCAACTGCTGGCCATCTGTTTCTGGCAATGAAACTTATGTCAGCATTGAATATGAAGCTTCATCAATGTTTGATCTGCGCAATGTCGTGATATCGGTACCCCTTCCTGCCCTTCGAGAGGCCCCGAGTGTGAGACAAGTTGATGGTGAATGGAGGTTAGAAATTTAATTACTTACGGTCGTTAGGTTAGGTGGTAATTCGAATAGTCAGCATTAATCACAGGCGATTTTAACATATTAAATTGTTTTAGTTTTTTGAGTTAGAGAGGAAAAAATGCTATATATATCTGGCTTTTAATATGAGTTGTTAAGATGTGAGTTTAATAATACTCCGTATTTATCTGTTGGGGAAAAAACAAAGATAAAATGCAATTTGAAATTTCCTTTCCGGAGATAGGATCTGCCTATGCAATGGTCATGGTCAATATTCCTTTGCAAGTTAGCCTTCATGCTTAAGCTTTGAGACCTCAGTTTGATTGTACAAAAAACAGGGGAATTTTGAGTTCAATTTGTACTGAAAGCAAATGTGATTTGTGAGAAAAACTTAAAAAGTGAAGTAGCCTAAATGCACATTCACTCATTTTTCTGATAGTAATGTACCAATTATGTCCACCATCTGTAACACACCTTTTGACTTGCAGGTATGACTCGAGGAATTCTGTCCTGGAGTGGTCCATACTTCTTGTTGATAACTCGAACCGCAGGTCCGAAATTTTTTTGGATCTTTTTGTTTTCAAAACCTGTTTTATAGTACTTTTTTCTTTTTTGTTGTTTTATTGACCATTTCAATGGATTATCTTCTGTTGAACTCTTTGCAGTGGATCAATGGAGTTTGTTGTTCCCCCAGCTGATTCATCTCTATTTTTCCCCATTTCTGTTCGCTTCTCAGCCACTTCTACATTCAGTGATTTGAAGGTTTGCACCTTGCTTTCCTTTTCCAAACTATGATCATGCTTTTTTGATGAATGTTTTTACATGAAATTGCCATTTTGTTGTTTCTCATGCCAGTGTTATTATCGGAGGTTATTTGAAAGCTTCTCCACTCTTTATATATATTTTTTAATGTGGGCAAGGAAAAACTGTTGAACTTCTCTGAAGGTTCAATCTGATGGCAAAGAAGAATTAACAACCATGTTATGATCCCAATTTTCAAGTTTTTTTAGATCCAAAAAAAAAAAAAATTGTTTTATGAACTTTCATCATTCTCATATATGTTTATCAAATGACTTCCTCTCCCAGATCCTGTAGTGTCTTTTTAGTGGTGAAATTTGGCTTTGACCACCCTTTTTTTCGTTGATGATTTATTAGTACGGAAGTTTGTTTTGTTATTTGTAAGTAAATCTTTACATGTATCACCTTGGGTTTTCTCTCAGTAGCATTTATATGAATCAACTAGCACTTTTGCATCTAAAGATAATGATAGCCAAACTTCGCTCATGTTTGTGGTTTCTAAGTATTGCAATAATAGATTTGAGTTTTTTTGTAACTGCTTTCATGTCAATTGTGCTGTAGGTCTTGAACATCTTACCCCAGAAGGGTGGAGCTCCACCCAAATTTTCCCAAAGAACGCAGTTGGTCACCGAGAATTACGAAGTCGTCTGAGTGTAACACCGTGTTTGGATGTCGATTAAACATGTCATCTTTCTTCAGAACTCAGTTACTGGTCAATGGCTCCAATGTTTGTTGTTTCTAGTTATATATAAACTCGACTTGGCGACTAGTACTAGTCTTTTCTTTCTGCGGGATATGCTATAAGAAGAAAATTGAGTAATATTTTGAGGATGCATTGTTCAGTTCACTTTCTGGATCTATAGAATGACCTTATTGTTTGTATTTTGCTAGTTGCCAGTTTATATACTTTGTTGTAATTGGCAGAGCATATTGTACTTGTGATTTTGGTTTATAATAACTTTTTCATTAGAATGACTGAATATGTATTCGTAGCAAAAGTGAAAATAAGAATAAAAATGAAAATCAGCGCAACAGAAATAAGAAAGATCAACACAATGCCCGAGGAAAACGAAACAAGCTATTGAGTTCAAGAAGAACGAAAGTAGGGTGTAATTGAAGCGAGTTAAGATGAGTTTTGGAAAGCTCGGGTTCAAGCTTGACAGAAAATTGTTGAGTTTGAGCTCAACAAAATCTGAATTGAGTAAATCTTGAGGAAGCTCAAGCTCGGTTCGCGAGGAAATTTTTTAGATTGAGATCGGTAAGAATTTATTCTTAGAGTGGCTCTAGCTCTTTCATGTAGAGCTCAAGCTTCAAGTTCTCGATTTCGGAAATACTAGTTCAAATATCTTTGTTTTAGTGCTAAGTGAGTTTCTACAGCTTATTATAATGTAATATTAGCTCAAATACATATTTTGTATTAAAAAAAAAATTGTTAGTGTCACTTTGGAGACAAAAAAAGTCTTTCAAAGGCTCGATTTCGGCAAAATTAGTTTCAATGGCTTTGTTTTATACGCGAATTGAGTTTCTAATGCTTGTTATCGTGCGAAATGCGTCCCTTAGACTTATTATAATTTAACATTAGCTCAATACTCACTTGGGATAAAAAATTGCCAGAGTCACTTTAGAGCTGAAAAAGCTCTTTAAAGGCTCAAATTCGGCAAAACTGATTTCATTGACTTTGTTTCAGTGTGAAGTGAGTTTCTAAGGCTGGTTGTCGTACCAAATGCGACCTAAGACTTATTATAATATAATATTAGCTCAAATATTCATTTGGGATCATAATAAATTTGCTAAAGTCACTTCAGAACAAAAAAAAAGTCTTTAAAACTTAAAATGCTCGATTTTTGCAAAATTAGTTCCAGTTGCTTCATTTCAGCACGAGGCGAGTTTTTAAGGCATGTTAGGGCTAACAGGCCTCCATTAACATCGACAGAATGCTTTGTTTTTGAGCTCTAGCTCTTATAAAAAATCTCTCTAGCTCCTAAATTTGTTTCCATCTTTTCTTCGACAAAATCATTCTTGACAAAACATCACTTGAGCTACATTAGTCTACGTTCTTTGATTGATCTTCTCTTAGTTCTCAATATGTAAAAATAAGATTTAGAGAGAGTTTTTTATTCCTTTCATTCACATTATTGTAAGGGTTGGTCGAAGTCCTGGTTTAGTTTCATCATTGATGTTGTAGGAAGAGTCGACATTCCATATTTTATAAATTGGTGAAAGCATTGTACATGGTAGATCAAGCCAAAATTAGATCAAGATAGTGAAAAGGCCACCAAACCTCTGTAAATATATTACTTTGTACTTTTTCTCCTTATTCTCACTACTATTTATTTTATGTTATTTTCATTTTTCTTTGTGTTTCCTTGTTCCTCATTTTTATTTATTTGTCATTTTATTTTAATAATATATATTTTATATCCAATCTATTAGGGGTGAACATTGGGCAATTTTCAGGTATTTGGGCGGTTTCAGTTTTTGCACATGTGGATGGGGTAGAAAAAGGCAGATTAGGAGTTCAGAAGAGCACCTTAAAGCGCCTCTATGATTCTGGCCCTTTTTTAGCACGCTAAGAGGCACTAATGAGGCAAAAAGCCCTAAAAGAGACTAGAGTGGAAAGGGCAAATGTTTCCTTATAAAATTGTTTTCTTCCCTTTTAGCATACCATCATACATATATCCTTTCTCAATCTCATAAAGATTACTTCTAAAGAAGAGATGGCGCATAAAATCCACCTAAAACAGCCTAAAACCGACATGCCAAAACCAAAACCGCCCAAAACTATTTTGGGCAGTTTTGGGTTTGAGATTTTAATTTTTTGTTTTTGATTTGGTGGATTATTATCGTGTTGGGAGTTTGCGAGTGACTTTGTTGAACAGTTCTTCTTGATTTGTTGGCGAAGGTTGTGGACTTTGGTGGTGGATTTTTTGGGTGCTTCTTGGCGTTTCTCCCTTGGTCCGATTTCTCACTTATGGCCTTCTTCGTTTTTAGTTTCACCGATAGTCTTATCCAATTCGATCTCTATAGGATTGGCCTTGCCGCAAGATTACTTGATGTGGTTTAGTGTTTTCAAATAAAAACTTGTTACAATTTAGTATTTTGCCTTTTTTATTTTCTTTTATTTGAACCAGGTACGGGATATTTTTATAGGTGCAATGTTGTTTGGAACTATACTATCATTTACAATGAGGCAAATCACTTTTGTCCTTATGATTATATTTCGAGATTTCCTTTTGTAAGAGAGGGAGAAGAAGAAAGCAGTTTTGAGTATTTATAAGCAACGTAAGTAAGCCATTGGAAAACCAAGCGTTAAAAACTAAACACTATAAATAGTCATTGGAGTATTAGCGGTGGAAATCTGAAAGGAAGAATTTCAAAATAAAGCCATTCTTGATGCCACTTAATAATCTATACCTCATGTGGTATGCTTCCTTCATTTTCACTCTATGTTTGTAGTGTAAATTTTGTGGTATAAATTAAAAGTACAATACACACGCAGCATAGATTACCATTTGTATCAAGAATGGGGTATTCCTCAAAATCCCCCAATCTGAAATCTGACTTATTGCTGGGTCAGCCGTCGGGATATTGGCTGTAGAAAGCTATCCATTAATGGGCAAATGATAGTAATTAAAAGGTAAACTAAAATAAAATAAAATTAAAACAAAAATGAAGGATGCTTAGTACAAGTGCTCTGACTTATATGAGATAATTTTAAAATAAAGTCATTTTTTATGCCACTTAATAATCTATATCTCAAGTGGTGTGCTCTCTTTATTTTCTCTCTATGTTTGTAGTGTAAGTTTTGGGGTATAAATTAAAAGTGCAACACACATGAGACATATATTATCATTATGCCAATAATGAGGCATTCCTCCAAAGCTTCACTTATATATTGTGGGAGTTTTTGTGACCCAAATTCTGTTTGGGACCGATCCGAAGGTTCGCGGTGTGACTTAACGAAAATTGAGAGTCTGTTGTGGAGGCCCGAACTCGAAGCCCATAACTGAATCCGTTGGGGTGCGGGGCAAACCTTTTGAATTAGAGGTTTTTTCCTATATTAACTAAATTCGCATATACTCTGTAATTTTGTAACAATCTTTCCAGATAGTGAATTCTCTTATCTGTCAGTAATTTTTTCCCGTCTTGCGTTTCCACTTAAATTTGTGTGTTCTCTATTTTTGTGTTTTTATTTTTTCGTTTCTTTACCATTAATTTCGTAAAACACACACATATATATATATATTATCGCACTTCGCCTCAATGTTGCTCGGAGCGGGGGAGATTGTATGGGACCTAATTGAGCACACTCGACCATGGTAAAGTGAAGGACTCGACCCATGGCTTAAATAACCAACCTGATCAAGCCACTGTGACATGCTAAAATATCTCTTTAGAGTATGCAAAACGAGAGGCATAAAATTTAAATTTTACAACAGGATTAGCATCTCAGACTTTGTAGACTTAAAGTGCACTCTCCAATTTTGCCTAAACAAATTAGTAGCGAGCACAATTGAGGGACTCGAGAACTAATGACCTTGATAAGGATTAAAAAACCTCTGCTTTTTTATTAACTCGTATCCTTGACCCCTTCAAACCATAAAAACAAGTGTCAAAATGACACAACTAGAAGATGACGACCTGGATAGACTCTTAAACATTCTCGACATTGTGATACAATTCAGCGGTCTCTTGCACAATTTACAGCTGCGGCGGCTATTAACATATATAGTCACTTTTGCACCTAATATTACACATTTATTCAAGGTTTACAACATATATTATATCTATTCATCCTACTAATTAGAAGGTCAATAATACCCTTAATTGTTTTACACTTGGTTTTCAAAACATTTTTGAATTCGGATAAAAAAAAAAATCAAGTGCTTTTGCATAAAATCCGTTATATTAAAACCAATTGACTATATATATATATATATATATAGATATATATATATATATTAAATACGTTATCGAATTTGTTTTGAATAGTATATATATATATATATATATAATACGTAACCAAATTTGTTTTGAATAGTTTTAGACAATCTTAATTACAATCTAGTTTGAAATTCTTCTCCATTCCCATTAATACGCTATCTCACCGTGAATCACCGAACCTCCCAAAAAATTCTCTCAAAATCTGCCTATGTAATCTCCCCTTGATCCTCTAAAAAAAAACTTCGTCCCAAATTCTCTTTTCTCCACCGAACTTCTCTTTTCTTCACTGTCTTCCTCTGATTCACCGGAGGCCCAATAGCTTCACCAAAAATGTTTTTGAATATCAGCCAGAATTGGAATACCATATTAAAAAAATATGTAATACTCGTCCTCAATTCGCAAGAAAACCTCCCAAATCCCATTGTGATACATGACCATGACTCCTACACCTTGGCCGCTCACACCAGCCAAACCACGAACTTACACAAGAAGTGTACACGATGGCACGGGTCGAATTCATTCACCGATCAATGTATTCGGCCACGAGGAGAAAAAGTTTAAGGGAGGACCACCCAACCAATGACAAAGACGGCGATGATGTGAATGTTGCCATCCCATCCCCGATACGTAGATGGATGAGGTCGACTTCAATATGTAATGGAACGTCATCGAAATAAACACTGACACGAGTATGTGTTTATTATATAATATGATATTAATGAAAATTTTGAATATGATATTAATAAAATGTACTTGTGATAATTATCACTGTAAATTATTTTGTTGCTTTTTCATTCTTGAATTTTTTTTTTCGATGCTTTAAAAGTGAACAAAAATGCGTTAATGGTCACAGTTTTCTCTTAAACTTATTAGTAAGTGTTTAACTTGAATATAATATTGCAGATTTAGAAATTACTGAATATTATATTACAAATGTGGCATTAAATTCAAAACAACTAAATTTTTAAAAATTTGTGTATTTAGTTGTTTTGTTATTGCATATGAAAACATGAATATCATATTCAACTTTATAAAATGTGAAAAATGTGCATTGAGTTATTCAGTTATTTTATATGAAAAATTGAATATCAAATTCAACTAACGATATGTTCTTTTTAATTTTTCTGGTATGATAAAATTTGATTCTCCAACATATAGCGTATGTAATATATTGTTTATTTGCACCATCTGTTTTATTTCTTCCTACAATTAAGAGTTTTGAAAAAAGACGTTCTCTCATGTTTGCTTGCAACATTTTTTTCATTTATCCCTATAATTAAGGGATTTGAAAAAGATTTAGTAAAAACGTAACAACTCAACATTTAATAAATAAATAAATAAATAAAAAAAGAAAACTACTAGTAATTGGTATTATATGGATCTAAAGGGTATAATAGTCTAAGAAAAATTTCCACGTAAGCAAAATGAACTGATATAATAATACTTATAATTGTTAAACTAATATGTAATATATGCATATTGACTGATCATGTAAATAGTTCTTCCGGCGGTACTATCTCCTTTCCTGTTGCGCTGACTTATTAGACTTAACTGACCACAATACATCCAAGTCGTCATCTCCTAGAGATCTTCTAATATCTAACTCTGAATCCACGTCGCTGTGAACTCTTTTGCTACTATTAAGTTGACTTTAGAATGCCATTTCTGGTTTTCAAACTGGTCTATTAGTTAAAAGATGAACAATAAATAAGAGTCCCGAAATTACACTATTATACCGAAGACGTGATATTAGTAAAGAGTTAAAATAAGATTTTAATCCACACACAACAAACTAATTTGCAAAAATATAACTCTACTAATAGCTTATTTTTTTCTTTTTTCCTTCTAAATACTTTGGAATTTGGAAGTCCAAGACATGATATTAGTAAAGAGTTAAATAAGATTTTAATCCACACACAACAAACTAATTTGCATAAATACAACTATATTAATAGCTTTTTTTTTTTTTTTTCTTTTAAATACTTTGGAATTTGGAAGTCCAATACTTCCAAGATGTTAAAATTTCTACATAACCTATATGAATCTAAAAAGAAGACAACAACCATTTTATCTCAAAAGCTTCATTACTGGCACCATCTAACTGCCCTCTCTTTTCTTGTTCTTGTTGAATATTGAACCTCGTGATTACCCTATAACATCCAGTAAGAGAGCTGCTTAATTATCTCTAATTTGACACTCGTCCAACCGGCTCTTGTGCAGCTGAAACGCTGGATTAACCCACGCTCCGCAGTTGCACTGCATACCCGCCCAATTGAAGTACCCCAACCGAGCTTTGCATCCCATGCACTGGATCTTCTCTTGCACATGACCTTCGTGAACTGCCAATGTTCGAAACCAAAGTCAGTCATCCAAGAATAAGAAATCGAGCTGCATAATGCACGTACTAAAATAAATTCCCGACTCATCTAGCTACGCATCACACAACTCGTAAATCTAGCTTTCAACCGCGGAAGATGTTAATGGGAACTTATTGCCCCATTATATGTTTTTCTAAGATTGCCCCAAAAGGAATAAGAAACAACTTTAACATATCAACTGTGAATTTTGATAAACAATTTGCATTCATAATATTGTTAACTAATTAGCATCGTAGAAAACGATAGGAGTGAATACGGTTCGAAAACTCACCGGATTCCATCCACTTCATTGGCTCCACGAAAACGGAGGTGCACTCAGCCGGCGTCTCCAAGTCTCCACTTCTCTTGCTCCACTTGAAGCACGATTCGCCCTTTCCGGGATTATGTGAAACTATGTTCTCCTCCGCAGCAACAATTCTCCGGCACTTCTTGCACCGGTATATCACTTGAGGTTTCGGGTTCGACTCCGAGACAGAGTCGGCACTCGCTCCGTCCATCTTCAAATTTCCTTTACTGGGTAATGTTCGTCTTCCTACACTCAGTTCACAGCCAAGGAAAAAACAATTAAAAAAAGAAAAAGAAATCAGCTATAGTTTAATAATTCTATTGCGATCGATTGTGAACATTATACACGTGAAAGCACTAAATCGTATTGCAAATCAAAATTTTTCTCAGTGAGAGGTTAATCGAAAGCCGAATTTAAGTTGAGCATTGATTAAATCAAGCTCAAAATCAAAAACCCAGAAACTCACGAAACGAATACCTAAATACATTGCCAGTGAAAACACCACAAATTCCACCCGATACATTAAATAAAAAAAAAAAGGGGAAATTTATTACCTTTGCGCAGAACTGATTGAGATTGAGATGTCTCCAAATATCAAAATTGGGTTAAATTTATAGAGAGCTAGGCTTGTTATACTGCAAGAGCTCCGAAAGTCCGAATCCTGTTAGGACACTGCTTCTGAAAAATCAAAAAGCAAAAAAAACCCTAACAAATATGCTTGTTTTGGCTAGGGCTATTCTTTAAACGCGGCGTTTCGGTAAACTTCCTCTACAAGCATTCCAAATTCCAAAACACATCAAAGGTTCAAGTCCTGATCAATTTGTTTTAAAAGCCCCCAAATTCGAATCCCACGTGACTCCGCGATTTTCCCACTGAGAGAGAAATTCTCTCTCTCGCCAAACAAACAGACAACACAGCTCGCCCAGCCATGTCCGGGTCGTGCACGCTGTGCCACTCCAAATCCCTATCCCGCGATGACACCACCGGCCACCTCGTCTGCGACGCCTGCGGCCTTCTCCAGGAATTCGACAGCTTCGAGGCCCAGATCGGCGGCATCTCCGGCCCCACCGGCACCTTCGTCCGCGTCGGCACCGCCGGCTCCGGCACCGTCTTCTCCTACAAGGAAAAGAAGCTCCACGACGCGCACAAGCTCCTCGACGACGTCGTCTTCCGCCTGGGCCTCTCCGCCTCCAAGTCCAGCGACGTCAAGGCCATGGTCTCCGAGATCACCGCCGGCGAGTTCGGCCTCGGCCGATGGTTCTCCATCTTCGTCGGCGCCTGCGCCTACGTCGTCATGAGGACCGCCGGCAAGCCCCTTCCCATCGCCGATGTCTGCTCGGCCATCGGCTGCGGCTGCGACGACCACGAGCTCGGCCGTATGGTGAACCGTGTGGTCGAGTTTCTCAACCTCAGAGGCCGGGATTACCCCGAATTCGACGTCGTGACGGCATTCGAGCGCGCGCTTAGGAACTCGCCGAGCTTTGCGGCCGCCGGGAGGGAGGATAAGGAGAGAATGCGGAGGCAGGGGGTTTTCCTGATACAATGTATGGTAAAGTGGTCGCTTACCACGGGACGGAGGCCGATCCCGGCCGTGGCTGCGGTGCTGACGCTCGTCGGGGAGCTGAATTGCATCCGCGGCGTTAGGATCGACGACGTGGCGAGGCAGCTCAATGCGAAGGTCCACACGAGCAAGTGCCGCTACAGAGAGCTCTTGGAGGCTCTGGTGAAGGTCGCGAAGGCACTGCCTTGGGGGGAGAATGTTAATGTGAAGAACATTGTGAAGAACGCGCCTTTGGTGATCCAGTATATGGAGAAGAAGTCGATGTCGAGAAAAGCTGGCGGGCAAGGGCGGGGGTTAGAGCTCGTTGGGCTCGATTTGAGAGACGCAGTTGGCGAGAGTTTGAGGAAGGGTGTCGACTACGGGACAGAATTGGTGCCTTTGGAAGGTCCAGATGATTCTAGGTACTTTGAACTCGGTGGTTCTGATGGGAGGATTGCGTTACCGTGCAGCGGTGGCGGCAATGAGGCTGAGAAGTTTAAGCTTTCCTCTGAGTGCTTGTCCATGGTGTGCGTGAATTTATCGGACGAGGTGGCAAAGTCAAAATCTGCAAGAGTGAGTGGGAGAGAAGAGCTTCATAGGAGGATAGAAAGGGAGGGATTCGACCTTGACGCTTGTACGGAGTGGTGGAACGGCGAGTCAGAGTTGAGCAAGAAGCTTTTTCTGAAGCAGATTTTGGAGAAGGATGTGGGGTTGGATGCATTGCCACCGTCCTTCGTGGCTGGCTGCGAGGTCTACGAGAAGAGAGGGAAAGGATAAATGCTGCGAAGCGGCGCATTGATAAGATTATGCACCCCGGAAGTACTGGTGCTGATGAATGTAATGAGGTTTCTGTGATCGAAAATGTACAAACCAGCAGGAAGAGGAAAGGAAAGAAAATTGGTGTCATTGACTGGGAAGATTTAATCATCGAGACGCTTATTCTTCATGAGGTAAAAGATGAGGAGATAGAGACTGGTCATTATAACACACTAATGGACTTGTATGTGTTTAATTCTGGCATTGTTCCATCAAGGGCTCAGTGAATGATAAGATTCATAACCGTAGTTAGACCAATGCTTATGGGCTTCTTACAATTTTGTAGGCCATACTAGAACTTCTTGTTTAGGTTTGATTTTTGTAAATTTATATGGGATTTTCTGATATTGAGTGAGAATCTGGAATTTCGGATATTGTGTAGCCTTTCTTAACTTGTTACATGATTTTTTTCTATTGAAAAAAATGTCAAATTATGAATTGGGATTTGTATTATTTTATTTTGTGTAGTTTACTTGCGTATTACCTTATGTGTGATATCTAAATATTTTCCTAATTACCATTCTAGTACTTGTTGCATATGTCATATCAAGGTCTAAAAACCCTGTGCGTCTTGTATTCTCAATAGTTTAAGAGTTCGTCAATTTTTCTCTTTGCTTTTGATTCATTGTTTCCTTTAGTTTGTTAGGCTACTGGATGTAAGTGATCTATTTTCCCTTTTTGCTGATCAGTAAAAGTATTATGTCTTCCCCTGATTTTGGCATTACATATTGTCAAAGGTTGATTTACTTGAAAAATTAGCATTCTCATAATGAACTGAGAATTTACATATGATAGTGAATTGATGTTTACATTGAAGGACCATTCTTGAAGAAGGATTAGTTTATTTAGGACCCTTGTCTTCCTTTTTTTGTCAATTTCATTAGAAAACCATGTAGAAATTATCACCTTTATTAACTAGTTCAACTCCATAAAAACAAGCCCTTGAATAAGGGAAAAACAGTAAAAATGAAAAGATGGGGTTAAAAAAGAGACGAGAAATCCAACGTGAGGGGAATTCAATTAATCCTCTAGGCATATTTCTGCTCGGCAAGTACGGTGATTTACTGGCCAGCAGCAAAGGCCTCCACTGGGAAAGTCTTTGTGATTCCGGCAAGGCTCTTGAAGTGAATCTTCCCAGTGGGCGGATCATCGACCAGTATCTCACTGACAGGAGGCCATAACATGAGCTCCTTCGCCTTGACTCCCTTGAGCTTCTTAATTTTCTTCTGCTCTACATAGCCTGTAATCTCAGCGCTGTAGCTCACAAGCTTGCTGATCAGCTTGAAGTTGTGCTCGACTTTTTTCTTTTGAATGATCCACATGTATCCGGTGGCCCTGACAAAGCCAACTTCGACGACTTCAGCCAGAGGCAAAAGCCCCAAAGGAAGTCTGAACTCCTCGAGTAGAGAAATTGCCAATTTCAAACCCTCTTCGTGACCCGTCTTGACGATCGCTCCTTCCTTCGCTGTCATTTTTCTTTGGTGGGATTTCTCCAAGTCCAAAGCCAAGTAAGTCTTGTTTTGGATATTAACGTTAGGGGCTGTATTTTTAAAGGCTTACTAGTGGGAAAGAGACAAATTAAGTGGAGAATCCAAAGGTGATTATCATAGAACGAATCACCAAGATTGTAACTTCAATTGTTTTTGGTCCAGACGGCCTTAACATTATTTTAATTGTCTAATTTCAATTGGTTGGGATTATAATTACTTTATTTACGAGGCAATCTTCGAATGGGGGAGACAATTGGTGTGTTAGGATCTAGTATCTAATTCTTATTTAGGAAAGTTATTCATTGGTGTAAGCTATTATACCTTTTTAACAATGTGAGTTTTTTTTAAAAAGGTAAATCTAACGATTTAAAATTGTTCATTATTGTAGTGCATGTATCATTTAAGCATCTTCTATCACCTAAATTTGTACGTCATTTTTGTTCTCATACTTGTGCTTTTGGAAAGAGAAAATTCTTTAATGACATTTGCACTATAGTAGTGCATGATTTTGAGTTGGCAGATTTACACTTTTAATTACACGATTTTATTAAAAACAAGTGCATTAGCAATTTAAAATCATTCACTAGTGTAGTGTATGAACTATTGAAGCATCCTCGTTTGGAAAAGCACCAATTATCTTCTACATTTTGTTTGTTTGCTATATTGTAAACCTACATACATTCTAGTATGTTATTATTAATAGTAATTTTGGGTAATGATATAGGTACTAAACTATCTGTCAAATTTGAGTTAGTATAATATGCATTATAATATGTATTGATGCAACTTTTCGCTTAACCTCCATGGAGTCGTGATTGTGTGCTTAGATTAGCATGCATTGATTCACGTGTCAATTGATTTTTCTCGGACTTTGACTCAAACTTGGACCTTCTATTCTACAAAACAAGAGAGCATAAGGGGAGTACCTAGGGTGGAGGGAATACGTCTTTGCATCGAGCTCCAATGTTTTCATGCTAGCATGGGCTAGAATAAAACCGTTTCTCGATTTCCGGGATGAGAACATCGGGACATCGGGACATTCCGCTTGAGTACTAGACCTAATAGCGAGAATGTCAAAAAGTTTCTCCCTCCAAACCCTTAGTCCAGAGACTCAAGGCCATTCAACGTAAATAAGGGAAATGATTCATAATAATAGTGGGAAAGGCTCAGTTTTGTTTCTAACCTACAATTAAACTTATTATGTTGAGGCCCGAACTAAGCTTATGAATCATGGGAACGAGTCCATCATTATATTTTTCATTCGTTTTAGTTAGTGTCGAGATGGACCTAGCCCTTCATTCAATCAAATAGTATGAGAAATATCATAGTAAAAAAAAAGTTGTTTCTAGTGCATATAACGAGAAATGCTTAGCAAACATTTCCGTCTTTCGCTGTAGGTAAATCGCCACTTACTCGTGACATAAAAGTCGTTCCTTGCTTCGTCATTTTAAGTTTCTGCCCTTAGTCTTATTTTCGGGTCCGTTTCCAAGCTCCTTAAATATTAATGGATTTAATTGATTAGTAATTAATGCATTGGGTTCAAGTTTATTTCATTTCAAATTTTATCATAATCAGGGCCAATTCGTTGTTTGCAAATACAAATAATAATAATAATAATAATAAATAAATAAAAGAACTATTTCGGGACATTTTCGTCAATCAAAACTAAAACGAGCATAACGTTTCAAAGGAAATAAATATGGGCCTGAACGGGCCGCATTGAAAGGTAAATTCAAAGGGATTTTCTACAATGCTACTATATGCATAGGTTCATAATTTCAATGTTGTAGAAAAGTAGCCAAAAAGACATATCATAAAAGTAATTTTTTTTTTTTTGCACTCCGAACAGAATTAACAAGCTAATTTAAAAAAAAAAAATCAAAACTGAATTTATAAAAATCATTTTTGGGTGATCCTTGATGCTATAGAAAACTAAGGTAGTCTAGTTTTATGGAAAAGAAGAGATTTTAAAGAAACATATTAGATCATGTCTAGAATACTAAAAACCCGAGGCAGTTGTAACCTCATGAAATTTAAGCCGGTCAACTTTTTAACCGAAGCCCAAAAATGTATTATGAATTGTAAATTCTGCAGTTATTAATAAATAACGATTTCTTAAGTTAAAAGTGTCTCTTAATTCCTCTGGGTGTACATACCAATGTATAGAAAAGTTATTTTAGGGATTAGGTTAAGAAAGTCTTAAATTAGAAAATAACTCGAAAAATGATAACCAAGTCTTAACTGACAAATTTCGTTATTTGAAGGGATCAATGATAGATGAGTTTCAAGGTCTAAAAAAGTAGTATTATGGCCTAAAAGTGATTCAAGTATGATTTTAGGATCAAACAATGAAGAACTTTGAATTTGCACTGAGAGTCCTTAAACTTTTAAAAAATTGCAAATTGATCCCTAAGGTAAAAATTTAAGTAAATGGTCACCGGATCTAAAAATGGATTTAAGGGAAGGCTAATATGGATATAACTAGCCTAGAAATAAAGTTTCAAGGCCAAGCGATCTATATCAAATTAGTGATAACGAAATTTCAACAGAGTTAGTTCCTAACCGTAAAATAAGGGAAAAACAGCAAATGAGTTAAAAAAAATCCCAAAAATTCTAGAAAGGCTTCTTTGTCATAAATGAGAGAAATTCATAAAGATATTTCAAAAATAAAATATGAATAGGAATCAGAATGCTTATAAGGACTAAAAAGCAAAAGTTTACACCCGAAGGGGCATTTTTACAAATTTTTTAATCAACCTTTGTACAGCTCATTTCTGCATGGGAAAGAGTGTCAATGAGCTATCATGACATAGTAAACTTACGCTTGTCACAATATTGAGATGTCAAGGCATGATTGGTTCAAGTTGGAACTTGGTTACTTTGTAATAAAGTTTTGAGTTCAAACCAATTCCCTAGCCATTAAGGAATTCATCTAGCAACAGCTATTAAGCTGAAATATGTTGGCAAACAATAAGGACTTTAACAAGATGAAGTGGCAATAATTTAGCTTAAGTGGCAATTTGTTTAACTAATAAGCTTGTTTACAAAGGTTAAAAGGGTGACATGTGAAAAGGCAAGATTACAAGCTGAAATTCAGCTTAAGTATTCTACAGAAGGGGGATTAGACAGCCTTTGTGAACTACTGGAAAAGAAAACAAGGAAGAAAGAAAGAGAGAAGAGAAGAAAGAAAGAAAGAAAGAAAGAGAGAAAGAAAGAAAGGAAGAAAAGTAAAAGAACAAAGATAAGAACTAAATAGATTTGGTTCTTCCATGGTATTCTTTTAATGTTTCTTTTCTTCAAGTCTTAAGTGTGTTCGAGTTCATGCAAGATAAGAAAAAGCATGAGCAAAAAATCAGCTACAAGGAAAAGAAAAGTGCTAGAAGATTTCTACAAAGGTAAAAGTCTTGCTCTTAAAGTGCTTAAAGAATTTCAAGAGATAGCCTTGCATGAGTTTGTGAATATGAGCTCTCTCTATCTTTGATGATATGAAGTAGAGGATATGCAAGCTTAAAAAGAACAAGAAAAATAGAAACAAGTAAAAACATGTAAGAAGATTTTAAGTTTGAACACTTTGTAAGATATGGAACTTGGGTACCAAGATTTTGTGTGAGTAATTTTCGAGTAATCTAAAGGTTAAACCATGATCTAAGACATGTTTATGACTTGTGAGAAGTGTTAGTTTGTAAAAAAAATCAGTTTTAGAAAAAATTTGGTTAATACGTACTCAAAAAGTGGAAAAATTGAACTAAGAAGCTAAAATTTTGATATAAGAAGTTTCTAAGGAATTTCAGTGCTCAAACATGATCCATGAGTCATATATGATATGTGTGTGAAGTTAGTTTGGTTAGCTTTGGTGGAAGTTTGGTCAAATTGTAAAAGTTGAAATTTTACTTCAAATTGGCCAAAAAGAACCTAAGTAGCCAAATCGGAAAATAAACTACTTCATAAGGAAACCAAGTTTATTCTATGATCACTATGGTATTTAAGACTTTTGAGCGGTGTTAGTTTGGTAAAAAGTTCAAGAAATGAAAGTTAGATTAAGTTGAAATTTTGGACTAAAATGTAAGAATTTAAGCAAAATGGCTCAAATTGAAAAGAAATTTTGTTGTCAACATGTGTTTGAAGTCAGACATATCATAATGGAAAGTTTTGTAAAGTTAGACAGTGTTTTGAAGTGGTTTTGAATCAAGTTGGAGTGAAAAATCAGCAAGCAAAAATAATAAAAAAAACTGATTTTTGCAGTAACAGGCGCACATGAAGCGCAACCGGCGCGTACATGAGATCATCTGGAGCACGCAGAACCCTTCTGGTGCATGCATGGTGCTTCCGACGCGTGCACGGCGTGCACAACACGCATCAGGTGAGCACGCAGCGCATCTGGCGGACATGCAGGCTGTCTAAATGCAGTGGCCAGCGCCCCTTCAGCACCAGAACGAGATGGATTTGACCAACTTCGCCCGTAATTGATTTTGTGCCACGCACAAAGATTTTTACACATGCCAAATGTCTTAAAATAATATTTGAACAAGTCTTTAGGTCCGGGTATGATGTTGGAAGATGGTTTGAGGTATCCGACACTTAATTAAAAAAAGAGTTTTTAGCAATGGTGCCCCGTGACCTTTGCGGGGTATGGCAAGTTGCCCCCTAATCTTTTATTGTGGCCTTAAACCCCCTGTGTTCGAAATCCTTGGCATCCCGTTACAAATCGATAATGCCTGTTCTATTTTGGACGGAATTTCATGTCCATGCGCCCCGCACGTGATAATAAAAGGGCATTTATTAGAAAAATAAAAAAAAAAGTTTGCAACTTTTTTTTAAATCCTAAAATCTTTTCTCCTCCTCATCGTCTTCTTCATGACTACATTTATTGTCAAGAAACAAAAATAAAAACAATCTTTTCTCCTCCTCATCGTCTTCTTCATGACTACATTTATTGTCAAGAAACAAAAATAAAAACTTTCACAGATCAAAGCTCTAACAATCTAGAATTTCAATTCAAAAAATCCAAATTACCAAAGATCCAAACTATAACACAAAATTCAAATCCATACATTATAGGGGTTGTTTGAATCAGAGGGGTTTGATGTTCAGAGAGGGAGGATTCTGTTTATAGTTAGTTATTGAGGTTTATATATATATATATATATATTATATGTATATATATATATATATGTGTGTGTTTGTCTATTGTTTGGATTAAAGGAATTGTTGAGGTTCAAACTAAGGATGGGTCAGTGTGGTGGGTTGAGAACAACAGCAAACCAAGTTCAGTGCGGCAGCAAGGGCGTGGGGGCGGATTGAGGGGGAATTAAGCTAGTTCATGGTGTGTGTTTCATGAATTCTGGGGTGGAGTCTCTCGGCGATTGGATAGGTTCGAGGTTTCACAATGGTCGGATATGGATGGGTTCAGGTTATGGTCTAATTTGGACAGAGACGGTGTGCGACGGATCGGTGATTCGCAGGTGTCAAGGGGTCGCAGGTGATTTGAGATTATGGCGGTCGAGGTCGGGATCGGCGAGACCCCACGAATCTGGCACAACCTCGCAACCCTCGACAAGATCCCGTGACCACTCGAAAACCTCGTGACCCGCCGGTGAGACCCTGAGATCTACCCCGCAACCCCCTGGCGATGGCGACGGCGTGATTCCGTGACCCTCTGGCGACGGCGACAGCGTGATTCCATGACCCTCTGGCGACGGTGACAGTGTGATTTCGTGACCCCTCTGGCGGCGACGTTGGTGAGCGAAGGAGAGAGACATGGGAAAGTGAGTGAGTGAAGGAGAGAGAGAATAGGAAAGTGAGAGACGGGTGCCCCCTGAACTTTGCGAGGAATGAAAGACTTAAATGCCCTCTTACTATCACGTGCGGGGCACATGGACATGAAATTCCGTCCAAAATAGAACGGGCGTTATCGATTTGTAACGAGATGCCAAAGATTTCAAACACGGGGGGTTTAAGGCCACAAATAAAAGATTAGGGGGCAACTTGCCATACCCCGCTAAAAACTCTTAAACTCTTAAAAACTCTTAAAAAACCAGTGCTAAAAACTCTTAAAAAAACCATATCCTAATTAAATAATTGGATAATCTTAAGGAAGCCTAAGAATGAAATTAAGGTTTCGTTAAACTTAAATGGTTTCTAATAACTTATATGTTGTCAGTGATTTTTCGTCAGTCAGTAAGTCCAGGACCGATCTCCAGGGCACTATCGCGGAAGCCCAAAACACCCGACTCCATCGAACCAAGCGGTCATTACATCATGAGAACTCCCATCGGGATAAAGACGGGCGAGGATTATCAAGGATGACCCCCGATAAGAGAAGAAGCTCCCGGAAAGCCCTTCTGTAACAGGCCGGTAAATAATCGTTGGGGACCCCCGAAGGTGATCCATCCCCGAGAAGGTTGCCACGAACGAGGGCTCCTCCGGAATAAACTCGGTCCTCTAAGTTATTAACCCTCGGTCATAGGACCTTGGTCCGCGGCATTGCGGATCTCAATTATTCTCCCGCCCTTTCTGACCAGAGCAGGGAATTCACTGCAGCAACAACTCTCTCCTGCCAAGTTTAGAGTAAGTGCTCCCGGCAGGCGTGCAGCTTTATTAGGTAAACCAAACCCGTGAAGAAAGGGATGAGACGTTTTTGTCTCATTGAACTGTAGCCTCCTTCTTCGTCTATAAAATAAGGGGGAACGGGCTGATAAAAAAGGAGAGAAAGAAATAAACAGATTGAAAAAACACTCTGTAAAATATTTCATGCGAAATCCCAGAAACAGTGGATGTAGGCTATTACTCTATAGAGAGGGCCGAACCACTTTAAAATTCTGATGCCTTTTTAATTTTCTCTTAATCTATTCATTTTCATTGCCGAATCACATTCTAGAGGTGCGGATCTCGTCGTTGGTTCAAATTCCACACCAACATTATATATTTTTAAGATCCGAGTCGGAGCTAAGTTTGATATATAGAGGTGTTGGAACCATACTTACGACGAGAATGGAAGTTAGATCAGAGTCGTAACTAATGTGTGACATATAAAGGTGCCGAAACCATACGCACGACGAAGATAGAACTTGTAAGTCTCGATGCACCTATGACATCAAGAACGCATATGCTTGTATGCTTGATAGGATGTCTTTTATTTTCTCCTAATAATAAAATACACAGGCGCGTCACTAAAGCATAGTTAATTAGGGCGAGAATAGTTCAAGCTAAACTAATTGTGACTCATAAAACTTAGTAAGGTTTCATATTATAACTAAAAAACTATAACCAACTAAGCCTCTTATGATTATGTTGCCATCTTTATACGAGAAAATGACCTCAGACCGATAGGTTGATGATTTTAGACGATCGTTCGAGCCAACGTAAGTGACCAACAGATTCAAGTACGAGTGGAACGTCGGGGTTGTTCTGGAGTAACATCCTGATCAGTCGTAGCAACCCGATATGGGTTTAAGTTTGAGATACCTCAGGATTTAGCCCGAAGATGAACAATTTTCTTCTGATGTGTGATCATGTGGCTTGGTTTCCTGAAATGATAAGGACCAGAGGTTGTTGATTGACAGTCAACAACATAGGCTCAGTTTATGATAAAAAAGTTACAGAGTCACCATGAAATAAAAGAACGAGAGATACAAGGAAAAATGAGAAAAAAATTTATGGTATCGATGGTACTAAAGTAAGTAATCACATCAGAACTTCCCGTAAGACTCGGGTTAAAGTCCGGAGCTGAGTCGAGTATATAGGTTTGGAGATGCTCCATCAGGTGAGCTGGCCCACTCCTTGCTGGCGCGCCAACAGAATCATAACAGAACAGAAGTACCATTAATGGATCACAAAGGTTAGAGTAATAATCAAAAGCGAACTGGAAGGATTCCATATTACATTTAGTGGCCGTACAAAAAAGAAGAACATCATCGGCATAGAAAAGATGAGAATGTACATGAAATTTGTGATCAGCCAGCGAAGTTGAAATAGCGTTGGAGCGGCAAAGGGCTATAACGTATCTGCTAATGAAGTCTTCGGCGATGTTGAATAATAGGAGAAAATAGGTCGCCCTGTCTAATGCTACGAGAACAGTAAAAGAAACCGATCGGAGAACCATTCAGCAAAATAGAAATTTAAGTTGACTTCAATATAGTAGCAGTCCAATCGCAGAACGTGTTAGAGAACCCAAAACACTCCAAAGCTTTGATGATGAATTTCCTATTCATAGTGTCAAACGCCTTTTTATGTCGATTTGGATGGCCATATTCTTGCACACTTAAGAATGATATAGACAATTAATGGCTTTAGAAGCAATAGAAATACAAGTATGGATCTTGCAGCCTTAGATGAAACCGAATTGCTGTGAAGAGACGATTTTGTTGGCGATGAGATTAAGGTGACTAGCCAAAATTTTTGTAATGATCTTAAAAATATAGTTACCTAGGATGATGAGGCATTATTATCAAGGGAAGCTATTGAGTCAATCTTCGGGATGAGGACCATGAAGGTTGAGTTGAGATTTTTCGATATATTACCCGTGATAAAGAATTCTTTGACTACAAGAGCAATGATGTTCCAACAGGAATGATAAAAAGAACCACCAAACCCATCAGGGCCAGAGGCGCTAGAACCATTCATGCTAAGCGCAACCTTTTTAATTTCTTCAAAGCAAAGGACCTTAATAAGATCTGAATTAATATCCTACCTGACTAGATTAGGGATGACCTCCTCCACTAAGCGAAAATTAGGATCATTGCAATTACCAGGATCATTGAACAAATAGCGGTAGAATTTGACCCTGTGATCTTTGATAGTGTCTCTATTTGTACATTTAGTAGCATTAATCATAAGCAATGAAATACCTCTACTTATCTTTCTAGCTTTGACTGCTTTGTGGAAGAAGGTTGAATTGCGATCCCCGTCTTCTAACCATTTGAATCTATAACGTTCTTTGAAACGGTATATTGAGCTCTTATAGCCGAAAATAATCTTCTTGTGCCGCAGTTTGAAGCTGGAAAAGGTTGTCTGAGTAGCATTGGATGGACATTTGATTTTGAATTTCTTCAAGAGCCGATTTAGCTCTCACAACCTGAGTGTGAATATTGCCGAATACCGACCTATTCCATTGCTTGAGGTCATTCTTCCGTAATTGGAGATTAGAAGAGAACGCCAACAAACCTGTCCCCGAGGCATTGTAAGATTTCCATTTGGACGCAACAAAATTATGAAAAACATCCTTTATTATTAAATCTTTTAAACTTTGTTTTAAATTTTTTTTTTACCCATAATATCAAATTTTATCAAAATTCATAGTTTCTATAAATGAAAAAAAGTTGACAGAAAAGAATAATTTTTTTTTTTATAATTGAAGATACTTTTGTCATGTTTTTATAATACGAAGATATTTTTGTCGATATTTCTTAAAATAAGAAGATATTAGTATATAATTACAAATTGAAGGTATAGTTATGCCATTTGGTTAAAACTCAAGGAAATTTTTGATATTTTAATTGCAATTATACATAATTTTATCTAACAAATAATTAGACAATTAGAAGGAAAAAATTGAAACATTGAAGCACAATTTATGCATGAATATGGTCATTTTTGTTTTTGAAATATTTTGTCTGTTCTTAAGGTAAAAAGTGGTCCAAAAACTCTAGCCAACACCTTTATTTATAGTGTTTAGGAGAGGCTAGTAAAAGAGATACTAAAAGAAAAACAGAAATATAAAAATAGGTAATTCATATTAATTTTTTGACATATTTTAACATTTTAAATGTAAAATTCAGAGCTGAGATGAATTTCCACGCTGAGATATATTGACTCGGAATAGCCACGTGGCGAGCTTTGATTTGCGGCTTTTGAATTAAAATGCCACATGGCGTAAGGAGATTGGAGAAAGATTGCTAGCGTTGACCGAGTCTAGGGAGAATTAGGGCTCCATACGTCTACGTGTCACGCTGTGGAAGGACCGAAGGCCGGCGCTTGGGCCTACTTCTGTGCACTTAGCTTGCGCGTGATTGGTTGGTGCTCTGCTGCGGGGCTTATGTGTCGGGTTGCTTGGACTAGTGAGCACACTAACTCGCGCGTTGGTCGGAATGAGGGAGACGCGTCTGCTGGGCGCCTTGGTGCGCGAGAAACGCACATTTGCGCGTGTAGAAGACACAGGCTAAGGCTTGGGTGGCGTAGCGCACGTCTACAAATGCTGATTAGGCAATGTAGCCGTGGGTCCTGCTTGTTGTCGACTTATGTGGCATTTTTTTTTTGTTGATTTGGGCCTTTTCTTCTTTGATTTTTGTAGGCCTATACAAGAAAATCAAAAATTCAGTTTAAACCGCTTTTAAAAACTGCACCGTACCGAAATTCGGTGCAACATCAGCAAACTGAATTTTTGGTGTAGTGACCGCACCGATTTTGAAGAAACAGTGCGGATTTCGGTTTTAGAAAAATAGAAATTGGTTTAAACTAAAAACTGCAACGAATTAATATATATATATTATTTTTTTTAATAATATTTTACTACAAAATTTGAAACATTTAAATTTTCATTTTAAGAGAAAGGCCTAATAAGATATAGTTGATGCCTTATAACTAAACTACACTTATATTAGATTACTTTAGATTGAACACCTAAGAACAAAATGAATATAACTTGAAGTACTTCTAAGTCTTGACCACACTTTACTTAATGAGAAGTAAAGTCAGCTCTCGATAATTATCAGATTATATTGGTACCAATAGTTACTGAAGAAATTGATAACAAGACTGCAAACAAATTTAGAAAACAAGTAACAACGTACTACGGAAAGAAACTAATTTACACGCATTTGTTCTTTGAACAGAAGTAGCATCAACCTTAAACCCTAAATGAAATTGTATGAAAAAATTTTTTTGACAACCAAAATAAAAATTATCTACTGAATTTAAGAGATTATGAGCAATTAATCAACTCTTGTATTAATGATGTTCTGTGGAAAGGCTAGGCCTTAAAACTTATCACCTTTACATTATGCCGTGAGCTTTTTTTTTGTTAATATTCTATATTATTTAATATGTAATAGATTAAAACCTAATAAATTTTAATATTTTTAAATAACCAGTTTAATTCGGTGACCGAAAATTCGGTGGCCGAAAAATTCGGTGACCGAAAATTCAGTGGCCTAATTATTAGGTGCGGTTTTCGGTTTTCAATTTTTAAAAACTAAAAATTCGATCACCGAATTATTCGGTGCGGTTTTAAACCGCATCGAATTTTGTACAGCCCTAGATTTTTTGTCCAAATTCTTCTACTTCAATCCTAAAAATTAAACAAAACAAAAATTAAATATTTATACAATTAAAATCCACTAAAACAAATATTTTCAATAAAAATAATAATCATTAAAAATTATGAAAATATTCATTTATATCTAAATAATTCTAGTAAATTTATATAATTAAGCACATTGGAAGCACACTTTTGTGCACGTATCAAGTAGCCACAGTTTCATAAAATGGTTAGTTAGGTAAATAACCATTTTGAATTATGTGTTTTTAAAAAGTAGCTACTATAGCTTTAGAAAATTTTAAAAATAGCACAAAAAAATTTATTACCAATGTAAGAAATTTTTTATCATAACAATATTACACATAAAATTTACTGTAATAAATTTGAGAGATTGTAGTAAATAGTCAAATTTTTTTTATGTTTTTAAATGATAGTCTATGTTTCAAAAAATTAAAAAAATAGCCATGTTATAAATTATATAACAAAAAAGTATCATACAAAATATTACACATCTGTAAAAATTTCTAAGATATTTTGTAACTTTCAATTTTTGTTCATCATTTTTTGAAGTGTTAAACAATATATTACAAAATATTTATAGATGTGTAAATATTTGTATGACATTTTTTGTTACGAAATTCTTTATAGTGACTTTTTTTTTTAATTTTTCAAAATATAGGCTATCATTTAAAATACACATTTAATTTTGGTCTATTTTTGCAACTCACCTAATAAATTTCTCACAATGTAGTAAAATTTATGAATGAATACTTTCTTAGAAATGTATTAAAATTTATGAATGACTACTTTTTTAAAATTTTGAAACATTTGCTATTTTCTGAAATCACCTTTTAAAAAACAACTATTTTCTTAAAATTCCTTAAAAATGTATCAAAATAAAAATATAATTAATTCTAAATTAAAATAATCAACATATACTCATAAATAGTTTATTTTGGTGGCATTAGTCAGCATTTTCTGCGTGATGGAAACAAAATGTCAGCTTTTATTTCTGCCGTACAAATTACAATGTCATTGACTCGTGATGTGCATAAATAACTTGTACAAGACCTTGGATCTTACAACTCCAAGAATTTTCGTGTATCGTCGAAATATCGTTAGTCTTTTTCTTGGACAACGATGTCATTTCACAACCACTCGGATCTAGAAGCGTTAACTTTCTAAGTATAATGGAACGAAACATTATCTTATTAACAAGTGGGAGAACTAATCAATCCGAGAATTCGAATTAAATAAACACAGCCATATATATTTCGAAGGTTTTTAATCATAACTTGAAAGTAATAGAAATTTAAAATAAAATAGCTGATAAAGTTTAGATATAATTATCTTGGATGGACAACTTTATTCATGTCGACATTGTTTGCTTTTCATGGTTATCAAATTGGTGGAATCAATATCACCTCAAATGACTTTGACTTAGTAATTAATTAGATCAATTGCTCTAAAATTCTACTCATCTGTGAGACCATATTCTCTCGCTTCTTTTAAGTCATAACCTACTTTTATTTGTTTATTAGTAATTTAGCGATAGCAAATGAATAAAGTATCATTGAATTGGTTTCTTCATACGTAATCAGACAAGTTATTTTACAGAAATAAGTTCATTCACAATATATATGTATAGTTAACTGAAGTATTCCTCTAATAAACGAGGTAAACACTTGTACTTTGTAGATTGTTTCACTTATATTATCTTCAAAGCAGTTGATTTTATTTGCATCCGAAAAAATAATATGAAAGAGCAAATAACCATGATTAATTATCGAACTGACTGGGAATATTCCATTCTCTGTAAGACGACTACTAATAATCGAACTGCTTTTAAATTCTGACTAGAAATTCTTAGGGTGAATTGCAAAAATAGGCCAAAATTAAATGTGTCTTTTAAATGATAGTCTATGTTTCGAAAAATTAAAAGAATAACCACTGTAAAGAATTTTGTAACAAAAATTATCAAACAAATATTTACACATCTGTAAATATTTGTAAGATATTGTTTAACATTTCAGAAAATGATGAATAAAACTTAGAGTGTTACAAAATATCTTACAAATATTTACAGATGTGTAATATTTTGTGTGACATTTTTCTGTTATACAATTCGTAACATGACGATTTTTTAATTTTTGAAAACATGGGCTATATTTTAAAAACGAATTTTTTTTTGGCTATTTCCTACAATTTTCCAAATTCTTAAACTTAGTAATTAACTTTTTTTTTTTTTTTTTTGTCTGGAAAACTAAAAATTTTACATTAGAGAATCTTTACTATACTGCTAAGAATGGATCTGTTTCTCCCCCTTAGCCAAAAAAATGTCTCACGACACATGGCGTCTCTTGTTTTTTTTTTTAATTAATTTATTTTTTTTCCTTAAAAAATTGCATTTAAGGCATCTTTTAGGAGTTTTAAAGAAATTTTGGAGGGCTTCTTTGCAATTTCTCGCTCATCTCTCTTCTTTTTCACTTTTTTTTTTTTTATTTTAATCGTTTCAACAACTATTTGTTTTACGTAATGATCTCGAATTTTTTTTTTGACATGGGTGGATTTAGAATATTTTTCTCAATCTTTTGACACCCATTGTCATATATATATTTTTACCATAATTATTTTTTTATTTTCTTTATTTTAAACTTTTTATTTTTATTTTTTAAGTTTGAAAAATTTTAAAAAAACCTCTGTATTTATATTAAATGATAAATTTAACCTTTTAATTATTCAAAATTATAAAATATCAATTTTTTTTAAATTAACAAAAATATACTTTATAATTTTTTCGTCATATTTTTCATACATTATATTATTTTACACGTGCTCTACACGTGCGGAGTGCGGGTGCAAAAACTAGTGTTAATAAATGTTATAGTTAGATGTTTTAGGAAATAGTTATTTAATAATTTCCAAAGGTGATCTCGTAGACTTTTCTTTTCTAAATTTCCAAGAAAAAACAGCTTTAATATTGGCTACTGAGACCACCGAAGGAGGACGATTTCTTTAATTTTTTTTTTTCCTTCTTCTTTTCTTTGTTTCCAAATCCATACGCATTTTTCCTGATTAGGATATAATAATAACAGCTAAGAGAGTTGGAGTTTTTACAAACCTGTAACTTGTAGAGTGAACTTTTCGTGAGATACATTTGCAAGTAAAGCCATTTTACAATGAGTATTCCTAATTTTGGATCAGAATTATTTATTGTGTTTAATTAAAGAAAATCTAGAGATTTCAGTCTGAAGCACGTTGCTATTTCTTAATTCTTCGGTCTGGTTATTCATGTTTTTATGGTTACTTTCGCGTCGTCGTTATTATTATTATTAGGGAATTTTAAGAAAATAGTCATTGTTTACAAAATGATTTTAAAAAATAGTCACAGTTTCAAAAAATTTAAAAACTAGCTATGTAAGAAATTTTTTATAAAATTTTAGCCTAGTGATAGGAATTTCTGACAGTATTTTTGTGTATTTTTGTTATTGTCAGAAATTTCTTACAGTTTTATGGCTAGTTTTTAAATTTTTTGAAACTGTTGCTATTTTTTAAAAACACACAGTCCAAAATGACTATTTACCTAACTGATCCTTATTATTATTATTATTATTATTATTATTATTATAGTTTAATCCCACTTTTAATACTTAATTTAAAGAGAAGTTGTAGTAAATAGCAAAAAGAAAAAGTTATGTTTTTAAATGATAGCTCATGTTTAAAAAAATTTAAAAAATAGTCATGTTACGAATTATATAACAGAAAAAGTGTCGCACAAAATATTACATATCTGTAAACATTTGTAAGATATTTTGTAACACTTCATCTTTTACTCATCATTTTTTGAAGTGTTAAACTATATCTTACAAATATTTACACATGTGTAAATATTTGTTTGATATTTTTTGTTACGAAATTCTTTACAGTGGCTATTTTTTAAATTTTTTTAGACATGAGCTATCATTTAAAAGATACATTTTATTTTGACTTATTTTTGCAATTCACCCTAATCTAAATAAATAATTATTTTTTAAATATAATAAAATACGCAAGTGATTTAATTACTTACATAGTAATAAGTTGTGATAATTTATTAGAAGATCATAATCATGCAAATGCAAGTAATTAATAAATTTTAATCACTCAATTACTTTAAAATTTTGAATATTTATTTTTATTGTTGTGTAAATTTTAAGTATTGCATTTATAAACTATTATTAACGAGTTAACTAATTGGGTAGATTATGAGCTGGGAAAATTAGACAGAACATTTTGAGGGGAAAAAAAAAAAAGAACCTAGACTGAAATTGCGTCCCAACCTTCAATTCATTTCAGTCGCCATAAATAATTTACACGTAAATCTAGTAATGTGGGCTTTTTTTATTTTTTTTATTTTTATTTTTTTGGAACTTGAGGATGTAAGATTCCTAAAATCCTACTTCTATATATTGATAAAGTCAGGCGTTGAATCTCTTATAACTATATATATATATATATATATATATGTGTGTGTGTGTGTGTTAGATGAAAATAAGAATAAAGTTGGAAACACAACATATACAAGTCAGCACATATGAATTTTCTGTCTAATTAGACTGTTTTGATTTATGATTTTAAGAATTAGATAAATAGTTATTTTAAACAATGTGTTTTTAAAAAATAATTACGGTAGTTTGAAAATGTGTATTAGTTCTCTGTTCATTTTTATTTGGGGGTTTGCATGGGTATAACGGTTTCAAGTGATGCCTTTACAATATTATATTTCTCATTAAAAATTATATTTCTCTGTAGTGGAATAAAATATTAATCTATTTTTTTCTTTAAGTACTTATGAATATTTTATTACTGTGGCAATGCAATATTTTTCATAGTTTTGAGGCTTGAAAATATCTCATTGCCTAGACAATACCAAATGATCCATATTTAATTTCGAAGAGGACAAATGTTTGTAAATATTAAACATTTCATAGTAATGCATTGTTAATTTGTTATGTAGTTAGAAATTATATATGTTAAGTTGATATATGTAAATAGTTAAAGCCAACCGGATAAGGGGTATTCATTTTAAAAGTATAATTATAATTAAAAAAATCTAAAATCTAATTAAGAAATGTTAGAATATTTTTGTAAATTTCTAATTTTGTCAAATAATTTTGTGAATATCATGTCTAAAGAATATAGATGTGTAATTTTCTCTTTTCTCAAACTCTCAAGGCTCCTTTGTCAACTACATCTTTCTTGCCATATTTTAAATCATATTAAAGTCAAAAGTGCTTGTCATTTAACTATACATTATAGCTGGTTTGGTTGATCGTCCAATTTTATATAATCTTCAGTAACATTTACGTATCATATAAGATGATGATTGGACTATTTCAAAACTTATTAGATGTACTAGTACTGTCGATAATGTACTTACACCTATATAAATTATAGCAAAAGACGATGTAGGATTAAATAATATAAAACTTGTAATTATTATTTATGTCTGTGATCCTCCTTGTTTTACTAATTAGATGCCATTAATATTGATCATAAAAAATATCATAGAAAAATATGGTTTTCCCTTTGATAAATTTGACCACTGTTGCGTCTTCTTTAATAAGAATATCTTGATATCAAAGTTAAGATATTCCCTTTAAATTTCCAAGCACTTGCAATGCACTTTCCAAAAGTCACCGAGCCCCATGGACAATTTTTGTCGCTTCAAAGCAAGTTGGAAAAAAAAGAAATATTCTAATCAAATTTTTATATATATTGTGGGGACTAAATACGCAAAAATATTAATACAAATACAATAATATTATTCTTTCTTATCCGGCTTTGCTGTACAAGCAAAACAGACGATGCTTCTCTAATCGGTCGTCTATATATTAAAAACTAACTGTATATGTTGCTTCACGTCAAACATTACTACATATAAACATATATACACTCAGAGGATCATATCATATATAGTTGGTGCCTAAGAAACTCAAAGTTTCTCCTAATTATGCTATAGAGCCAGCTTACAACATGACGGTGAGAATTAACATATACATACGCATATATATCTATAATCTATATATATATATATATATATGTGTGTGTGTGTGTGTGTGTAATTGTCTCTAAGATGATGATTTATGTTAATCTCGAATTTCCTGTTATTTTGCTGTCCATTAATATTAATTTGCTAGTCTTTCATAGGTCATATTCGCGCGCTTGTGTGTGCGTGTATATATATATATATATATATATATGTATGTATATGTGTGTTTTTGCTTGTATTATATTAGATGCACTGATATAGCTTTGTATCTACCATTACTGCATTAACCAACTTTAATGGTAATCAGAGCTAAACATGATAATATAGGCATGCAGGTTTCTATCAATATATGTGGTATATATATATATATATACATATATAAATATTCTTGTTTCTTATTAATTTCTAATAATTAAAAATATATATAGTCTCTTAATTAATAAATAGCGCACATAAGTTACATAGAAAAGCTTACCTGATCAGTTTGGCCTCTTATATGTATTGAGTTATATTATCTAATTAGTTAAAGGCCTCTCCAGGCTAATTGGAAGCTTATAGTTTTATCTTATATATGTGCTCAACATATTGGCTTGTATTTGCTAATAAAGCACAGATACGAATGTATACTAATTAATTAAAGTTCAACATACAGATATTAATTCTTAATTTGATCATGAAATACATATAAGTCTCAAATGATTATATGAAAATAAAATTAACATTCTCATTGTCATGATTTTGCAGATGATAGAACTGATAGTGCACATGGACTGCGCTGGTTGTGAGCTCAAGATAAAGAAAGCTCTGCAGAAATTGGATGGTAATAAACTAATAATAATAAACATATAATAACACATCGAATTCGAACTTGTTCAAAAAAATTTATCTCTTCAAATTATCAGGTCAAAACGAACTTTAATGCCGGCGCTTCAACACTATTACTATATATATAAAATAAAATAAATATGATATAGAGATTATTGAGTAAATAGCCGTTTTTAAGTTATATTTTAAAAAAATAACCAACGTTTTCATTAATTAAGAAAATAATCATTTTTTGAATTATATAATAGTGTGATATTACCTTAGTCCATAGGTTTTTAATGAGCTAATGAGTAGTTTTTTAATTTTTAAAACGTTAATTATTTCCTTAAAATATCAACTAGAAAATAGCTAAATACCAAATAGTATATATATATATATATATATATATAAATAAAACTAATACATCAGTTTTATGTCATCGGTCGCTGTCGTCTTCTTGTCTTAATATTATGTATTTGCTAATTTGTTAATTATCAGTAAGTTAAGGTTTTTACTGAAGCTACGCCACGAAAACTATAAAAGTGTACAAACTTAAGAAATGCACTTGGCGAAGTCTTATTTTATTGCGGCCACCTACTACTAGGAAAACTATAAATTACAACAAAATTAGTTGTGATTGGAAAATTAAAAAAAAAAATTGTGATTATAAATTAAAAAGAAAGTTACTGGTTAAAAGTTTTGATATCTAACATAATTTCAATTTCAAAAGTTGACATCTTTATTTATATATATATATATATATATATATATAATTTCCTTAACATATTGACTTTAAAAATAATTAATATTAAAAGAGTCAAGTATATATAACAGTAGAAAATAACCAAAATTTACATAACAGTAAAAATAAATATCCAAGTTTTTCAATAGAATTAAGTAGAAACCCATTCATTAATTACTTATACATGTTTTTGACAACTCAGATAATTATTACCAATTTTTTAAAAGATTAGATATTTATTCTTATTGTATTGTTCCTGCTTCATCTATATATATATATATATATATATATATATATATATATATATATAATCTTAATATAACTTTTCATTTGTTGAGTGAACTGAATTTATTGAATAATTTGTATTACTTGTATTAGCATATCAAATTTGAAAAATATAGCAGCTGACACTTAAAGTGAATGATGGACCAATGATGATCATTTTTATTTATTTATATTTTGTTAATTTTCTGTGTAAAGCCAAGTAGTATAAATGTATAATTGCTATAATATGATCTTTAATTAGGTGTGGACGACGTGGATGTGGACATGAACATGCAAAAAGTGACAGTGATGGGTTGGGCAGACCAAGAGAAGATTTTAAAGACAATAAGGAAGACAGGAAGGAAGGCTGACCTGTGGCCGTACACCCCACAAGGTCAACACAACGGCGTCGTTCGGGACTTCTATCAGCATTACTACCACTCCCACCATCACGACGATACCGATGTTATCGGTCACATCCCGGCGTTCACTGCCTATGATGCCCCGATTTCGCCTTCCGTTATGTCCTACAATTACCTCACCACCAACCATCACTACGACGGCGGCGGCGATGACGACAACGACGATGATCACAACTATTTTGGATCTTATAATCAGCAAAATTTGGCTCCGTACTCTACCCTCGTCGACGACAAGACGACGGTGTTGTTCAGTGATGAAAACCCTCATGCTTGTTCCATAATGTGATGATGATGATGGCTTACGACGTACTAGTGAATTTTTTGCCAATAGTACTTTGTTAAATAAAATCTATGCTTGACTTCTACGGTAGTTGCTGAATCTAACAATGAAATTAGTGGGAAAATAAATTCGACCATTATCGGTGATTAAAATTTTGATCGCCTATAATAATCGGCGACCAAAATTTTTGGTCGCTATTTATCCGCAACCAAAATTCTGGTCGCAAATTTGGTTACCATTTTTTGCCGAAATTTTCTTTTGAATTAAAAAATTATCGGCGACCAAATTTGGTTGCAGATGTTCAATATCCGTGACCAACTTTGGTCGCTGATACTGTATCGACGACCAAATCATTATTATCGGTTTTCGCCAATATTTCTTATTATCGGCGACCAAATTTTGGTCGCTGATAGTCTCAGTTATTTTTTTAAATAAATAAAACAAAATTCATATGTGATTTTGTATATTTAAAAATACGTAATACTGTTGAAAATGCATAAATAATAATCATATCAGTTAATATCCAAAGTAGTATATTAAGAGAAATATTTACATAAATATGTAACTAATATATATATATATAAGTATATAATGCGCATAAATACTATAATAAATATAATAGACCAATGACTAGTTGCCTAAGTTTGCACCCTCTTGATCGTCTTCTTCCTCATTCTCGTCATCATCAGTAACTGTTGCAGTTGGAGGAATTGGTTGAAGTGCTGAAGTAGACGTAGTCGGTGGTGACGGGATCTAGCGACCTTCGACTGACTGTGGATAATGTTCAGCTATATATCTGAAGAAGTGCACATAATCAGCCTTCGTACTTGCAACTCTGCATGCAGCGCGTCAAGTTCGGCCTTCAAAGCCGGCGGCTCGGAAGAGGACTGCTGTGACGAGCTGCCACGTTGGTCAATGACGGACTTCCGAAGGGTCGGTCCGATGCCAAAAGTCTTGGTCGCCGAAAACAAAATTTGCTCGCTAATTCTTTACTGTCGGCGACCAAAAGTGGTTGCCGATAATTTTTCATGATGCGAACGAATTTTCTGTCTCAATTTATCAGCGACCAAAGTTGGTCGCCGATAATGTTTAATTCGCACAGGAATTTTTCCACGTTATTTTATCCGCGACCAAACTTGGTCACCGACATATAAATTTCGGCGGGAAATTGATTTTATTTTGCAATTAATTATCAGAGACCAAATTTGGTCGCCGATAAATTTTATTTATGCGGGAAATCCTTCAAAAAAAAAAATATCAGCGACCAAAATTTGGTTGTCAATAAAATTTCAGACGCGGGAATCCTACAGAAGCCCAAACAATACTATTAATAGAAAAAGAAAAAGTAACACAGAGTTCGAAGCAATCCAGAGATAGAAGCAAAAAAGACATAAAGAAAAAGAGCAAAAACTCATGTAGGATCTACCAAAAGTGCAATGGGGTCTCCTTAAAACCTTCAGCAGAAAAAACCCAGTAGGAAAATCTACTAGAGGAAAAAGAATACATGATCAAGGAGTGACTAAATGTTCCTTAACCTAAAAAAAAAAGTAAAGACACCATATCTCGATAAAGTAGGCTTTGCATATTATCAGAGGCATTAAATTACCAGACATGAGTTCCAAGGATTGTAGCCTTTAAAGCCTGATAATCCGCGACATAATCTCCTTCACGATAAATGTGGGAGATCTTCACATTGATTTGATATGCGAGAAGAAGAGAGTTCAACCATATGTTCCTGAGAGTTCAATGGACATTCTAAGATCTGCATTTGAAAGTATTCACCGCATATTTGGAGTCCGATTCCACCCAGAGTTCCGATTAAGTTTAAAGGCTATCTCAATAGCTACTATTACACCTGTGAGTTCAGCTTCAAAAGCAAATTCGATCCCCAGGTGTTCGCTCGAAAACACACGCGAATTAAAACCGCAAGTGCACGGATCGTTCAAGTAATAAAGTGGACTAAAGAGTCTGGATATCGTTCCCACGGAGAACTAACTAACCTAATTAACTAAGCACTACGAATACTAAATGTCTACTTTATCTAGGCTAGCAACTTAGTTGAAGAAAGATAAATAAACAAAATAAATGTAAACAAAAATATTATAAATAAAACCTAGGATCGATTAGCTTCCCTCAATGTGTCCTCTATTCAATTACTCCTTAATATCTCACTACAATCCTCAATTCTATGCTAGTCTAGGAATTTAAGAACTAAGTCGCAGCTCTCGCTTATTGACCTAATTGTGTACCCAATTCTAACTCACGCGTCAGCTCGTAGAAATTAAATACATTCACACACGATTCCTAGAATCCTAAATCGATCACCTCTCGGTCCTTACGATTCAGAATTCGATTACCTAGACTACCAATCTCCTCTCGGTACTTATGGCGTCTAAGTTGTGATTCTTGTTATTCCCAATTCAATTAAATTTCCTCTCTCAAGTTTAACCTAATTGAACCTAGAGTTTCTATCCAATCTCTCAATTGCAAACAGAAATAAATAAACCAACAAGAACACAAACATGAGAATTGAGTAATTGCAGCAATTTATTAATGAAAACTAAAATAGATTCGACATTGAGTTCGGCTAATCTCTCCTAGAGAGAAATTTAGCCTCTTGAAACCAAACAAATAACTATATAAAATAAACTAGGGTTCATAATGAATACAAGAAATACAAGAGAAGAAAATAAAGAGAGTAGAGAAAACTCAGGTGAGATTCGCAAGCAATTCCATCTTCATCTCCTCTGTGAAGAACCAATCTTCTCTTGGTGTTCTTGAGCTTTTTGTTGTGTTTCTCTCTGTGTGTGAACCTCTCTTTTCGCCCAAAACATGATATATTTATAGCCCAAGTGATTTGACCTAATTTCCCATCTTGAAACGAAGTTAAACCGTCGTCGTTTTTGCATCAGCGAAGTTTCGCGGTTGTTCAGCTGAGTTTGGCGAACGTTCGGCTCATAAAAAGTTGATGCTAAAAATTGGCCTGGAGAACGACCGCCAAGCTTGGCGAAGGTTCGCCCAAAGTTGGTGAACGTTCGTCCCAAGGAATTTTTTCGCGATTCGTTACCCGGGCGATCGTTCGGCTGGATTTTGGCGAACGACCGGCGATTCCTCGGGTTTTTCCTTCTTTTTGGCTATTTTGGGCGGTCGTTTGGCCCATGATGGGCGAACGACCGGCTCTTGATCTTTTTCTTTGATTTTGCTTACTTCTTCTTCAAGATTTGTCTGTTTTTTCGAGTTTTTTCGTCTCGATTTTTGTGTTTGTTCTCAAATCACCTATACACTCATAAAACTCATCAAAAAGCATAAAATTTGAGGAATTTACAACAATTTAAGATGAAAAATGTGATATATGAGTGAGTATATTGCTCACTCATCACTAGGTAAAATAGAGAAAGTACCTTTGACGAAACCTCTACATGTGCAAAAAATGCCCCCACAGCCCGCATGACCAGGAGAACCTTTCGCAGCCCCGTCAATGTTGACCTTCAACCAACCAAGAGGGGGAGGATTCCATGTGACTATGGTGATAGAGGGCCTTTTAGCTGGTTTTCCTTTGATGCCCAGATCATGAAGGATTAAAAAAGCGTCTACCGTTTTGTGCATACGGACTAAACTGAGCTTCTTAATGTCGCATAGCGAGGCTATGAGCCAATCCTTAGAGGAAGATAGACAAGGTTTTTTATCTTTGAAAATCTTTGCGTTCTTATATCTTTAGATAAGCCAGCATATGAAAATGATTCCCTCATGCCAAAGTGAATGGATTTGTAAACTGAACTTTTCTTTCATCGCTATGAGAAAGAGCACTTCAAAATTGTCTAAGAAGCTTAGGTGTCTCTTAAAATAGTCACCTAGGAAACGCCATAGAGCCTTACTGAAACGACATTGGACAAAGATGTGATCCATAGTTTCTTCCTCAGTCTCGCATAAACTGCATCTTCTACATACGTAGTAGCCATGCTTTTTCAAGTTGTTATCCGTGGAGATGCGTTTGTGAGGGACTTTCCAAGTAAGAATGTAGTGGCGAGGGGTTATAAAATGTTTCCAAAAGTATCTACTCCATGGTTATAATTCTGAAAAATATCTTTGCTTGCGATTTCTCTATTGATGGATAGGGTCCAAATTAAACGGTCAGAGTCTGGTGGGCCTGGGTGGTAATTGGCGATTTTCCTAGGAAGAGACGGAAAGCGGTTAACAACCTCCGAAGTCATGGCCCAACCATCCTTCCAATAATCAAAGAAAGAGCCCGAGAGCTTTTTCCTAATAACATTTGGAATATCCAAGGAATCCATCAAAGGTTCGCCCAATCAATTAGAGCTCCAAAAGTTCAATGTAGAATTCTTTCAAGGCAGCCACCTGATTTTGTCTTCGAGATCAATGTAGGATTTTTTCAACGCAAACCATATATAGAAATTGAGATAAGTTCTAGGAAGACCTTGTTTCCCAAAGAAAAAAATTTTCAAAAAATTTGCTCCCCAATTGTCTTTGACCAAGATATATCTGGCTGCCTTTTTAAGGAAAGTTTTATTGGCAATATCTAAATCCCTCACCCCCAGTCTGCCATCAGCCAACTTTTTGCACACTACTTTCCAAGCCACTGTAACAACTTTCCTGTTAGATATTGATCCCGACCACATGAAATTTTTGATGCAAGAATTAAGATGTTTAATAATCGAGCTTGGCCATCTATAGACAAAAAAAAAAAAAAAAAGTGTGTGAAGGCACTAGAGATAACCGACTTGATAAGAGTCAGTCTATCTGCCATCGAGAGAGTTTTTCCATTCCGTTGAGCAAGCCTGGCTTTGATTTTATCACCAATGGGAACATAAAAGCTTTTTTGGATCTACCTTTGAATAAGGGAATAACGAGGCATGTTAAGGGGAGCAAGCCATGACTTATACCATGTTTGGTAAGAGGGAAAGAAAATTGGATGGAAAGGAAAATAAGAGGTGAAAGAAAATAAGAAGGAAATGAAAGAATATGTTTTTCCCTATTTGTTGTTTGGTATAGTATAAGGGAAAGAAAATTTCTTATCTATAAATTTACCATTTATCCACTTATTTTTATTTTTTTATAATTAATAAATGGACAAAAGAGTAATTTGCTCTTGATTGCTTTGATAAAAAAAAAAATTCCTCCACTTTTCCTTCCAATATTGGGAGGATAAAATATTGTGGGGTCCACCTTCATTTTTATCCCTCTCATTTTCTCGTCCCTCTCATTTTCTTCTTTACCAAACATGTCACGACCCGCCGGCTCGGCCGCGGCCGCGACAGGAGAGTTCCAAACTCATTTTCAAACTCTCGTAATCTCCTTTAACGCAAATCCCTCCATAAATCTACGATAGTACCCAGCCAGTCCTAAGAAACTTCTTATCTCGGTCACATTCTTTGACTGGGGCCACTTCAGAACAGCCTTAACCTTGGCAGGGTCCAATGCCACTCCATCCTTTGATACCACGTGACCAAGAAAAACCAATTGCTCGAACCAAAATTCACACTTCTTGAATTTGGCGTAGAGTTTCTTAGCCTCGAGTCGCTGTAAGACTAATCTTAAGTACTGGGCATGCTCCTTTCGATCCTTAGAGTAGATTAGAATATCGTCGATAATGACGATAACGAACTTATCCAAATAGTCCTCAAAGACTCGGTTCATCATGTCTATGAACACAGCAGGGGCGTTTATGAGGCCAAATGACATGACCAAGAACTCGTAGTGCCCGTATCTTGTCCTGAAAGCCGTCTTCGGTACATCCTCTTATCTTATCTTTAGCTGATTGGTAACTGGATCGTAAGTCTATATTAGAAAAAGTAGTGGATCCAGCCAGCTGATCGAATAAATCATCAATTCGCGGAAGCGGATACTTGTTCTTTATTGTTGCCTTATTCAATTCCCAGTAATCGATGCACAGTCTCAGCGAGCCGTCTTTCTTTCTCACGAAGAGAACCGACGCTCCCCACGGGGAGTGGCTGGGTCGAATGAGGCCTTTCTTCAATAGTTCTTCCAGTTGGACCTTTAGTTCTTTTAGCTCGGGAGGGATATGGGGCTCGCGATATTAGTGCGGTTCCAGGAATCAGTTCAATACAGAACTCGATTTCTCTATCCGGGGGCAACCCTTGGAGGTCTTCCGGGAATACTGTTAAGTATTCTTATACTATCGGTACGTCGCTCGGTATTGATTCTCGCTCTTTTGTAGTGTCTACAATATTGGCCAAGTATCCTCTGCATCCACTATCAATTAGTTTCTTGGCTTGAATGGCGGAAATAGTCGGTATCGACCAACCTCTTGGAGTTTCTTGGAACTCAAATGACTTGGCATTCGGAGGACTGAAACGCACGCGTTTCTTCTGACAATCTATCACCGCGAAGTGGATGGTAAGCCAATCCATGCGAAGAATAACATCGAAATCATACATCTCGATTTCGATTAAGTTAGCGAAGAGGGAAAATTCTCCAATTCTAATGGGCACGTTCTTAAACCACGACGTTGATCGATAAACGTCGCCGGTTGGAGAACAATGATAAATGGGTTGTTCAGGGTTCTCCTGTCACCCTTAAGTCTATCAACGAGTCGTTTTGCTATAAACGAATGAGTTGCTCCAGAGTCTATGAGTGCATATAAGTTGAGGTTCGAGATAGGAAGCTGACCTGAGACCGGCGTTGATGGTCCAGTCTCGACGTCTCCCTCGTTGAGGCTGTACACTCTGGCGTTCGGGCGTCCTCGTGGTACCGGCTGAACTGCCTTAACTGGTGCGCTTCTACAATCTCGCGCAATGTGACATTCCTCGCCGCAATTGAAACACTTGCAGCTAGACCCAAGGCGGCACTCTCCAGGGTGAGCCTTGTGGCACTTGGGACATTGTGGCACCAACGCCGTCCTGTTCTTCTAGATTTCTTCCCGGGGCATATTTCGCCCTCTGGCACTCTGATTGTCTAGTCCATCAAGTCTTCTCTTGCTTCCTTCTTTGCTCTTATTCTCATACCGGGATCTCGATTCAGTATAACCATAACCTTGTCTCTTGAAACTGGGGCGGCTGCCCCTGTTGAAGTTCCTTGACCGGAACGATGATTGTCCTCCATTTCCATAATTCCCTTTCCTTTCCTTCCCTTCTCCTTGGCGGGCTGTCCGGGTCTCAACACTTTTATTGTCTGGCCTGTCACATCTATCATTACGCATGGCTCTTTGGACAGCATCGGCATAGGACTCAGGTCCTTCTTTGCCGCTGTCGATCTGTTTTGCATCTTCTGGGCGTAGCCTGTGCATGAACTTCATCTTGTGTGCATCATTGGTAGGCACTATAGTGGGGGTGAACCGAGCTAGTTCATCGAACTTGACCACGTATTCCGCTACCGACATCTTTCCCTGTCGGATGCTCAGGAATTCCTAGACCTTCCCTGCTAGGCGGGCCTCTCCTAGATACTTTTCTCGGAACAGCCTAGTGAAAAGCTCCCAAGTCATAGCGTAGAGGTCCTCAGTTTGACCTACCACTTCCCACCAACATATGGCATCCTTATCTAATTGGTTCACAGCGCACGCCACCTTCTCGGCGTCAGTGAATTCCATGTATCCGAAGATATGCTGGAGGCGCTTGAACCATTCTTCTGTCGTAGCGGGATCATGGTTTCTATCAAATTGAGGCAGTTTCTAACGCCTCAACCTCTCATATACAGGTTCGCCAACCTGATTCACAGTAGGAGGCACCTCCGGTGCTACCGGGTTGGCTACTTAGAAAGCTGGTTGTACGGGAGGAGGAGGATTCACCATCTCATTTAGGCGAGCCAACAACTCCTCGAGAGTTGCCATTTGGGCTCGAGCTTGGTTATCGTGTTGGCGGGCGGCCTCCTACTACTCCGCTAACCATTCGCGAACTCCGTCTATCTCTATGTGGACTATGGCAGGAACTTGTCTTGGCAGCATGGCGACTCTTCGTGATTACCGTATTCCTACATTTGTGCACATTAAGAGCCTTTAATTCTGCTACACTTGAAGCTTTTTTTCTAAACGGATTGGATTTATTTCAGGTTTTAACTACACATAGTTCAATCATGATTTGTACATGCCAGGCACATGTATAATATCAATAGTCTTTGCCATTTATTATAGATTTCTCACAAGTCATAAGTGTTTCAAAGATGAATACAATATCCAATCATAATAATAAATGTTTATAAGGTTTCGTGAGCAATACAAAAGGGAGATATCGCTTCACGAACCGAACAATATCAAATATATGATTATACGGAAATGAAACATATAGATAAAAATATAGCTTCAAGTGAGCAGTCTGTCAAAGCGTCCTAATGTTGTTTCTCGAAAATAAGTTCGAAGTACTCGAGAGCACTAAGAATCAAAGAAAAAGGGTCCGTCAACCATCGTGATCGGGGTCGAGAATAATATCGGACGCGTCGCTCTCTAACTCTATGTCTGACTTACTCTCGGGATCATAGCCAGAATCGTGGCTGCTATCGGAGTTGTCATCGTCCATGTCTGCAAACTCTGGTGGCATGTGGGGAAACTGGTCGTGAGCGGGAGGAGCGAGATTAGGGTCTGCTACAGGATTTGGTATGGGCTCGGGATAGAGACTATCAGCATGGTCCTGATAAGCATGAATAATGCTGAGCAGTGTATTGAAGGCAGGCCGAGGGTCTGGAAGTTGGAAGTACGGGTGGACTCCGCGGGAGTAAGTCTGCATGAACAACAAATCAGGATCGTCGGCGAAAGGATATGCGCCTACTATGACATCGTAGAAACGATCGGTATTGGCGCGAATGGACTCTCCTAGGTGCGGGCTAAAACTGTCGACTCTCCTATTCCATACCATTCTTCGATCCACCTTATCGAAGAATCTCGCCAAATTAGCTGTAAACGCATCCCAACCGCATACATGTCCTAATAGCTCTTCTCAATGATGCCAATGATAAAGCGCGGTGCCACAAAGCAGGGTCTGGGCTAAGTCGACACGATACTGATCAAGGGCTTGGTACAATCGCATCCATCCCAAAGTCAACATCATCCACTCTCGAAACGGCGTAGTTCCAGGCTCACCGGAATAGGTAGGCGCGTTAGGAGGAATCAGACACATATACTTAGCGAGGGTGTGAAGAGCGGGAACGGGTCCAGCTACGCTATGCTGGGCGAAATCGGTGGAATGGTGCCCTGAAGATTGGTTGACCTCGGATATCCTTCAACAAAATCCCATTATTGTCAGAATCAGAAATAACGGATAACAATGTAAGTAAGATAGCCACTACTTCTATCGCTCGTCTCTCAACTACTTGCTGGCGATGAGATGTGTGTGGTGAGTCTACAAAATCGACTAAACCCGGGCTTTGATACCAAAAACCCTGTCACGACCTGCCGGCTTGGCCACAGCCGCGACAGGAGAGTCCAAACTCATTTTTAAACTCTCGTAAACTCTTTTAACTTTGAAAGCGGAAATTCTGTGTAAATTTTTTTTAAATGTGGAAGTCTTTACTATAGATTATACTTAAATTCGTTGGAGCATAGATGCTGCCATAATATTACATACTTGTAATATAGGAGTCCTCAGGATCACGTCCCGGTCTCAAAATAGGATATGACTCACATAGTCTTTTACCATAATATTACAAATCAAGTCATAAAGCTCTCAGGACCTCGTCCCGTCATCAAAAACATAAATTGTTTTTAATATAACAAAAATGCGAAAAATATATTGCCACGGGTATTCTCTTCAACGGATACCACACACACCATCTCTGCCAGCTTCTACTCGTCAATCCTCGTTGGCTTCTTACCTACAACACCGAGAATCTATGAGTTGATCAGTAAGGGTGAACTAGTCTACCCTAAATAGTATGCATCACAAGTTCACATATTACAATAATCACACAGAGAGGGGTTAGCCGTCCCATACCGACTAACACCCTTTACACAGCAAATGCAACAAAGTTATCCTATTACCCCTATGTATTCCCATGTCTCTCAATTTTCACTTTTCCACAGCCGAGTACTTTGTACACGGTTCACACAACCGAGCTTCCTATGCAAGGTACCTCTGTCTCGTTGCACTAAGCATACTCGTATCACCCTGATTCACCTTGCTCTAAGGAGACAACTCGGCTTCATTGGCGAGTCTCTTGCACACAGCTTCGCTCCTCGTATCGTCAAGGCCCCGTGATCGGTTAAGGACCCACCACGCTTATTTATAGTCCTTCTGAAGGAATGTCTCGTTAGACTCTCTCCGGAGTTAGTGTTTTCACACAGCAATCATTTCATTATTTAACTAATTTATCGAGCTCGACATCTTGTCAAGTCTAGGATCCACTGATGGTCACCGCGATTTCTCTAGCGCGCAAGTGGGGAGATGCTCAATCTCCCGATAGTCACACAGACTTCGTCTCACACTCAACTCGCCGGCTTGTATGAGGAATAAGCTCACCCTCAGAGAGCAGGGCTTTCTCTCTCGGAGCCAGGGCTCTCTTCTCTTGGAGCCAAGCGGTACCATCGACTTTTATTTCAATATTTAGATTGTATTCGTTTATCAACTCCTGTCAGAGGATTGAGGCTTATTTTAGATTTATGTCCTTCTAATCTCGTTTACCGAGGAATCAGGACTTTAAATCTGATATACTTTTCTTCGTCAGATCACGAAGCATACGGGGATTTAGTATGTTGAATCCCCTTGTCAGATCACACAGCAGACTGGGATTTAGTATATTTGAACCCCCTTGTCAGATAACACAGCAGACTGGGATTTCTCAAGTGGCCTCTTTACAATTTTAGTTTATGGCTTTAATATACCGAATGGACTTCTTACGAGTCCCACACTTTGGCCTCTTACATGTGGGTTCGAGACCCATGATTTTGTCGTTCGAGGGGTTCACAGCAAACATACATTTGGCTGGGTAGGTTTTCCTACAAGATTTTTTTGACGGACCACAGTACGTAAGGCATAGCGCACGGGAAGGACCCGGCTGTGCCGTTAGCATTATGAATTATCGATCTCAGGGATCAGTATCTAATTTTTTTTTTCATAATCCTTTAATAAGTAATTGTTCATGATGATTTACTCATGCTTTAGTAAATCAAAGGTTCAGCCTCTACTTGGGCATTCACAGCCTTAGTTGTTACTAGCGGCTCGAAGCCGCATTCCTTTGTCTTTAAGTTGTTTCTCTTTCAATTATAGGTTCGGCTTAAAGCTGACCTTCTTCTCATACTTGAGTTATAAACTCGTTGGAGATCGGATACGAGCGAACGCGCACCGATGAGTTTTATTATAGCTTATTTTCTCTTATTGAGGCTTATGAAATTCTAATATAAAGATTAGATTATTTCTAATTACGAACGTTTTATTTGTATTTTATTCATGCTAGGGTTCTCTTTCGGCTAATATATTTTATTCACTACACAGCACAAAGATATATCATTCACACAGAATTTATTCACAAAGTACTAATGTACCCTAGCAATAATTCACACATGTATACACTCGGTGCCGTAGGTGCATCGCCACTTACAGTCATAGGCATTGCGGCGGTTCCGAGGTCTTTCCGGGAACTTGTTCTGAGCTCGACCACCTTCCTGTCTCCTTGTCCTTGAATAGAAGACATGGTCTCGTTAGTTTGTTTGTCTCGTAACACGAGACCGAACTATAAGAGTTGATTTCCTAAGTGCTCGGGTTTCCATCTTAAACTTTCATAGACGGTCTCTCGTCTTTTGAAATCTTCGGACTATTCGAAGTTCGTCTGAGCTTAGGAAAGTCAAATCTAAACTTGATGGATTTTCTACTGACTTACTTTGATTGGGCTACTTAAAGTGGCCCACTATAAGGTTCAAGGCCTTCTTATATATTTGGCCTTGATACAAATGAGCCCTAGCCCTTTCTGAGGCCCAAACAGGTAACTTGGGCTTCGGGCTAAAACAAGACCTAAAATGGCCTTCACGGCTTCTTTGTTGTGAGGCCCACTAAGGGTATGGGCTTTTCAACAAGGTGAAAGCCCAAAGTGGCCTTCATAATTTAAAACAGTTTGGCCCAACAAGCTTTGGGCTTTAAAGACTAAGACAAGGCCCGTTTTACATTAGTTTGAGACTTCCTCGAACCTTCGGATTCACTAAGTTATAAAACGTCATTTCGAGCCCTTAAAATTAACTCGTTCTTTTTATCATTGTTAAAATTGCTTAAGGGCAGCAAGCTTTATATTTGAAAAGCTTATATCGTTGGTTTCCAAATCTATTTTGATAATAGAAAGTAGAGTACGCAATTTCCAAATTGTAAAACATGGTATTTTAGAAACTAGTTTTGCGATCTTTCGCAAAACCATTGTTTTCGGTAAAACGTTGTTCTTCACTTTTTCGAATCTCATTATTAACACTAAAACAGGTTGCTTCTAGGTTCTAAGGAATTTTTTCACTCCTTTTTGAAACCTTTCATGAAAGCTTTAAATCCCGCGTGAAAACGATTCTCAAGCTAAACGCTTTAGAACCGTTTTCACGGGTTTTGACCGAGACACTTGTCTTTAAGTGTCTTTTTGGTTTCCATTTGGTTTTTAACACAAAAATTAATCAAAAACAGTAGCTAAAATATTCAGACAACAAATCAAATAAACCATGATATTAACACAAGTTTGGATTCGGATTTCAAGAGACATTTACCAAATTTTATCTTTTGAAAGGTTTCACTTCGGTCCGTTGGAAACCGTCTTGTGCATGGAGATTTTGAAAACATTTTAACATTTAAAACACAAATAAGCAGCCATGCAAACACATCAAAGACAAACAATCACAAAAAATACGAATCCTAGACATGCAAACAAAATAATCAACACATACACAACTGAACACGAGTTAAAATATCCGGAAGCTAGCCGATCTAGCTTCCTTAAACTTGTGTTCGACAAACTTAAACCTTAAAGAGGCCATGCACAAAGATTACAACTCAAAGTCCTAAATACAAACATGAATATTCTAAAGGAAAACCTAAGGCTATAAAGGAAACCTCACGCCACTCAAGGTTAGAAAATATACCTAGCTCTCAGTTCGGGGTTTTCCTTGTTGCGCTACCTCCTTTGCCGGCTTGTTCTTGATGGTTTGGCTCCAAAACCACCACTTGTGGTTCCTTGTACTCTTAGAACAGAATATAAGGGAGTTTTTAGTTAGGTATTTTGATACTTAAAAGTATAGAAAGGCTAGAGCAAGGTTACGGATTTACTTACCTTGGAGAAGCTAGGGTTTCGAAGTGTTCCTTGCTTCTTCTTCTCCTTGCTCGGTCGCTCTCTCTATCTCTAGCCTCTAATTTCTTTTCTTTTCTTTTCTTTTCTTTCTCACTGAAAGTTTTCTCTTTTCTCTCTCTAGCCCACGGTTTCTCTCTCAAAAAGAAAAGCAAAAATGGGAGCTTAAGAGTCAAAATTTAATACTTGAGAGAGTTTAGAGAGAGTTTTACTTGTGTGTCTCTCTCTCTCTTGGCCGAATTTTCCCCTCTCTCTCTCTCTCTCTTCCAAATAGTTTAATTCCTCAATTAAAATAATGATAAGTCCTATGATCCATCTTAGCCCTTGATTCTTTACACAAATCAATCCTACGGCTATGGTTCATTAAGAGGAGAACTTTTCACTTTTCAAGGCCCTCATCATTAAGTTGCATTCTCCAAGCAACTTAATGACCATTCCCACTCTCTCTCTTTTCCTCAATGGCCGGATATCATTCATGTATATTCTCCAAGATTTTAATTCCAGTAATGGTAATTAATTGGTAATTCTAATAAATCTTGGCCATTGATTCAAACTTGGTGGTTAAGTATTTCAAATCCTACGGCTAGGATTTATCAAGAGCATCTAGGTTGAAAAACCTTTCAATTTCCCTTCTCTTTCTTCAAAAATAGCGCCCATGATGACCATTTTCTAATTGGTTAGGTAAACGTGCCACCAATGAAAAAATCCTTAGATTTATTTCAACGGTCTATCACTTATCCCACTTAAACCACTTAAACACTCAACCAATTCTCTCACTTGGGGCCCACGGTTTTCACTTTGATTTTGGGCCTAAAATTATTTCTTAACACACCAAGCCCACTAAGGGTCAAATAGGGTCGGTTATGGGCTAGCCCGAGGGGTCGGGGACCTTTCCGGAGGCCTTTTTCTCTTGAAGAGGCCTAAACACCCCTATTCCGAACCATTGGTCAGCGTTTTAACCTAATTCAAATTCCGTCTAACCCGAGACTTAACGAGACTTTCTTATATCACTAAAAACTTCTAAAGTACTGTTTATAAGTCAAAAATCAAATTATATGTGGTCGTTCTGAGCTCGTTCCTTTTCTTTAACCGTATTTGCACGGTTTATCTCGACTTTTCGAGTTTAAGCCATTTCGGTTTTGTTTTAACTCGGAATGGTTTCAAATTTGAAACTAGAGTTAATTATATTATTGTAAATCATATTGTACCGTTAAAAACAGATTACAACCCAAAAATGGTCATTTTTTCTAAATTGGGCTAATTTTGTAATTTCTCAAAAGTTCAGGGACTCACTGTGCAATTTTGTACTTTTAAGGAGTCGATTTCGAATTAATGGCCACTAAGAAAATGAGCACAAATATTTCAATTTTAAATTGAATAATGCAATGATGGGAATGAGTTTTCTAATCGCAATACGAGATATAATTAATTTAACGATGGGTCGTTAATTACAAAAACGACTAACTCGTTTGCCGGAAAAGTACCGTACAGGATAACCCCGGGGGCCGGGGTTACAAAACAATCAAAGTTTTAAACTTCTTTACTAAAATCCATCCTATATTTTCCACCCTACCACTTTTCTTTCATACCAAACACACTCTTAGAGGCCAAACTGAGCGAATTTGAGATTCCAGACGAGCGGACACTCCTTTGCCAAAGTAAAATTTTGAATTTTCCACACTAACCGATTGATTAGAAATTCTCTCATAAAGATCAAAAGTGGCTCTAAGCGTATCAACGTTCTTTATAGAAGCTTTGCAAAAAGTCATGGTGTCGTCTGCGTATAACAAGTAGGACGGGGCAGCGTAGTTCCTGCCAGCGGGGAGAAGCTGGAGAGCGCCAGAGTTACTTAAAGAAGATAAATATCTATTCAAAAAGTCCTCCGCAATATCAAATAAGAGAGGTGAAAGCAGGTCACCTTGTCGCACACCCTGAGAACAACTAAAAAATCCAGTAGGAAAGCCATTAAGAAGAACCGAGATTCTAGCTGAATTGAAAATGTTGGAGATCGAGTTGCAAAAATTTCTTGCAAAAACCAAAGCTATTGAGGACCCAAAGGATGAAATTCTAGTTCAAGGTATCGAAGGCTTTTTTAATATCTATCTAGATGGCCATATTTCTACCATTCGAGATATCGAGGTAGTTTATTGACTCCGAGGCGATGACAATGCAGTCATGAATACGACGATCCTAGATGAAGCCAAATTGCTGGTGAGAGACAATACGGCTCACAATCCTATTCAATCGTTCAATGATAATTTTAAAGAAAAATTTCCAATGACAATTGGGCAAAACTTCTATAGAGTGTCAGTGGCTTCATGCTTTGGAATCAGAACCATGAAATTAGAATTAATATTCCTGAGAATCTCCCCCTTGGTAAAAAATTCTTGAACAACATCAACTACATTATCTTCAATGATCTCCTAGCAGGATCGGTAAAAGGAGCCACCACATCCGTCAAGACCTGGCACAATGTGTTTATTTAAGCCAAAAGTTGCTAGTTTCACTTCTTCAGCTCTTGGGACTCTTGTAAGAAAAAGATTATCCTCCGCCGAGACTAAAGAAGGGATGACGTCAGAGATAGTGTAGACGTCCTCAGAGAAAATACCAGCCAGGTCGTTGAAAAGATTATTATAGAAGTCAATCACATGGATTTGGATCAGATTTTTGTCCAAACAAGCATCCCCATTAATCCTAAGCATATATATATATATATATATATTTTTTTTCTCTTGTTGCTGGCATATCTATGAAATAGAGTAGAGTTACGATCCCTATTTTCAAGCCATGATAGTCTAGATTTTTCTCTAAAAAAGCAGCTTGAGTGTTCATAGCTACAATAAGGTCTTCATGAGCGTGCACATCACCGATCTCTTTATTCTAGATTTTTAGGTCACCCTTTAGATTGCGCAATTTGGTAGAGAAAACAAACATTCTCGATCTGCCCAGGTGGTAAGAGTTCCACTTTCCATGCACAAAGTCGTTAAAATTTTCATGGTTGATCCACATTAACTTTAAACGAAACGTAGTCGAGCCATGTCACAGTTCAGAATTGAAAGAGACCACAATAGGGTTGTGGTTCGAAGTGTGTCGCAGAAGCGTGCAATAATTTGTAACGACCCAGAATTCAAACCAGCCTATGTTATATAAAGCTCTGTCAAGTTTGCATTCTATATATCCATCACTGTTCTACGTGCCCAAGTGAAAGAAGCACCTTTAGATTCAATTTCCTGGAGGTTGATCATAGCAATCATATTAGCAAATTTTGAGCAAGAAGTCGGGTTGGGAGAGCGACCACCTATACGCTCATGAGCTCCCAGAACCACATTGAAGTCTCCCAAGATTAGCCATGGTTGAGTTCACGAAATAGATTGAAGGGAGAGAGAACTCGTAGACAAGGTCCGATTTGCAAACTCAATTCATAAATAGCTCGATCGAGTACTAGGAATCCACCACGAGAACTACGTAATCCCAAAATCACCTACTCAATGTTCGGAGTGTCTTAGAAATATATATATTTTTTGTAATATGTACTAAATTAATAGATTAAAAGAAATATTTATTACATTGCTTGAATGTTTTATTTATTGATGAGCGAATACCTAGAAAATCTAAAAAATATTATGAGATCATAAATTTAGTATGCGTCTTTTATATACATGAGAATATATTTATGGATAATATATTAATACATATATGTGTGTGTGACAGAAGCATGAATAATAAAGGCCATCTTAATTGGCAAGTTCTTCTGTATAAGAACAATCTAATTGATAAGCTTTTGAAAGGCTATACGTGTGCTAATTTAGTTAGGATACGTTCTTAATTATTTACTCAAAAAAAATATGGATAATATATTTATTGTTCATTGTTGGATTTTTGGCTTTTATTCAACACATTCTAGATTTACTTAGGTATTTCCTTATTTAATTAATCTATTTTTTTTTCATAATTTGATTCAGATTTGTGCATTTTAAAAAAAATATATATATAATTCACTACAAGAAAAAAGCCTTTCGGTGGCAAGTACAAGTTGCCGCCAAAAGTTGAATATTATCTCAAAGATCATCTCGAAACTCTTGGCATACCGCATTAAAGTTGTCTTGCACAAGCTGATACCCCTCTGCCAATCAGTTTTCATTCTAGGCCGGTGGATAGAAGAGAACACTATGCTAGCCTAGGAAGTTGTCAACTCGATCTGGAAGCAAAAAGGGAAAGGAGGCCTCATGGCCATCAAAATTGATATGAGTATAGTATATGACCGCCTTGAATGGAACTTCCTTCAGACGGTTCTTCTTCAGCATGGATTTGCACCACAACTGGTCAATTTTATCGTGTTTTGTGTCCAATAAGTCTCTTTTCAAATTTAACTAAATGAGAGTCCGTTAAAAACTATAACATCGCACACGAGAATTAGACAATGAGATCCAGTCCCCCTCTATTTGTTCATTTTTTGTAGTAAAGTTTTGTCGAGACTTCTCCTTAGAGCAAAAAAAAAAAAAAAGACTTCCATGGAATCAAAATTGCCAGAGATGTGCCTTACTTCTGTATCTCACATTATGTTTGTAACGTGAACGTGAAGAGCGAACAGTTGTAACGTGAAGTCCTTTATGCAATGTTTAGAGAAATATAATGCCTGGCCAGGTTAACAACTTAATGTCCAGAAATCGACAGTACGCTTCTTTGACAATTTTAGGCACTCACAACGGGCAAAGATTTGTCACAGCATGGCATGCCAGTTAGGGCTAATGATGTTAAATATCTAGGAAATATATTGGTCTTGTCTAAAGATAGAATTAAAGATTTCGAGTTCTTAAAGCAGAAGATCACCCAAAAGACTAAAAGTTGAAATAGCTCTTTGCTATCAAGAACTGGTAGAGATACTCTTACTCGGACAGTAACTGCAGCCATCCCCATCTATACGATGAGCACTTTCTATCTCCCAAAGAAACTGTGCCAAGAACTAGAGAAGGCTTGTTACAATCACAAAATCTTGATAAAAGTCTGAATGTCCTTTTTCTATTCTATTTCTCCTTTAAATTTGTTTCATTACAGAGATAAGAACAAAATCGACGTAGCATTTCAAATGACTGCACAAACGACGTCCCACTAAACAAAACGACACAACTACTTAAATGACACAATTACTGCCAAAAGACTTAAACGACACATAAAACAGCCCCTGACCCTAACAATGGCCCTTTCTCCAAATAATCCTTGTCCTCAAGGATTGATATCGACATTGGAGAATCCTTAAAGGAGCCACTTCATACAAGGAAAAATAACATATATAAGGCTATTTTCATAGAATATTACATATATAAGTTGTACATTGAAGAATATTACATATATAATGAATATGCTAATGTGTATTTTTTTAAATACAAAACTAGCCTTATAGTTTTAAAATTTTTATTTGTCAAGTATACAAAAAAAATCATTAAATTGTATTTTTTTTTTGTGGGTTGTTTAACTATTGAGAGGTTGTAATAGGTTTTTTTTTTTTTGAAAAAAAATTCTAAAAACATTTAAAGAATATTCATGTAAGTGGCTAACCGTTTAGGAGGAAAAAAATTGAAAAAAAAATAGTTTGAAAATATTATATAGCTATTTTTGTGGCAATTGAATAGATTTTTAAAACTTTCAATTTGTTCATGTGTGTAACCTATCCTCTTATTACGAAATATAAATTATACCCCGAAGTATAAATTATATTCTAAGACGATATAAATTATATTCCAGAATTTTATATTCTATCATGTTTTAATTTCTTATTTGAAAAAAATTTGCTATGAACGTGGGACTTGGTTGTAATAATTTTTTTCTTTAAATATTCATTTCATTCACTTTTTTTTGTTCTTAACAACTATATTATGAGAGAGAATATAAATTATATCTAGAAATATAACTATATTATGAGATAGAATATATATTATATCTGTGAATGTAAGTTATATTCTGATATTATATTGTATCATGGAATATAAGTTATATCCAAAATTTCTGATATTGGCCAAACTATATTGGGAGATTTTTGCGTAAAAAATTTGAATTTGAAAACAAGTCGCCGAATATAATGGTAACTATCGAGGAATTTTTTTTGTCTGTTTTTTATTTTTTATTTTGAAAAATAGAATACCCATAGTTAGCGCTTAAGCCTATAAATTTTTATTTCCCTTACGATTACATGGATCAATTAATATATGCAAAATAATTACATTATTATATATATATATATATATAATTAGGGTTCTAAATGTATTTTTACTTGCCCTATCTTATATTTGTAATATTCTATGAGAAGTGCCTTACATAAATTTTCTTTCATGTAACTACTCCCTTTGGCCCCAAAAAACACAAATCAATATTTTAGTTTGCCCCATTAGGGTAGGACCATGAACCACTCACGTGGGCTTTCCAATTCCTACGACGAACCTCAATACATAGAGCGAAGAAGATTATTCGAACCGCCGCCGCCGCCGCCGCCGTTGATAGTGTTGTCCTCAGCTGAACACCACACTAACACAGCCCCATCGCGACCCGTCGCGATCGAGCCTTCTCGCAACCTCCAACTCGCTCCGCCGTGCCCCGCTGTTGGCCGCTTCCCCCGAGCCTCATCGTTGTCCCGCGGTTGCGCCATCCATGGCCTAGAAAAGACGCGCCTCGTTTCCCTCGATCCTTGACGAACATTGCATCTTTCATTCTCCTTGATCCTTGCTTTGTCGCGAAGTCGTCTGTCTCGTACACGTGGATCTGAACACCATAGTCGTCGATGTGCTTGTTCGTCGCCAGTTCGAGATCATGAGCCTCGGACACAACCTTCTCAGTGTGGATCGCCAAGTTATGCTTGACCCTAATGGCAACCACGTCGATCAAATCTGGCTTGGTTTTGTTGTCCTCTATCAACTTCATCGCAACTTACCATCGACGGAGAGCTCCGGCGCGATGTCATCGTCGTCAAACAACTCCATCTCATCTTCAACAAAGCTGATCAGATCTATATCGGTGCGGTCGCCGACTTGATCTGTCGGTTCGTCGGAGCTGGCAAGATTCGTCGATGCAGCTTCTTCTTCGATCAGATTGGATACGGCCTGCGCGCGAATCAGCATCAACAACTCTCCTAGTTGCTACTTGATTTCCGCTTGCTCAAAGATCAGAGATTCATACCTCTGCTCAAAAAATTTAATTTGATCTCCCTCCGCTATTTCTGGCTCTGATACCAAATGTTACAATCACAAAATCTTGATAAAAGTATGAATATCCTTTTCCTATTCCATTGCTCCTTTAAAGGGAAAATAGTCAAAATGACATAACATAAAATCAATATTTACAAAATTATTATTTTTTCTTTTATTTGAAACATCTGATATGGCACTTTTAAAATTTAATTAACTGTTAATTAAAATTAAATGAGTCCCCAAATTAAATCCCTTAGTATTTCCTTGTATTTCCCTCTATCGTTCTCTCGACTTTTTTCCTCCCTCACAAAGCGCAAACCAGTTCTCCAAAACCTCCAAATCGCAGACTCGTCCCTCCTAAACCCCAAACCATGGCACTCTGGTCTCTCTTTCACTAACCGAGAAGAAAGGCCAGTCTCGTCTTCGTCTCCTCGGTAAGCTCTCTTTTGTTTTTTTAGGATTTCCATATGTTATTTTCAGCACCTGAGAATTTTTTTTAGGGTTTCCATAGCCGAGAATTTTCCTCTTAGAGTCTTAATAAATAGGGAATAAGAAATATGTTGGTTGTTTTACAAAAATGAAATCTATGTGGTAGGAAATCAAGTATGGTCACGACCAATATTTATAGGTGCGCTTCAAAATCTGGATTATCGATCGCGCGATCAATTTTGAAAATATTGGTCGTTCACATATCAGTATTAGTCGTTTAGTATTAATTAATACCAATATTAGTCGTTTAGTTTTAGTTGTTCATTATTAGTCGTTTAGAATTAGTCGTTCAGTTATTAGTCGTTTAGTATTAATTATTCATTATTAGTCGTTTAGTATTAGTCGTTCAGTATTAATACCAATATTAGTAGTTCAATATTAGTCGTTCAGTATTAATACCAATATTAGTCGTTCATTATTAGTCGTTCAGTATTAATATGAATATTAGTCGTTTAGTATTAAATCTAATATTAGTCGTTCAGTTTAATTATCGCTCGACCAATTTTGAAAATATTGGTCATTCACAAACTAATATTAGTCGCGCAGTATAATTATTGGTCGCGCCAGTGATTATCTGTTGCTTTTTGCTTTTTAATTCCTGAATTTTTATGGCTATAATGCAAAAATACGCACAATGACGTCCCAAAACGCTGCAAACTCGCCCCTATCTCCAAATGTACTACGATTAACAAATTTTCCTCATAATGAGGTAAGAAATTGATCTTTATTAATGTGGTTATTCGACCATTAATTGCTTTAGTTCAAAGTTAAATTTTTTTATTTGTTGTCCTTTTTCTCATTTTTGGCAGGTTTCGCAATGTATACACAGCACCACTTCCACCATTTCGCATGGAAATGACTGGAAATGTGGATTTTCCGACGAAAGTAACAAGTCGTTCTCAAGTAGACATCTTGTGGATGATTAAAAAAAAGAGTAATTGGCACCTGTGGCCCCTGAACTTGTCGGGTTACGACACTTTGGCACCTTCTTTTTTTTTTTAGGCATTAAGCACCCTGAATTTAAAAATTGTAGCACTTTGGCCCAAATTGATAACGGCCGTCCAATTAGAGACGGAATTCCGCACAACTTTCTCACGTGCTTGTCACATGAACTTTTATTTGAGGGTATATCTGTCATTTGTTATTCTTCTTCTTCCTCATTCTCTCGTCTGTTCCTTTTTCTTTTCTTTTTTTTTTAAACTGATTTTTTTTTCACATTGTTTCCCACTGAAGCACTCTCCGGAACTCCACCATTCTTCTCCTCCGACGAAATCCACGCCGCCCTCCTCCAACGACGAAATCCGAAGCCCTAAATCCACGCCGCCATTCTTCTCCTCCGCCGCGGGGCCCGCAGCCGTGCAACCTCCTCCGGCGCCCTGTGCTTCCTCGCTCTCCTCCTCGTCCTCTTCCTCATCCTCCTCCGCGATGGCGATGGAGGTAGGATCTCGGCGGAGCTTCATCGGAATATCCAGCATGGTGGCGGAGCGCTTGAGCTGGACCGGACTCGGCGAGAAGATCGGCAGCAGCGGCGGAGACCGCGGGAACGCGTCCAACGGCGGCGGCAGCTCCGACGCTGGATCCAGCGGGTGGCCAACAAGTTCCTCTGATTTCATTTTTCTTTTTTTCTGATGTTCCTCTTGCTTTTTCTTTTTCATTTTTTTTCACTTTCCCTCTGATTTTCTCACAATTCAAAAGGGAAAAGCACCATCCCTCTCTGATGTTTCCTCTGCCTTGGCTCCTCGGTGTCGCGGCGGACTTGGCTCCTCGGTGTTGCGACAGAAGAGGTGAGGAGGGAGATCGTAGACGGCGACGGAGACAGGGAAGTCGGAGGGACGTGGGTTCAACCGTTACGTCACTCGGAGGCCGACTCCGCCGCCGGAGGCCAACTCCGCCGCCGCCCCACTGCAGCCCCTACTCCGCCCTCCGCTGCGCCACCGACTCGTTCTCCCCCTCCCGCCGCCTCGGCCAAGGCCGCTTCGGTCTCGTCTTCCGTGGCTCCTCACTCAACCCCAAGAGCACCGTCGCGCCGGAGATCTCCGTGAAGGTCTGGAAGAGGAGGGGGTACTGCTGGAGGAAGCGCACGACATTGTGGCCGTGCTGGAAGCCCAGCTCGAGGTGGAGCTTGCCGGCGTCGTTGAGGCGAAGGACACGCTCGGGCTGGCCGGAGAGGTAATGCTTCGACCAGACCACGAACCGGCGCCCGGCGTCGCGTGCGAGGAAGGAAGTAGAGCGGCTTCGTCCTCGTCTTTTATCAGCGTCTCCAGCTTCCTGTCCGACTTCTGGATGTCACCGGAGCCGCCTTTTTCCTTCTCCGCCTCGGCCGCCACCTCGGCCTTCTCCTGCTCCGCTTCTTCACTTCAGTGTTGTCAGTCTCCTTCCCGGGTTCCACTTCGCGAACGTCTCTAGTTTCTTCGGGTTTTTCGGTCTCCTCTTCTTTGGCTTCGGTCTCAACTTCGTCGGTTTTTTCGGCTTTCTCTGATGCTTGTTCGGTTTCCTTCTCTTGAGAAAGGGTAAAGTTTATGATTTAGAGTTTGTGAATTGTTGCAGAGTAAGAAAATTTGGGGAAGTTTTTTTTTGTTTTTTTTAGTTTTATTATATTTTGTTATCAAACTACGAAAATGCCCCCAAATAAAATTCCACGTGAGAAGCACGTGTGAATTTCCGTCCGAAGATGGACGGACGTTTTCAAAAAGTGCCAAAGTGCAACGATTTTCAAATTCAGGGGGCTTAATGCCTAAGAAAAAAAAGAAGGTGCTAAAGTGTCGCAACCTGACTAGTTCAGGGGCCACAGGTGCCAATTACTCTAAAAAAAATCGTCGAGAAAGAGTTAATGGTTTTTCAGAGATACAATCAGCTCAGGCATTTCATTGATTGGGTAGAAAAATGGGATTTCTCAGGACAGTTGGTTCATTACCTTCTGCAAAGGAAGCCTAAAACATCGAAGAAACAAGAGATATTGTTCACAGTTGGAGCAAAACTACTTAGGTTTTCATTAAAAGAGTTTGCATTGCTGTCTGAATTAAAGACCGGGCCTCCACCTTCTCGGTCAGATTTAGAAAGAGTTACAAAAGACGAATGTCTTAAGAATGAACTTTTTGGAGAAAGTGCTCGAGTGACAATAGACCAACTTAGGAATAAGTTTGTAAATATGGAATCAAAGTCTAGTGTTGTAAGCTGGTTTTCATTCGAGGATCTATCATCGAGGATGTCCTCCCCGACCACGGGCAACCTCAGGAGAGAGTGCCCGAGGGACGACGTGGCTTCGCCACGTCAGCAAGAGTATCAACATCAACGGCATCAGAGGCGCGGATCGATCTAGTGCCTGTGTCTGCGAGGGTTGTTGGTAGAGGCAACACCGAAGGTAGACCCCGACATGAAGCAAGGTCCTCGGGGGAAAATCGATGAGCTGAGGGTCCCTTAAGCCCGAGGACGAGTGGAACCCGCGATGAGCCTCAAGAAGGTGGAAGATCAGGCGAGTCAGGGGACTCCTCGCGGAGCAGGAGGTCCCCGGTCGAAGGATGAAGCGCGGGTAGTGGTAGTGAGATCACTCCCGATGATAGAGACTTCTGACATATAATGTAGACGCCTCATTTTTGATGGACGTGAGTTGATTAATTAGTAACCCACCCCCGTAATTTGGGGCAGGGTATGGTCGATTAAGATAAGGCCACCTAATCCCATGATTTAAGGGATATTTGGTCAGGCGCAATTAATGCACTTTCCTCTCTCTTCTTCGAGAAATCTATAAAAGGAAGAGAAGGAGAAAGGGAAAGGGGTTGGAAAAAATTACTCTGTAAACACCCCATTTGGAAATTTTATAAAGACAGTGGACGTAGACTATTACTCCGATGGAGGATCGAACCACTTAAAAAATCCCAGAGTATTTATTTTTCGTTCAAACTTTCCCTGTTCATTGCCGTATCACACGCTAGAGGTACGGATCACGGCGTTGGTTTAAATTCCACACTAACAGCTTGGCGCAAGAAGGAGGGCCCTGAACCTCCGTCTCTTATTAGAGATTTCTTCCCGCTTTCCCTGTTGCTCGTCGTGCTACTTGATCGGAGATCAAATGGCGCCCAACTTGAGAAGCAGCGAAAAAAATCCCTTAACCGCCGAGCAGGAGATGCTCGAAGATCGAATCCGGCGCATGGAGGAATCCATGGCAAGAATGACCGAATTAGTGGAGACTTTGGTTCACAACCAAAGTCCGCCTCCACTTCTGACTGACGCAGAATATGCGGACGTGCTCCAAGCGCGGCGTAGGGCTGACGATGCGGCCGCCGACCTCCGAACCGCAGGCGACGTCACTGCGACACCTGATGAGGGTTCATCAGGCGGTGATCCCGCTCACGAGAATCACTATTCCCGCCGCCGGAGGAATGCTCCAGCCCAGAAGTCCACCACTCGTTCTGGAGGGCCACATTTGCCAAATGACCCGGCGGGACCGTCGCGCTCCGCGGCCGAGGGTGGGACGCCAGGTCAGCCTGGCTCGGTGTTTACTAGGCTAGGCCCGTTGCCACGGGATACCACAAGGAGAGCTCCTGTGCGCGCTGGGGCCAGCCCTGAAGATGCGCGACTCCCTGTACGGGAGCGCCTCCGTGAGGAGTCGGCTACCACTGCCACTAGTCGGCAAACCGAGACAACCCAGGATTTCTCACCCGCGGAGATAGAGTGCATTCACGGGATCCTTGCCGAACCATCCCGCGATGGAATCCTAGATGGGGATTTCACTCCACTCACGGAAGCCCTCTTGGCCACTCCCATTCCTGATCATCTCAGGCTGCCGAAGGTAAGCCTATTCGATGGGAGCGGAGACCCCTCCGACCATCTGGGGGTTTATTGCTCGTGGACGCGCACCTATGGCTATCCGGAAGCCATCTGGTGCAGGCTTTTCGACACCACTTTAGCGGGGGAAGCCCGCCGATGGTGGTATCGACTCCCAGCCAACTCGATCGGGAGTTGGCAGGATCTGAGAACGAGGTTTGCCGCCCAGTTCTTAGGAGGTCGTAGACACCTCTAGAACGCGGCGTACCTCTCCCGAGTCAAGTAGGGGGAAAGCGAAAGTCTCCAAGCTTGGCTCCAACGTTTCACCAAAGCCACAATAGAGGTAGGGCATTTGTCTGATGATGCCCTACTTCTGGCCGCGAGTTCCGCGGCACGCGAAGACACCCCTTTTGCTTTCTCTATCGGTAAAAAGCCCCCGCGGGTATACGCCGATTTCTTGGGGCGTGCTCGGAACTACATCAACGCGGAAGCAGCGACTTCTAAGAAGTCCGGCCCTGCGAAAACCTCCCGCGGCAACCCCGAAGGGGACCGCCGAAAAGAGAAGAGGCTTGTCGAGGCTCTAGCAGGCAACCGACAGCCTCGCGACGAGAAAAGACCGCGTGATTCTGGTCCATCCTCGGGATCCGGCACAGCCCGTCCTCGCAGACCACGGTATGACAAATACCAGGAGCTTACTACCACCATCGAAGAAATTTTTGTCAACTCGCGGAGCGAGGTTGACTTTCGACCCCCCGCACCTTTGAAAGGGAAGGTGCCGGAGAAGCATAAGGACAAGTTCTGCTTGTTCCATAATGCGACCGGACATACGACCGCGACTTGCTATGATCTGAAGGATGAGATAGAATATCTTATCCGCCGAGGGAAACTTGAAGGATATCGCAAGGAAGCAAATCCTGGGAACCGGAATCCAAATTACCGGGAGATCGAGGGTGAAATCCTAATGATCACGGGAGGCCCTTATCCTAGGGGGCACTCTCAGCGATCTATGAAGGGTTACGCCCGAGAAGCGCGACAGGAGCTCTCCGGAGGAGTGTTCCAGGTGTCGCGGATATCTCCACAGCCCTCTCGGAAGATCGCGAGCCCGCTCACCTTCTCGGATGCGGATACCGAAGGCGTCCCTTTCTCGCACCATGATCCCCTAGTCATCTCTGCAATGATTGGGAACCATCTCGTCCACTGTTGTCTGATTGACGACGGCAGTTCAGTGGACATCCTATATTTGGATGTCCTCGAAAAGATGAGAATTAGTCCGCAGAACTTGCGAGAGGCCGCAAGCCCGCTGCACGGTTTCACCGGAGACTCTATCTTCCCGAAGGGAAGTATAGAGTTAGCCGTCTCGTTTGGTGAAGAGCCGACAAGATCAACCGCCGTATCAAACTTTATGGTAGTTAAAGGTAGGTCTTCTTATAACGCCATCCTCGGGCGTCCTACCCTCGTGGCAATGAAAGCGGTCACTTGCATCTACCACCTCTGCCTCAAGTTTCCCACTCCTGGTGGTGTCGGAGTAATCCAGAGTAATCAATATGAAGCCCGGTTGTGTTATACGACGAGCGTCAAATCGAACCCCGCCGAGCCAAAGGGGAAGTGCACGGCCGAAGAGGCTACTTTGGGTGAAGCGACCTCACCATCGGCGTGTCCGAGGGTCGAAGCAAACTAGACCCTCGCCTCCCGGCTCCGTAGCAATTAGCGGGCCCGGCCGAGGACACCGAAGAGGTGGACATTGACGACCTAGGCACTGCTCGAAAGGTCAAGATTGGAACTACGTTAAGTCCCGAAGTGCGCAAGACCATCATTGCCTGTCTACGGAGGAACCGAGACGTGTTTGCATGGAGCCATAGCGATATGAAGGGCGTAGACCCGGATTTGATGTGCCACCGTCTCAATATAGATCCTCAGCTCCCGGCCCGGCGGCAGAAGAGAAGGCCCCTCAACCCCGAGAGAGCCCAGGCTCTGAAGGATGAAGTTGACCGGCTTATCAAGGCCGGGTTCATACGCGAAGCAAAGTACCCTGCTTGGGTCTCCAATCCGGTGTTGGTCCCAAAACCGGATAGAAGGTGGAGGTTCTGTGTGGACTTCACCAACCTCAATGAAGCCTGTCCGAAGGATAGCTTCCCTGTGCCTCGAATCGACCAGATGGTTGATGCCACCGCAGGCCATGAACTCCTCAGCTTCATGGATGCGTATTCAGGCTACAACCAAATCCCTATGTATGCTACAAGGTCATGCCCTTCGGCCTCAAGAACGCAGGTGCGACTTATCAGAGGTTGGTGAACAAGATCTTCGCGGATTTACTTAGAGTCTCGATGGAGGTCTATGTTGACGACATGCTGGTCAAAAGTGCAGCAGCACAAGACCACGTCAAGCACCTAGATCAGACTTTCTCCGTCCTTAAAAAGACCAACATGATGCTCAACCCAAATAAGTGCACTTTCGCGGTTAGAGCGGGCAAATTTTTGGGCTTCATGGTGAGCCAACGAGGAATAGAGGCTAACCCGGAGAAGATCCAAGCTATCCTCGACATGAGGCCTCCTCGGAGAGGAAAAGAAGTCCAGAAGCTTACTGGATGCATTGCAGCACTCAACAGGTTTGTATCTCGGTCAACTGACAAGTGCCTCCCTTTCTTCAACGCCCTCTGTGGGAGTAAGGAGTTCGCTTGGACTGACGAATGCGAACGGGCCTTCGAGGAGCTTAAAGTTTACCTCGGTCATACCTCGGTTCTGGCGAAGCCATTATCGGCGGAAAAGCTCTTAACGTATCTCGCTGTGTCCCAGCATGCGGTTAGTTCGGTACTGGTCAAGGAAGCTGCCGGGATACAGGTGCCCGTTTACTACGTCAGCAAACGCCTCCTCGACGCTGAACTAAGGTACCTCGAGCTGGAGCGGCTCGCCCTTGCTCTTGTCATCTCCACCAGAAAACTTCGTCATTACTTCCTGGCTCATTCGGTGGTAGTTCTTACCAATCACCCAATGAAACAAGTTCTGTGCAGGCCAGAGGCCTCGGGCAGATTTATCAAGTGGGCAGTCGAGTTGACTCAGTTCGACATCCTATACCAGCCGCGAACGGCGATCAAAGGACAAGCGCTAGCCGACTTCATCGCCGAGTTCACCTTTCCTTCGGAGGAGAATCGGGATGGACAGAACGAACCCTCGAAGTGGAAACTCTTCGTCGATGGATCCTCGAACGAGAATGGTTCGGGGGCAGGGCTCATGCTCGTCAGCCCCGAGAATCATCGGATCAGCAGCGCATTGCGATTTACCTTCAAGGCCTCGAATAACGAAGCAGAGTATGAAGCCTTGCTTGCCGGCCTAAGACTCGCCAAAGAACTTCAAGTAGATGCGCTTATAATCTACAGCGACTCGAAGCTGGTGGTCTCTCAAGTTCTGGGCAAGTTTCAAGCCCGCGATGATAGAATGGCCGCTTATCTGGAGAAGGTTAAGGCCGAGCTTCGGAACTTCCCAAGGCACGAAGTGAAGCACATTGACCGTGAAGATAATTCGAATGTTGATGCCCTAGCGAAATTGGCTACCAGCCGAGACGCGGAGCTCCTCCGCTTGGTCCCGATCGAAATCGTTGCAGAGCCCAGTATCACGAAGCAGAATTCGATAAAGGCGATCGACTCTCAACCTTCGTGGATGGATGATATTGTCATTTACTTGAAGGATGACAGGCTACCCGAAGATCGAGACCTAGCGCTAAAAGTCAGGTATCATGCTGAGCATTACCTGCTGCTGAACGACAAGCTTTACAAGAGAGGGATTTCGACCCCTGTTGCTACGTTGCCTCAACGACGAAGAAGCCAAGCGAGTTCTCAGTGAAATCCACGATGGAGTCTGTGGAAACCACTCGGGTGGACAGTCACTCGCGCACAAGGCGTTGTTGTAGGGATTCTACTGGCCCACGATGAAACAAGATGCTACCGAATACGCGAGGAAGTGCGATAAGTGCCAAAGATACTCTGCACTCATTCGAGCTCACCCGGAGCGACTCACCGTCATCTTCTGCCCATGGCCCTTCGCGAAGTGGGGAATTGACATAATCGGGCCACTGCCCACGGCGTCCGGAGGGCTCAAATTCGCCGTGGTAGCAGTAGACTACTTTACCAAATGGGCCGAAGCGATTCCCTTAGCCACTATCACCGAGAAGAATCTGACTAAGTTCGTCCGCGAGCACCTCGTTTACAGGTTCGGGATACCTCACTCATTGGTCTCAGACAACGCCCTTCAATTCGATAACCAGCGTATAAGGGACCTCTGTGACCAGTTCGGCATTAATAAAGACTTCTCCGCGCCGTACCACCCGCAGAGCAATGGCCAAGTCGAGGCCGTCAACAAGATCATCAAGACCCCTTTGAAGAGACGACTCGACGCACTCAAAGGACGTTGGGCAGCGAAGCTACCCCTAGTCCTCTGGAGCTATCGCACTACAGCCCGCACGGCCACTGGAGAAACCCCTTTCTCCATGGCTTATGGCACAGAGGCGATGATCCCGGCAGAAGTAAAGGTCCCTTCGTTCCGCTACGACAACTTCGATGAGGCGGCCAATAATTCACTCCTGGTCGCGGAGCGAGATACGATCGAGGAACAGCGAGAAGTCGCGAGGATCCGAATGGAGGCCCAGAAGCAGCGTATGGCGAGGTACTACGACTCCAAGGTAAAGGAAAGAAAGTTCAAGGTCGGGGACACTGTACTCAGACAAGTATTTCAGAACACCAAAGAGGCCGGAGTGGGGGCACTGGGGTATTCGTGGGAGGGACCTTATCAAATTACCGAGATTTTGCGATCGGGAGCATACCGACTCGCGGATCTCGCCGGGATTCTATTGAGACTTCCCTGGAATGCGGAGCATCTCAAGAAATATTACCAGTAGGCTTTCCTCACCTGTAATTTTATTTCCTTGTAATTCTACTCATGTTTGTAAACAATTTTTGTGAATAAATATATTTTCGCATGTTTCTAAGTACGTTTAATCAAAAGTCTGCGGAGTAGATTATAAACTCGGTGTATGAAGGATAGAACCGCGGAGCGGATAAATCCTAAAAACACTACCCTGTCTTCTCAGCCGCGAAGCGCCCAAGAAGCCGGGGGGCATCTGGGTTACCAGAAAGAAAATAGATGCGCTCTATAGGTACCTCGAGGGCGAGCGAGGCTAGAACATGTGAGTTCCGAAGGGCTTACACAGGCCTTGCCCGTTGAGACTTCCTACCACACAAAGGTTTATCTTGTCGGGTTTTTCCATCGTAGAAGGAAACCTGTTCGGAGACTAGACTAACTTGTTCCTAGAACAATTCTATTCTTCTAAGAAGATAGAAGAACTAGACACGCTCAAAGGAAGAATTCCGAGGCAGACTAATTTCTCAAAAATTAGGCCAAAGCGTGGAAAATAAGAGGTCATACATTATACATACCCTCGAAGAGATTATGTAGTCCCGGAGGGATTTAGTTAATCGACCGGATCTCGAAGGGACTGTCATTTAACACAAATTAATTGTTAGATCCCCAAGGGATTTATTCGATTAATTAATTACTGGATCCCGAGGGATTTAGTCAGTTGATGAACAATAAATATGGGGAAATCAAATCCTTATTTTATTACTCGTTCGAAAAAGAATACAAGAGGTGGGCGTCCAAGATAAGGACCCCGAACAAAAAAAATGAATATATTATTATACAAAAGGGACCCTACTCTAAGGCGGCGGCTGCGCAGGAGGTTGCTGCGGGGGGCGCGGCATCTTGCGGTGGATCTCCTCGAAGAAATTCCACTCGGGATGGAGAGCCTGAAGCCTATCCAGGGCGCAGTTGGCTCCGTCGAGGGTGGCAAATTTTATCTCGTTTCGGTACCCCTCGCTTTGATGAAAATCGGCAAGCCAGTGCTGTCTTCTCAGCTCGATGAGATTATCGAACGCGGGGCTGTTCTTGAAGTCTGCTACCGCGGAGCGAATTCGCGCTCTGGCCCCGTTGAGATCAGCCTCGGTCCGGCTCAGCTCGCCTCGAGCTTCTTTAAGCTCTCCCTCGAGGACTTGAATCCTCGACTCAGCAGCGCCTCTCAAGTCTCTCTCCTCCTCAATAGCAGCCTCGAAGACGGCCTTTTCCAAGAGAGTACTCTCTTTGCGAGCTCGGCGCTCCTCTGTCAGGGCCTCCCATGCCTCTGACTGCTGAGCCTTCGCTTGAGCTAGCTCCAGCTCGAGTCGGATCTTGGTCTCCGCGTGGGCCTCTCCGTTGCTCCCTTGACTTCCTCATACTCTCGTTGGCCATCTCCATCATTTTAACAGAGAGGTCCGCTAGAGTAGAAACTTCTTGAAGCCTGGCAGCGAGCTTTTCCTTCTCTTCTCGGAGATGGAGCCGAGCTTCCTTGCCTTGAGCGAAGAGGGCTTCCGACCTCCGGGAGTAGGTGAAGTTGGCCAAAAATGCCTGCAACAATCAGAAATTAGTAGCAAGTCGAATCGAAAACGGACGTGGAAGTCGGCAGGGTTTACCTTCGCGAGCAGCCGCATGCCTTCGCGATTGCCAGCCTGGAGCGGCTCCTTGAAGAGCTGCCTAAAGCTCTCCTCTGACCAGATCTCGTCCAGTATAGGCCCGAGCTCTAGCATCCAGAGGAAGCCCCCCGATGGGGCATATGATCCCGCCCCAAAAGAAGTCGCCGCTGGGGGGACTTTGAAATCCTCCAGCGGGTCTCTGGCGGGGCCAGACCCTGCGTGAGAACTCCGAGGAGCCTCGGCGGGTCTAGTCCCGAGGTTATCAAGGCAGGAACTCCAGAAGAGGGGCCCGCCGCGGGTGCTGCATCGATCTTCTCCCCCGGTGACAAGGTCCCTGAAGGAGCGTCTTCCACCACCGGTCGCTTGCCCTTGTCCGCAACGGGAGATTCGCGGGGAGGAGCTGTTCGACCAGGCGCATCCCCCGGAAGCGAGGACCGCAAAAGTCCAAAAAGCTCGTCTGCAAGCAACACTAGTTAGCCCCGATTCAGCATTGAAATAAAAATCTATTAAGTTCGCAAAGAGGTTATATCGTACCATCATCGATGACGATGGGGGCTGCGCGTCTCGACTCCGAGGGGAACTAGGTCGAAGGCCCAGTAGGCGTCGCCTGGCCTAGAGAGGGAGCCGTCCCCGAAGGAGACGGATCGGCCTGCTCTACCACGAAGTCCTCTACGCTCAGTAGAGGATCCCACGCCATGTTGGTTGGTGGGCTGGGAGTTGGTGGCTACTCGCTGAAGATGTCCGCCGCGTTTGAAAGCACCTGGCGAGCGGCCTCGCCAAAAGGGACACCCCTAAGAGTTATCCCGGGGATGCCCGGGTCCTGAGGAGTGATGGTAGACGTGACCTCTGGAGCCGCCGCTGGCTCCTTCCTCGATCGTTTCCTCCGCATCAAGGGCTCCTCTAGGGTTTTTGCGGCCTCCTCTTCGTCCTCGACCTCCTCGGACGGGGGGAGGGATGGAGCAACCGCGGCCTTAGGGGCGGCAGATTTTCTTGAGGAAGCGGTCGTCCTATTCCTCGTCGACGGAGCGGAAGTGGTCGCACCCTCGGAGGCCCTCGCAGGGACTTTGGGCTGCTTCGGGCCCGACTTCTGCCCACGAAGTTAGTCCGGGTCCAACTCCATGCGAACCCTAATCCACCCGTGGGTGATCAGGTTCTCCTCGTTGACGAGGGCCCGGACGTCTCTGGCCTCGTCAGGGTATGCTAGGGCAATAGCGATCCGCTCTTCCTGCTCCGCGGTCACGGAGGTGCGAGTGAAGGAGTCTGCACATGACCCCGAGCGTCAGCAATACGGCGCATAAAAAGAAAAAGGGAAATTGTGTAGAATACGAGGACTTACCAGGAACTTGGTAGGCCCGTGGAATGGGCGGGGCTCCCTGAGTAGAGCCGCACGGGTCGAAGTCCCCCCCGACCCAAAAGTTCCTGTCTTTCCACCCCTTGCAGGACGATGACAGGTTTGTCATCATGATCTTCTTCTTCTCCCACGGGGCCAATAAGAAGTACCCCGCCTCGGACTTCTTAGAGGAGGGCCTGTATAGGTGGCAGACCTCCTCCACCGATGGGTCAACTCCAAACCACAGCCTCTATAGGATGTGCATTGTAAACCCCATCCCGGGGGTTATCCTACTCACTCAAAGCCGGGGTGTAAACGTTATAAAGGATTATAATATAGCCATTTGTTTGAACTTTTTCAATCTTATCTTGAATCATAAATAAAGAATGAAAATATGATTTCTTGTTGATTGCATACATTAGAAAAATATACCTTACAAAACAGTGGGTTTAAAAATAAGGTTCGGCTTAGTTTGGACTTAATTGCACAAAAGCCCTGAACTTTCAAAAAATTACATTTTTGCCCCAAATTATGTAAAAACGAAAATGTATGGATGAATTCACTTTCTAAGGCTAAGAAATGACTCAAAGTCACATGATTAGTCATCGTTTGAAATTTGAAGTCATTTTGAGCTAAAACGAATCCGAAACGAGAAGATTTCGGTAAAGTCGTGAAATTACCGTAAACAACGGAAAATTCACAGAGAGCGAGCTGAAACGACCACTAGAATTTCAAAATAAGAATTATATTCCTATGAAAGGAATACATTCAAGTCAATCATAGCCTCGTTAAAGTCTCAGCGACATAGAAATACATAAAGGTAGAAAGTTGAGAAACACAGCAAAAATAAAAAGAGGACGGTATAGTCACCGTCGCGTCTAAAGCAACTCTCGGAATTTTTCCGAGGGTAGCACAGCCCTAGATTAATATATATATGTTATTAGATTAATTAGACGGTGACGGAGATATAATCTGTCAAATTTTTAGACTGGAACCGCCCCACACAGTATTGGAAAATACTGAAAATACAACGGTTCGTATTTTGGTGATTAGCAACGTCGGAACAATATTATTAGTGGCAAAATTCGACCATGGTGCAGCAATATTAGCTAAATAAGCTGAAATAAAGTGGACCAACCAGGTGAGAGATTAGTGCCAAGAGTGAGACAAATGAATAAGACGAAAATGTTGAGTGAAGAGGCATAGTGTAATGATAATGCTCTTCCTTGCTTTGAGCCATTGGATGAGCTAATTTTTGAACTAATGGCCGAGATTAGTGCAGCCAATTAAGTAAACAAATTAATAAATAAGAAATATGAACAGAAATTGAGAAGGAGAGAGAGAGAGGGTCGGATTTTAGAGAGAGAGAGAGAGAGAGAAAGTGTAAATTTAGAGCTTGTTAACCAAGCTTCTCATTTGCCTATAAATAGAACCCATACACTTCTTGTTCTCATTTTAGACTCCCATTTCTGAAAAATAGAGAGAGAGGCCGAGCAAGAGAGAGAGAGAGGAGAGAAAGGAAAGAGTTTTGGAGTTGGAGAGAGAGAAGTGGTCGGTTTTGCAAGGAAGGGAAGGAGAATCAAAGCCTTCAAGCTTCATAGTCACACTAAGGTAAAACACTAGTTTGCATGTACTCTAAATTCGGTTTTCCCTCCTTGAATACTCTCCTAAAACAAGTTTTCTCCTCTATCCTAGACCACCTAAAGGTTCACAAGGTTTGATCTTAGAAGATCAACCCTTAGAGAAGCTCGGTCATAGTAGGAAAACAAGAGGGAAAGTTGAAGATTTGTGCTTGAGAACTTAGGTAAGCTTTTCAAGAATGACATGCATGGTTGTTTTGATGAGTTCCTCTTACCTCTAACCCTCATCCTAACCGTCTCTCCTCTGCCCTAGACCATCATAGCATCAAGCTTTGATCTTGAGGTGGAGAAAGTGGGAGCAAGCCGAACACAACACATAGAACACCACCAAAATCTCAACCGAGAAAAGCTAGGTATAAGAACCTCTAAACCTTATAATTTTAGTTAGTTGAGCTTGGTTTTCATTTATGTTAAGCCTCTGATGTATTTGGTGAGAAATGTTGTAATAGCTTAGTTGCATGTTAGCATGCTTGATGGTAGATCCGAGCTAAGCTAGAATCCCTAGCTTTCGAAGCTCGTGTGTGTGTGTGCATGGCGTTTTGTGGTGTTGTGTGTGTGTCTCGGCCATGCATGTTTACTTTGGGCCATTTTTATCTTTTACATGCTTTAATATCTGCCCTTGCATGCTTTGATAAAGTGATAGATGTATTTTTAAAAGGATTTAAGGTACGACGATTTCCAACGGATCGTCGTACCGAAACCGTGAGAACCGTGGAAAACATGAACTAGGATTTTTGAATGATTTCGAACCTAAACTCTTTGAGAAATTTAAAATCGACTATGAACCCATATTCATCTTCTTATTCTCTGCCCTTAATGTATTTAAGAGTTAGAAAAATAGATTTTTCAAAATAAAGATGCTACGTGATCGGTTTGGTGAAACCGTGAGTAGTTCAAAAAATACGCCGTTTTAAAAGATAGAATGGTGATGAATATTGTAACGCTTCGATGATGGTGAATATAAGGATGATAAATACCCTTAAATACCTAGAAGTTACTGTCCATTTAATGTAATTAGCATGGGTAAAAAGAACGCCAAAGGTCTTGGCCTAAAATGGCGAGTTCTAAACCCTAACGCTAGTGTAGTAACAAAACGACCTTAATATAACTAACTCTATCAACGTGGAGTTCTTACGCTTCGATGACGGTGAATATAAGGATGATAAATACCCTTGAATACCTAGAAGCTACTGCCCTAGTAAAGAAAGATTTCAAAACCTAAAATGTTGCGTTCTAGTGAAACCAAATATCGAGCTAAACGAACGCTTTGAAATCTTAAGAATTATAGTAAAATTTGTTAATCCTTATACTAAGAATAAATGATTTTAAAGAGACGATGAAGGAGAAAAATTGGTCAAGTGGACCAAGGCTCGGTCCGGACTCGTAGTCCGTGAAAGTTCTATCCCGAGCCTAAGTCAACCGTATGTTTCGATTAGGAAACCCTCGAGAAGAGTTACTAAGACTATATATATAGAAGAGTCCGGAGCAATACTGTGTCTAGTTTAGAAAAATTAGCTTCGCTCTCAGTCAATGAAATAAGCGAACTAACGAGAGTAGTTCCTTTTTATTTAAAGGACTAAAGAAGAACAAGTGGTCGGAGCTCGCAAGTGACACTCGAAGAAATTCGAGAGATTCAACGCTTACACAAGGTAAGTGGCAATGCACCTACGGCACCAAGTTGTGTGTGAATGTGTTTGTATGTTAGGCTGTTACTTACACATCTCGAAACGCTTAACTATATGCATGCTTTGTTTAAAAGAAGTAAAGAAGCCGAAGTGAAACCCTAGAACGAGAAACAAAAGTGAAAGAGAAAATACGAACATAAAAGAACGTACAATGTACTGTCATGTCTTGTTATGTGATAATACTAGAATAAGACAAGAATAAAATGTTAATACTGCCGGGCCTTGAACCGTGCGTGTAATGATACCGGGTTCTAACCCGAGTAAGATTAAGACTAAAACACAACCGAGCCTTGTTGTTGTTAGTTGTTGAAATCCCGAAATAGTACGTGCGGGTCATAGTACCCGAGATAAGAGGCTAAAACTACAAGGACTCTTGAGCAGTCCAAATGTTGTGTTTTATGTGATCGTTAGAAAACTCTAACGCCTCTTATCTAGTTCCTGATCCTCCAAGAGAGAGAGATCATGATGGAACGAAAAAGTATAGAAAACAAAATTAACGTCGATGGTACTGCCAGGCTCCTAGTGAGAGCCGTCCTTCGGGACAAGGTCATTGTTGATGATATGGGAGACTTGGCCCTCTCCCCGTGGTGCGCACATTTAGAAAGAAGCAGTTACCATCAGTGGATCCCAGACATCAATCACGTAAGCGTAACAACTACTGTAACGACAGTAAAAGTATAATGCTAGAAAGAAAGAAAGAAGAGTAGCCTCTAGAAGTGGCAACTCACAGAAAGAATGGTAACAGTAGAGTTTGATCGTCCCGAGACGATCAGACTCTTTTCATTATTGCATTTTGGTTTGAATGGATTGTATCGTTGTTGCATTGCATTGCATATTTAAGATAGTATAGTTTGCCCTTACTGAGTTTATCAACTCATTAGTTTCCTTGGTGTTGTAGGTAAGGGAAAAGCTAAAGTTGAACAGTGACAGGACTACGAGCTGGCGGCGGGCGGTGTGTGTGGCATTTTAGAAGAAGAAATGAATTCCCGTGGCATACTATATGTTTTTAATTCCGCATTATATTTTGAGAACATTGTTGTAATGTTGAGACCGGGACTGAATCCCGAGGCCCCGAACTTGAGAGAAAACGGTGGCTCTTTTTTCCTGAACTCAAGAGAAGTCAGGTGGATGTGTTTTGACTAAGGAAAGAGATTTAAACTTTCGTATTACAAAAAAAAAAAAATACGAGCTCGTTATGTTATAAAGTAATTTATGTTTTACGTATTTAAGTAAGATTATAGTAGATAATAGAAAGAAAACCCCTCTGTCGCGGCCTACGGCCTAGCGTTGGGTCGTGACATGCATCCCGGCCATGATCTTGTAGGCGTTGGGGTTGAGTTGACTTGGAGCGAGACCCCAATGTGCCAAGACGCCGCAGACTAGGTAGTGTAGCGGAAGTCTTGCCCCATGCTTCATGATGGCCTTATTAAAGGCCACCATCGAAGGCGGGGTTCGTGTCGAACGCTCCTCCGCGAACATGGCCCTGGTAGTAATGGCCGCAGGAAGGTGGAATTATTCCCGGACATGCTCCACGTCGACCTCGGAGCACTTGGAGACCTTGTCGTCGACGGCGATTGTGGCCGAAAGCTCCGGGGGGTTGGGGGCACGGGATCGCTTGGTAGTCGGCAACCGCGGAGGTCGGGCGTCCCCAGCCGCGGCGGATCGAGAACCAGCGGCGGTAGCGGCAGACCCGGTGGGTTTTTTCGCGGCAGATGCTAGTGGAGGATCTAGCGCGGCCATAGTTGTTTTCGCCTTCCTTTTCGCTCTTCTTGCAACGGCCGGCGGTGGTGGCGGAGACACTACTGGCGGAACGGCAGAGCTGTTTTCAAGCCCAGTGCCGGAGGAAGGCGGTGTCGAATGAGACATCTTTCTTTCTCTGAGGAACGCCGAAAACTCCGGTAAATTACCCACGCGAGAAAGAACAGAAGGAAGGAAGAACTCGGCGATAGCGAATTCAGAGAACGTACCTGTATTGGTCGGAAAAACCTTCGAACTCCGGAAAATTCGCAGAGTTGCAGAACGACGAAGAGCGTCGGAGTTTTTGCGAATTGCTTTGGGTTCGTAAGTTTCTGAGAGAAATGGCGAAGAAAGCAAAAGTTCTAAAATAGGAAGTGAGAGGGGATTTAGAGGCAAAGGAGGCGAAGGGGTGAAAACCCTTCGCGCGTTTCATCTCCGAGTCTCGAGCTCGCTCCCGGACCGTCGGATGAGAATCTTTCCATCGCCATCTAACGATCAGAAGGATTCGATGAGACGTAATTATTGCCTGACGTCAGCATATGCTATCGAAAACGGAAAAATCGCGAAAAGTGTGTCAGATCATTAACTGCACGTCACTCAAACGGCGCGGCTTTTCGGTAGGGAAGCGTCCCCAAGAAGAAATCCCAGAGGACGCGACGCGTGTCCTTGGGGATTGGGGGCAGATGTTGTAAGCTGGTTTTCGTCCGAGGATCTATCATCGAGGATGTCCTCCCCGACCACGGGCAACCTCAGGAGAGAGTGCCCGAGTGACGACGTGGCTTCGTCACGTCAGCAAGAGTATCAACATCAACGGCATCAGAAGCGCGGGTCGATCTAGTGCCTGTGTCTGCGAGGGTGGTTGGTAGAGGCAACACCGAAGGTAGACCCCGACATGAAGCAAGGTTCTCGGGGGAAAACCGATGAGCTGAGGGTCCCCTAAGCCCGAGGACGAGTGGAACCAGCGATGAGCCTCAAGAAGGTGGAAGATCAGGCGAGCCGGGGGACTCCTCGCGGAGCAGGAGGTCCCCGGTCGAAGGATGAAGTGCGGGTAGTTGTAGTGAGATCACTTCCGATGATAGAGACTTCTGACATATACTGTAGACGCCTCACTTTTGATGGACGTGAGTTGATTAGTTAGTAACCCATCCCCGTAATTTGGGGCAGGGTATGGTCGATTAAGATAAGGTCACCTAATCCCATGATTTAAGGGATATTTGATCAGGCGCAATTAATGCACTTTCCTCTCTCTTCTTCGAGAAATCTATAAAAGGAAGAGAAGGAGAAGGGGAAAGAGGTTGGAAAAAATTACTCTGTAAACACCCTAGTTGGAAATTTTATAAAGACAGTGGACGTAGACTATTACTCCGGCGGAGGGTCGAACCACTTAAAAAATCCCAGAGTATTTATTTTCCGTTCAAACTTTCCCTGTTCATTGCCGTATCACACGCTAGAGGTACGGATCACGGCGTTGGTTTAAATTCCACACCAATACCTAGGTTTGATTGTTCGTGTAGTGTTTGATTTAGACCTTAAGATCCTTGCTTAATAATCAAATTTTTTATAGCGCGTAGAATAATTTGATTGTTAGGAGTTAATTAAGTGCGTGTTTGATTAATCTAAATTAGACAATATTGATAAATTTGCTAGAACAATTGTGTCAGAAGTGTGATCATGAATCATAGATGATAGATAATAGTTTTACTGATTTTTAACATGTATTTTACCCCTAAATCTATGTCAAACATTTTTAGTTTTTTTTTTCTTTACCGTTGATTGATTTGATATGTATGTTAATTGGGAGCAATGTGAGCAAATGAGATAAAAAACGAGGAAATTTAGAGCAATTTGAGTGGAAGAAAAATTAAGCATCATTTGGTAACAGAATTTCTTGGATATCTCTTGAACTTTTATCTAGCTACTGCATATATTTAAACATCTTCGAAAGAACTTTCCAACGGCGTATCATACGCACGATTCTGATAAGTAACGAAGAAGATATGCTCATTTGAAAATTAGTTCGTGTGCAACAATTTATTGTTAATTGATTGATTCTATATGTATTGTAGGATTATTACTCGAGAGAGGAAAATTTGATCGGTAAAAAATTGGGTAGAATATCTTAGGTTGGTATGAGATCGAGAGATAAACATCACCTAGATAGCCGGGATAATTTGAGTTGCGAAATCAAGAAGTGAAATTCTTAGATTACTTCTAGAGTAGAACTTAATAAATGTAATTAAAGGGTCCGACAGAGATATAGGCTCACAGACACTTACACATTCTTATGCGGCACTCGAGAGAGGGTATAGAGATATATATTTCTCGTCACTCCTAGTAATCTACCCTTGACGAGATCCCATCGCCTTACAAACAAACCCTTGACGAGATCTCTTCGTCTACAATTAACAAATCACGTGTAATCTCTCACCAATTTCCCGTTACAAAGTTCACTCAACCATACACACTCACCAGCACTGTTTATAGAACATCGTGTGAACACTACTCATATAAATATAAACTCATAAATAAACCTAAAAAAACATTCAGCTCACTCACTCTCGCTAGGTGACTCTCTTGCTTTTTCTTCTTCGAATGATCAGATAATATGGACGGGGAAGATGACAAGATGAACAATAATATTCTCCGAATGGAAAGACAATAAAGATACAATAAAAACTTGGTCAAAGATGATTATTTGCGGATCAAAATAATCATCAATGTCAATAGCTAATATCTTCACGCGTTCCAGCTCTGTGTTCGATCACCGCGTGATATATATGATAACAAATCTTCCAAGTCAGCTCTTCACATACGGACTAGCCATATAAAGACTTCGTGTTCAAACTCCACGTGATATATAAGGAAACAAATCATCCGATCAGCTCATCACCATATAAAGACTTCGTGTTCAAACTCCGCGTGATATAAAAGGAAACATAATCAATACAACCATCAGACTTGCCAAATATACATCAGGCATCACAACACCGCATGAAACACATAAAGAAAGTTCCAAACTTATTTGGCAAGAGAATATACGAAAATCACCAAGCATCCTTGACTTTCCATTGAGAGAAAATTCTATCATATCATGCATGGTCAACACCCATTAATACCGAATAATATATTTAAAATAACGAAATGAATCAATCATCCGAAGAATAAAATCAAGAAAATCAATCAAATTCGTCCAAGTCAACCAATCTTCACTTGCCAGATATATTCAGTATTCGAACACTGCGTGCAGCACTTGAGAAAACACCACAACTCATCTAAAAACCATAGCAATCTTCAAGATTAGACATAGGCAATCAAAAATATCATCAATCAATGAAATGTGATTTTGTCAATTAAAATGCCAATAATCAAAGCACTAACAATCTCCCCTTTTGGCATTTTTGATTGGAAAAACCCCAGAAGCTAGCCCATACTCCCCCTTTTTGCCAAGAAAAGACAAAGGAACATGAAGAATGATGGAATTCTCCCCTTTTCTTCATGCTTCTTACTTAATCCTTCAACTCCCCCTACATCGATACCGGTAGTTGAATCATTAACCCGAACACTTGAAATATCAACAACTGAGGTTGGAACATTAGAAACGACATCACCACAACGGTCTAACTCCCCCTGCATGTCAGCTACGTGCTTCCCATAAAAAATCTTCTCTTTAACGTTGATCTCTTCTACAGCTTTCAAAGAAGTGCAAGCCATATTACAGCTTAAATTTTACTTTTCCATCCACATTTGTTTAGTTGATCTCCGGCTATGTGACGTCTTCTTTCCAACTTTTCTTAGATCTGCAAGATATTGATAACACCGTGGTCTGATATGTCCTCTTTTGTTGCAATAGTGGCAAGTTGGAATCCATCTCCTTTCTATCATCCTTCTGGGTGATGCAGTAGGTGTTCTGCTGGGTGTAACTACAGGTGTCGCAACACTTGCTTTCCTAGATGTCATAACCGCAGGTGTTCTGACTGGTGTAACAGCTGGTCTTTTGCCCTTCACAACTCCTTCTTCATTGACTCTGGATAGACTCCCTTTAACAAACACCATCTGACCACTTCCTGTCTGTCCAGTATACCCAAGACCAAAATGATCTTTCTCTATTCTTCCAGCAGACAAAATTTCATCTAATTAGGAAGAACCAGAGTTTAGTATTTTTACCAACTTTTTCATTTTCTCAAGTTCTGCATTGAGTGTAGAAACACTTCTTTAGCTCTCCTTGAGTTTAGACTCCAACTCAGAATTAAGCTTTTGTAGCCTCTTCTTCTCAATGTTGAATTGTTGATTTTGGGGAGATATCTTCTCATAGCTCTTTGTCAGTTTGGTCTATTTAGCATGGATCAATCGATAAGCTTCAATAATAGGATCTTCTGTCAAGTCTTCATCATCGCTGCTCTCGTAAGTCAGTGTGGGAACACTTCTAGGGACAACTTCAGTGTTCTTTGATGAACCAGCACCACCTTCTCCACCTGCATTATCAGTTCTAGAAGCAAAAACAACAAGGTCAGTGTCGTCTTCTCTGTTACAATCTGAATCTCCGTCGCTCGCGTTTAACGACTTATTTTTCTTCTTCACAGTGTTTGCACATTTAGCCTGGATATGGCCAAATCCTTCACATTAACGGTACTGAATTCCCTTGTTCCTTGCATTAGATTCAAGGGTGTTGCCTGTACCTGATCTGTTTCTAGAACCTGCATTAAAATTACCAGAGTTAGATGAGGTGTTCCTTCTGAATGTTAGAATACTGGTTGAAACTCTACCCGGATCGTTGCTTCTTGGACCGCTTCAGTTGCTCCTGTTTAGCCTCTTAATGATCTTAGCAATTGATTCAACAAGATCATCATCATCACAGATTGTTTCTGTCTCCTCCTCATGACTTTAGACTTGAAACACGATCCCTTGAGCCTTTTTACCACCTTTCTCTTCTTCGAGTTTCATCTCGAAGGTTCGAAGAGATCCTATCAACTCCTCGAGTTTCATCTCCCGGACGTCTTTTGCTTCTTCGATCGCTGTTACTTTGTACGCAAATCTTTTGGGTCAAGATCTGAGTGCCTTTCGTACGAGCTTTTCTTCAGAATACTTCTCTCCAAGTGCAAAAGCCTCATTGGCAATATCACATAACCTGGCATTGAACTCGCTAATACATTCTTCTTCTCCCATCCTGAGATTTTCATAGCGAGTTGTAAGAATCTATAGTTTAGACAATTTTACAGTATCAGTACCTTCATGAGCAGTCTGGAGGATCTCCTACGCTTCTTTCGCCGTCTCACAAGTTGAAATTAGTTTGAACTGAATTGCATCAACGGCGTTGAAAATAGCATTTAAAGCCTTTGAATTACTATTCGCCAACTTGTCTTCAGCTGCAAACCATTCTATTTCTAATTTCTTCATAGATTCTCCATTGTCATCTTGCTTCATTGGATGATCCCAACTAGTAAGAATAACCCTCCATGCTTTCTCATCCATGGACTTGATAAACGCCTTCATACGAGCCTTCTAATAAGCGTAATTACTTTCGCCAAATAAGGGTGGACGTTGTACAGAGCCTCCTCTCTGAGAAAGTCCATCTCGTTAAAATGGATCTGGAAAACTACAGATCTCGCTAAAAGCACAAGCGACCCGCTCTGATACCAATTGAAATAACCAGTTTGTTAGTATGTATTCCTTGCTGGCGATAGAACACTTCCAAGGAACACATGCAATAACTAAAATCGAGATGGTAAAATAAACGAGTGAATAGTGACGTGAACAGTAACCAAAATATGTAGCAAATAAATAAAATGACACAAGGAAATTGGTTACGCCGTTCGGCTTTCGCCTACGTCTACGGGGCCTCGCCCAGATGAAACGATCCACTCGAAATCTCAAAACAAGAATGCTCGGACTTATACAAGACTTAGAAACAAATCTTCCAGCTCAGCTCTTCACACACGGACTTACCATATAAAGACTTCGTGTTCGAACTCCACGTGATATATAAGGAAACAAATCTTCCGACCAGCTCATCACACACGAACTTGCCATATAAAGACTTCGTGTTCAAACTCCGCGTGATATAAAAGGAAACACAATCAAGAAAATCATCAGACTTGCTAAATGTACATCAGGCATCGCAACACCGCATGAAATACATAAGGAATGCTACAAACTTATTTGGCAAGAGAATATCCGAAAATCACCAAGCATCCTTGACTTTTCATTAAGAAAAAATCATATCATATCATGCATGATCAACACCCATTAATACTGAATAATATATTTAAAATAATAAAATGAATCAATCATCAAAAGAATGAAATCAAGAAAATCAATCAAATTCATCCATGTCAACCAATCTTCACTTGCCAGATATATTCAGTGTTAGAACACTGCGTGCGACACCCGCGAGAAAACACCCCAACTCATCCAAAAACAATAGCAATCTTCAAGATTAGACATAGGCAATCAAAAATATCATCAATAAATGAAATGTGATTTTGCCAATTAAAATGCCAATAATCAAAGCACTAACATATTTTATTTCAAAATTTGTTACATATGAAATTAGGGTTATCGCAACTTTATTCGATCTCTCCCGAGATCTCATAGGGTCTCTCCCGAGACCTGCCCGTGCCTCTCCCAAAACTTACAAACCTAATCTCAGAAAATTACAACCTGAACTTAACTGTCAGCATATTACTAACAGAGATTCTGCACGGGAATTATAGAAACACTCTAAAGATAAAAGGAAAAAAAAATGTTTTCTCTCTATGTTTCACTCTAAACTCGCACGCTTTTTAGAATGCCGACTCCTCTATTTATACACGTAGCTAAGAGGATAAGTTGGTCCCTTGGGTATTTTGAAAACTGGATAAGTTATATATGGTATTCGAATCTTTCACACATTTTGAACGTGCTTCTAGATAAATTGCACAATTTGATTATTTCACAAAATCTACTACAGAATAAAGTATTATATGCACAATTTGAATCTTACACAAAATCTGAAAATATTAGAATATCTGATCAGAATATTTGTTAACAAAATTCGGTTTGAGAATACGTCAACATTCGTATTATGTTACTCTCTAAAGTTTAATCCTTTACTTTATCAAGAAGCACTGATAAAAAAAAAAAAAAAGTCATTGACAAGCTTTGTTTTTTTTTTTTTTGGCTGTATGTGAGTTTTTTTTTTTTTTGTCTTCATTTTTTTTAAAAGGGCGAATTGCAAAACAATGTTATTTTTTAGTGTCACTTAATAATATATACCTCAAATGATGTGCTTCTTTTATTTTCACTATATGTTTGTAGCGTAAATTTTGGGCTATAAATTAAAAGTGCAACACGCATAGGGTATAGATTATCATTGTGTCAAAAAGAGGCAATCCTCAAAATCTCCCTTTTTCAAATTTTTCTTCTTCAAGACTCTTTTTCTCTCTCTCTTCCTCTGTTCATGGCATCAAAAAAAGAAAAAACAAACAAACAACAACAACTCTTCTTCATATTTTCTTTGTCCTACCATATAGTCTTATATTCTTTTCTCAATTGATTAAACTATCATATCACCTGAGAGTTAGACTTAGTTTTACATTTTTTTTCTTGTTTTTTTTATTTTTTTTATCTTTACACTAATATTTTATAATTCTTTACAATTATTTATATTAATTTTTTAATTCTAACATTTTATTACTTTAGAGTATATTTTATAACTTTTTTTTTTGTATTTGTGCTTCTTAATAAAGCACGGATATAGGTCATCAATATGTTTTTTTTTCTCCTTTATGTGAGCATTTTTTTTTTGTCTTCATCTCCTTTTTTTTTTTGTATTTTTAGGAATGCCCATCTTTTAGCACATTAATAATTTTTGCCCTCTTTGTATTACAATTTTAATTTATGCCTTAAAATTTATAATACAACATAGAGTAAAAACAAATGGAGCACACGAACTTGGGGCATAGATTATTAAGTGGTACTTAGATTGAGCTTATTTTGCAAGTCATTTTTTTTCCTTTTTCAAACTTCCTCTTCTCAAATACTCTCTTTCTCACCCTCTTCCTCTATACGTGGCATCCAAAAAAATTAAAAAAAAAACTCCCAATATTTTTTTATATTTTCTTTGTCCTACTAAATGTTCTTATATTCTTTTATCAATTGCTTAAACTATGTTATCACCTCAGAGTTAGACATACTTTTACATTTTTTCTTATTTCTTTAAATTTTTTACACTGTAATATTATTTAATTCTTTACAATTATTTATATTAATTTTTTACTTCTATCATTTTATTGCTTTAGAGTCTTTTTTTTTTTCATATACTTAATCACACATTTGTTTCAAATATTTTATACATTAGTTTTCAACAACTTTTTTGTCTACCGAGCAAAAATACTTTTAATTATTTAACATCATATATTATTAATTTTGACTAATTTATAAATTCAATTAAACTTTTTCAAAATACTATATTTATTGAGTTAATCTCTTGAAGAAAAAGAGTGTATGCGTTTTTATTTTTGGTCTTAAGAAAAGATAAATAGCGCATAGAGAAACTATTATAAATACCCAAATTTTAACACTAAATTTAAATAAATGTCTAAATATTTTAAAAAACATAACAAAATACCTAAGTGATTTATTTATTTGGTTGCTAGCAATTGGCTGAGTGCCATTAAAAATATATGCAAGTAATTGATGAACTGATCATTTAGTCAAATGTTTAAATTTGAGTATTTATATTTATGATCTATTTGGTATTTGTTAATTTTTTGCTTTATGTTTCAAGAAAATGTTTTCGATTGAATATTTTCTTTTTTTCTTTTCATAAAAGGTTAATGTATTGTACCGCATAGTTTATCGATAAAAAAACATACTAACATTGCTTTGTTTCTCAAAATAATTAGTTTTTTAAAATATTATTATTATATAACACAAATATTAAAGTTTAACTTTAACGTCTTTAAATGATTATAACAATTCTTAATTTTAAGATGACATTATTTTGTAAAAATTTGTGAGAGAAAAACAAATTGTAGAAGATATATAAATTAGACCATTTTTTAATATAGTTAGTGGATACATTTTCAAAAATATTAGAAGTAGAATAAAATAGCAAAAGTATAAAAAATTGTCATTCTCCATAGGTGCTTTAAAACTACAGTTATTGTTTCAATTATTAAGAAAATAGTTATTAAATTGTTACCATAAATAACATTAATACATGTATTTTGTTATTAGATCATGACTAACTTTTTTTTATTTTTTTAAATATGAGCTAAAATTTAATAAATCTTTATAAAATGGTATATTTAGCTAATTGACCCAAAAAAAAAGATAGAGTATATATTTTTTCAATGTTTTATTAACAAATATTATTATTATTTTTAAGGGAGAATATTATAACTAGTCCCCTTAAATTAGATATTTACAAATCTAATTTCTATATTAGGGTTTTTACATTAATATTTTATAAGGTGTGTAATTACTAAAGAGGACTCTAGACCCAGTTTCTTAAAAAAACCCAATCTTAGAAATGGATATTACCCAAAAAAAATTCAAAACAAAATTCCTATTATTGTTGGATTCAAAAAGAAAAAATGTATGCTGATTAATAAATAATAGGAATTGATTTAAAAATAATAATAATAAGGGAGAATATTATAAGTAGTCTCCATATATTAGATATTTACAAATCTAATAGTCCTATTAGGGTTTTTACATTAATATTTTATGAGGTGTAAAATTACTATATAGGACTATAGACCTGGTTCCTAACCCAATTTAAAAATGGATATTACCCAATTCCTAAATAAGGTTTGCTGACTAATAAATACAATATTCTCCCCTATTCACGCACACAAACCGTAACCTCCTCTTTCCCGTTCAAATTTTTTTTCTCCTCCCAAATCAAAACCTAGCACTCTTCAAGTCCTAGAATTCTTTAAAATCTCGTCGCCTACAAACTCAAATGGCGAGAACGAAGACGACGGCGAGAGAGGTTGCTGGGCATACAAAGCCGCCGGTCGCCGGAATCAGAAAGTCACCCCGCGTCGGACAATCAGAAAGAGGCGCCGCCGGACAAAGCAAGGAGAGAACGGCCGGACCTTCTACAGTACCTGGAATCGAAGGGGACAATCCTGAGGTTCATAAGCCGGTAAGTTGTGGCTATATCACCGTCTATATGATATTTTCCGATCAATTTTACATGCCGAATATGTGGGTGATATTGCTGATAATATAAAATATTGACCGACTGAAGATAAGTTTCATGGGTATGAAAATCTCAAGGCTTCTTTTTTTTCTATTTTTTTAATCTATGTTTTAAATATTTTCTTTTTGTTGGTCATATTTGATGTTCTGGCTTATACATATGTTCTTCAGTTTATATTCTATTTCTTTGTTTTCTTTTTTGGGTGAATTCAATGTATATAGTAGTTTTGATTTATATAATATTACCTAGATAATATAATATTTACTATATTGATATTGTTCATATGTGTAATGTCAATCTTATATTTACAGTATTTACAGCGTATGCACTTTAACGTTGACAATGTTATATTTACAGCATAATATGTTATTGATGAGGTCAATTTGAAAAATTCATGAATTTAGTATTAGTAAATATACTATTTCCCCGTAAATATAAGATTGACTATAAATTTAGAAAGTTTTACTCGGTAAATGTTATAGTTGCAGTATATGTAATATTTCTAGGTTAATATAATATTTACAGTATATTGGATGTCAAATAACGACTGTATTTGTTGTTTGGAAGTATGATATATTCCAGCTAATATTGAATATATCGTTTGCATTGGGATGTAAACTTTTTTTTCGTCTTTTGAGTTTAATGTGTGTTTTTTAATAGATTTGGTTTATATCATAGTACTAGGTTAATATAATATTTACATTGTTCATATGCGAAATGTGTTTTTATATTGAGAGTATTTACAGCATATACATTATAACATTGAAAATATTATATTTACATTTATTTGTTAACTTCTTTTACAGGTGAAGAAATTGATGTGATGGAATTCACATAGGGATTTAACGTATAATGGAAAGCATAATTCAGATGAAGACAATCACTAAGATTTATTGACAATTATCCATAAAATCAGGAACAAAATATGACAAAAAAAGTTTTAAAAAAGGAAAAACCCGATTATAGTTTGAATATGCCTGATTGAAGGGCAAATGAGTAAATAAAAAATATATGTGAGATAAATATGGAAAGTCTGATCATATATGAGAATATCTAGTTTAGTCAAATACTTTTGTAAATATCATGCTTATTGAGAATAAATTTGTAATTTTCCCAAATCTCAACTTGTTTTAAAAAGGCTGCCGAACTTTTTATAACCGATTATATATATATATGATATACGATTATAATATATATATATGTTTATATATATGATATTTTAATATATCCAAAATAAATAATAATATGTATTATTTTGAATCCAAGTAGGACTTGGAGTGTACCTATTAAACACCTCCTTATTCTCTCTATAAATGGGACCTTATTCTAGAGAGAAAAACTAACTTTGTTTGATTAAAATACACAAGCTCATAAGCCTCTTTGAGAGAATTTCTAGAGAGAGAAGCTCCTTCAATTGCCATCCCCTATAGCTATTATTATAGCCTAATTATACACTAAAGTAGTGTGTGTGAGAAAAAATTAGAGTGAGCCCACACTCTCGTCTCTTCCCGATCCGGAGGCACGGTTTGGAAGATTGTGGTATCGGCAAAGCGAGGATTCCCTAAGGCCGATAAGTTCGTTTCGAGCGTTCTCTTAGCCCAACCTTGGCGGTCTCGAAACGCACGGCGTAAAGAGAAGAAGTCAATCACTAGAATCTTCTTGGTAAAATTCTTGATCTCTATAATTTATTTATGAAATAAATTTTATGCATATTTGTATGCTTGTTTGCTTTTCTAATAAAATTATGAAAAGATCCTTGTTCTATGTTCTTGATGGTTTGATCAAAGTGTTTGATTATAAATTTTAGAATACCATGTTTCCGCCTTACATAGAACTTTTGTGTATTATTATAAATTTTTTCCAACACTCCCCACTCCCCGATCCTCCTTTTTATTCCTAACACACCATTTGTTGTCCCCTAGCTCAGCTCGCCGTGCGTCCCCCCTTGAGCCGCCGTCTCCCAGACGCCGCCGACCCACATCCCGATCAACAGTTGAGAG